>WHNR01000069.1:0-313613 GCA_009859135.1 Formica selysi | reverse complement strand
TAACTAAGTCGTTAAGAACGAAGGAAACTTGCGTACATAGCGATCTTATCTCTGTGTGCCGATAAGCGTTGTTCCTCAATTTCCTTGATGTGTTATGAAAACTTTCGGTATATCTCACTTACAGGTACGTAACTAAGTCGTTCCGAACGTAGGAAACTTGCGTACGTAGCGATCTTAGCTCTGTGTGCCGAGAAGCGTTGTTCCTCAATTTCCTTGATGTGTTATGAAAACTTTCGGTATATCTCACTTACAGGTACGTAACTAAGTCGTTCCGAACGAAGGAAACTTGCGTACATAGCGATCTTATCTCTGTGTTCCGAGAAGCGTTGTTCCTCAATTTCCTTGATGTGTTATGAAAATTTTCGGTACATCTCACTTACAGGTACGTAACTAAGTCGTTCCGAACGAAGGAAACTTGCGTACATAGCGATCTTAGCTCTGTGTGCCGAGAAGCGTTTTTCCTCTACTTCCTTGATGTGTTATGAAAATTTTCGGCAAATCTCGCTTACAGGCACGTTACTAAGTCGTTCCGAACGAAGGAAACTTGCGTACATAGCGATCTTAGCTCTGTGTGCCGAGAAGTGTTGTTCCTCTATTTCCTTGATGTGTTATGAAAATTTTCGGTAAATCTCGCTTACAGGCACGTAACTAAGTCGTTCCGAACGAAGGAAACTTGCGTACACTTCCATCTTAGCTTTGTAAGCCGAGAAGCGTTGTTCCTCAATTTTCTTGATGTGTTATGAAAACTTTCGGCAAATCTCGCTTACAGGCACGTAACTAAGTCGTTCCGAACGAAGGAAACTTGCGTAGAAAGCGATCTTAGCTCTGTGAGCCGAGAAGCGTTGTTCCTCAATTTCTTGATATGTTATGAAAATTTTCGGCAAATCTAACTTACAGGCACGTAACTAAGTCGTTTCGAACGAAGGAAACTTGCGTACATAGCAATCTTAACTCTGTGTGTCGAGAAGCGTTGTTCCTAAATTTCCTTGATGTGTTATGCAAATTTTCGGCAAATCTCGCTTACAGGCACGTAACTAAGTCGTTCCGAACGAAGGAAACTTGCGTACATAGCTATCTTAGCTCTGTGTGCCGAGAAGCGTTGTTCCTCTATTTCCTTGATGTATTATGAAAATTTTCGGCAAATCTCGCTTACAGGCACGTAACTAAGTCGTTCCGAACGAAGGAAACTTGCGTACACTTCCATCTTAGCTTTGTAAGCCGAGAAGCGTTGTTCCTAAATTTTCTTGATGTGTTATGAAACCTTTCGGTATATCTCACTTACAGGTACGTAACTAAATCGTTCCGAACGAAGGAAACTTGCGTACATAGCGATCTTAGCTCTGTGTGCCCAGAAGCGTTGTTCCTCTACTTCCTTGATGTGTTATGAAAATTTTCGGCAAATCTCGCTTACAGGCACGTAACTATGTCGTTCCGAACGAAGGAAACTTGCGTACATAGCGATCTTAGCTCTGTGTGCCGAGAAGCGTTGTTCCTCAATTTCCTTAATGTGTTATGAAAATTTTCGGCAAATCTCGCTTACAGGTACGTAACTAAGTCGTTCCGAACGAAGGAAACTTGCGTACATAGCGATATTATCTCTGTGAGTCGAGAAGCGTTGTTCCTCCATTTCCTTGTTGTGTTATGAAAACTTTCGGCAAATCTCGCTTACAGGTACGTAACTAATTCGTTCCGAACGAATGAAACTTTAGTACATAGCGATCTTAGCTCTGTGTGCCGAGAAGCGTTGTTCCTCTATTTCCTTGATGTGTTATGAAAATTTTCGGCAGATCTCGCTTACAGGCACGTAACTAAGTCGTTCCGAACGAAGGAAACTTGCGTACATAGCGATCTTAGCTCTGTGTGCCGAGAAGCGTTGTTCCTCAATTTCCTTGTTGTGTTATGAAAATTTTCGGCAAATCTCGCATACAGGCACGTAACTAAGTCGTTCCGAACGAAGGAAACTTGCGTACATAGCGATCTTAGCTCTGTGAGCCGAGAAGCGTTGTTCCTCAATTTCCTTGATGTGTTATGAAAATTTTCGGCGAATCTAACTTACAGGCACGTAACTAAGTCGTTCCGAACGAAGGAAACTTGCGTACATAGCGATCTTAACTCTGTTTGCCGAAAAGCGTTGTTCCTCAATATATATATATATAGTCCATATAAACTAATCTTCAGTATACATAACGTTAAGCATTGAGACAAAACGTCGTAAAAACTTATCTTTTTTGTTCTTTAATATCGGTTATGTAAATTGGAACGTGAAAAACGAAAATAAAAATTAGATTTTAATATATGTATAATTAAATTTGTCATCATGCCGTGTACAGCAAGGTTTGCCTTGTTTTTGCCACAAATTTGCTGTACACAGTAAGATTCCCACTATTCTTGCCATAAATTTGCTATCATGCCGTGCATGGCAAGGTTTGCTCTGTTATTTGCGTGAATAGTATGTTATGCGTGAAGGCATAATATATAACGATAATATAATAACACTCTGTGTATAATATATAACGATAACATAATAATACTCTGTGTATAATATACAACGATACTTTTTGTACACTACGCGTCAACGATTCGTTCCCTGAGGTAAGGAGGGTACATAGAAGTACACCAATGGGCCATGAGTATACCGGTATACTTACCTCAGGGAACGAATCGTTGAGGCGTAGTGTACATCATATGTTATAAATCACATATTTTAATTCATACATATAACCAGCTGTCGTAACCCGACCAATTTCTTAATACTAAAAGATAAAACAATAAAGTAAAACAGAAAAGATTAAGAAAGAGCTGAATAAAGCAAAGCATTAAAATTAGAAAAGAGATCAAGGAAAGATAATTAAGAAAGAGTAAAGTAATAAAATATTATTAATAAAATAAAAGTAAGATACGTGACTAAAGAGAAGGAAGTCAGGGTCAAGTTCTCGGAACCTGAGTAAGCAGCTGACGAGACAGACTGACAAGCGAAGCACGAGACATGCTCCGGTCAGGGCCACCACACTCCTCCCTAATCAACGACCTAATTAATTAATATATATTGAGCGCGAGATGCACCGACGCTAGCTCAGTAGCATAACTCATTAACATCGCTCGTTACTCGCTCGTTCATATCAACAGTATCGATATACCGTATGTATCGCGCCCGACTATTATAATCGCGAATAAGTGAAAGTGTACAAAAACCTGTAAAATATATCAATTTCTACCTAACGTCCGGGAGTGTCTTATTTCGAGCGTGGATCCTAATCCTTTGGGCGTATAAATCCCTAAAGACCTCTTTCTTAGCGGCTAGAGGCACAATACAGCAGTGGAAAATAAATGCCATTTTAAAAACATAAATTGGCAATAAAAGATGATATTATAAAATAATTCAAAAAATAAATGAATGTACATTGATATTTTCATAACATTTCACAAGATTCTAATAGCGGAGACAATAATAATGAACTCTCGCTTAAAAGAATCTCATGTTTTGTTTAATGAATTCTTTTCTGACATTCGATGCAAGCTGAATATCTGGTTTGCAAATTAGTATTCACCTATTACTTTCGCCTGCTTAAAATAAAAATAAACATGATATAAGCATGACATTAAGATTTCCTTTGTACAGCAATCTTACCAGTATTTATACTCTTATGTCATCATCACAATTCAGTCTTCTTTCAGGGATTGAATGAATAGTAAGAAAACACAATACTTAAAAACATTATTTCATACTGCACAATAGTAATCCCAGCACTGGTATGTGTTGCACAGACACAAAAATGCATTATTTCTAGCAAAGATTTCACTGTAAAAAAAAAGATTGATTAGTGACTTGACAATTATTAGGCTTATGTTGCATATACATACCCTCTTGTATTATAAAATATGAAAATATAATAAAAATACTCACTTCTAATTATAATGTGTCTTATTATATAAATCCAAGAACTTGTTTCACATTGCTATAATACCCAAGCTCTTTCATGTTAGTAAAGAATGCTTGACTCAGTTACTTTGTAGGTTGAGCAAAATTTTGAAAACTTACAGATAGATTTGATACTGAAAACACGGAAATAAGATAAGACAGTGACATAAGCGACGTTAGGGTATCTGTCATGTGTGCAATAAGCAATGTAGAAAAACGCTCTGTTAGAATATCTTTATTAATTATATATAAATCAAAAATCCAAGTAAAATGGCAAAAGAGCCACGCGCAGTTTTTTGGGCGCAAAAATATATAATTTAAATCAAAAATTGAATTAAAAAATTAGAGAATTTCTTTAATTACAAAATTCGCGAAAGGCGGACGTTTCGGCCCTTTTTTTGGCCATCATCAGCGCAAACAATAATAAAATCAACATTAAATATGGTATACAAAAAGAGTCTTAAACAATTAAAGCGCAAAGTTACATGATAACCGACGGTAGAAGGCGTAATCCCTCATGTCGTTCCAAAGGGCAAAAACCATTCTCCATGCAGTCCATGTTCTTTCGGGGCAGAAACCTCGATTCTTTAAGCATGAATCTACGAGCATGGTGATACGTTAATAATTGTGTCTGTAATATGAGCGGAATGGTTTGTGTCAAAAAACGAAAAGAGAGAGAGGTCCGTGTCGGAAATTACAGTAGTAAGACTTACATAAAAGAGACGCAACGCACAAGTCGACAGTACAAATCATTCAGTATCGCACAATCTTAACCAAACTCACTAACTAACCACAGAGTAATGAGAAGTATTATTCGGCGAAAAAGGTGAGATGATAAAAACAAATATTATCAGTAGCGGTAAACAACGATACAAAAAAATTAAAGATTGTCAAAACAGTAAAATGAAAAACAATATCAGCATTGTCTATAGTATAAAATCAAAGTAATAAATAAATAAATATATATAAAACAGTCCAGACACACTATCCAAAAAATAAAATAAAAACAAATTTTGTCGTTGTAAAAAAGATGTTTGTCAAAGTTATATTAAATAGATAAATAAATAAATAACATTTAAAGGATTGTCAAGTACAGTAAAATAATTATAAAATAAACATAAAAATTACTATGAAATATATGATAATAAAAAACAATGACCGCTGACATTGTCTGTAGTATAAAAAGTAATAAGTCAATAAATATATATAAAACAGTCCAGACACACTATCCAAAAATAAAATAAAAACAAATTTGTCGTTATTAAAAAGATGTTTGTCAAATGAGTTAAATTAAATAGATAAATAAATAAGTAACATTTAAAAGATTGTCAAGTACAGTAAGATAATTATAAAATAAACATAAAATTTACTATGAAATATACGATAATAAAAAACAATGACCGCTGTCAAATATGGTAAAACGCGAAAATGCAAATAAAATGTAAAGTGTGAAAAGGAGAACTACAGAAAATTAAATTTTAGAGAGCTTGTCTAAGACTGTTAAATATGCCTCTGGGAGACATTCGGTGTCTGTTTGTAGATTTAAACTGTCTTTTTGTCGCTTAATGTGTAATACTTCGGAGATCAATCGCTTATGTAAATGTGGTTCATTATCAAGTATTTCTATTTTGTCCCACTTAAAGTCATGCATAGTACTTCAGGATCTGGAATCTAAAGCTCTTGAGTCTCTGAATTATACCCCCCCATTTTTTGTCAGATATGTTGATGACATTGCAATGGCGGCTCCCTCTTCCCTCCTCAACCACACTCTAGACACTTTCAATACATTCCACCCACGTCTACAATTCACAATTGAGATTGGAGAGGAAAACCGACTTAATTTCTTGGACATTACTATGATCCTGAATGATAACCACCTGACCTTTGACTGGTACCACAAGCCTACCTTTTCGGGGAGATATTTACATTTCCTTTCGAATCACCCTCTTTGTCAGAAGAGGGGTACTGTGATCGGTTTGACCGACAGAGTGTTTCGGTTGTCTCACCCGTTGTTTCATCGAAAAAATTTTGAATTAATCATTAGGATTTTGATGGATAATGGCTATCCCTTCAGGTTCATTTTTGATGTCGTTCGTGAACGCCTGAAAACTCTTGTGCATAACGATTCTAATTTTGACAGCGATAAACATACTGAAGATTCTGAGAGAGTTTCTTACTTTACGATACCTTACGTTCCTTCAATATCCGAACAATTTAAAAACATAACTAAAGACCTTAATGTGAAACTCTCATATCGTAGTCTTAACAAAATGAATAAGTTTATTAAGGTGCACAAAGACTCCTGCCCACAATCGACCCGCAGCAATGTTGTTTACAAAATTAATTGTGATAATTGCGATGCGTCATATGTGGGACAGACTAAGAGACAATTACACACGAGGATAGCGGAACACAAGAATCATATTCGTAGAAATACGACAAATCACTCTGTTATAACCGATCACAGAATTTCTCTTAATCATGACTTTAAGTGGGACAAAATAGAAATACTTGATAATGAACCACATTTACATAAGCGATTGATCTCCGAAGTATTACACATTAAGCGACAAAAAGACAGTTTAAATCTACAAACAGACACCGAATGTCTCCCAGAGGCATATTTAACAGTCTTAGACAAGCTCTCTAAAATTTAATTTTCTGTAGTTCTCCTTTTCACACTTTACATTTTATTTGCATTTTCGCGTTTTACCATATTTGACAGCGGTCATTGTTTTTTATTATCGTATATTTCATAGTAAATTTTATGTTTATTTTATAATTATCTTACTGTACTTGACAATCTTTTAAATGTTATTTATTTATTTATCTATTTAATTTAACTCATTTGACAAACATCTTTTTAATAACGACAAATTTGTTTTTATTTTATTTTTGGATAGTGTGTCTGGACTGTTTTATATATATTTATTGACTTATTACTTTTTATACTACAGACAATGTCAGCGGTCATTGTTTTTTATTATCATATATTTCATAGTAATTTTTATGTTTATTTTATAATTATTTTACTGTACTTGACAATCCTTTAAATGTTATTTATTTATTTATCTATTTATATAACTTCGACAAACATCTTTTTTACAACGACAAAATTTGTTTTTATTTTATTTTTTGGATAGTGTGTCTGGACTGTTTTATATATATTTATTTATTTATTACTTTGATTTTATACTATAGACAATGCTGATATTGTTTTTCATTTTACCGTTTTGACAATCTTTAATTTTTTTTTTTTTTTTTTTTGTATCGTTGTTTCCCGCTACTGATAATATCTGTTTTTATCATCTCACCTTTTTCGCCGAACAATACTTCTCATTACTCTGTGGTTAGTTGGTGAGTTTGGTTAAGATTGTGCGATACTGAATGATTTGTACTGTCGACTTGTGCGTTGCGTCTCTTTTATGTAAGTCTTACTACTGTAATTTCCGACACGGACCTCTCTCTCTTTTCGTTTTTTGACACAAACCATTCCGCTCATATTACAGACACAATTATTAACGTATCACCATGCTCGTGGATTCATGCTTAAAGAATCGATGTTTCTGCCCCGAAAGAACATGGATTGCATGGAGAATGGTTTTTGCCCTTTGGAGCGACATGAGGGACGCCTTCTACCGTCGGTTATCATGTAACTTTGCGCTTTAATTGTTTAAGACTCTTTTTGTATACCGTATTTAATGTTGATTTTATTATTGTTTGCGCTGATGATGGCCAAAAAAGGGCCGAAACGTCCGCCTTTCGCGAATTTTGTAATTAAAGAAATTCTCTAATTTTTTAATTCAATTTTTGATTTAAATTATATATTTTTGCGCCCAAAAAACTGCGCGTGGCTCTTTTGCCATTTTACTTGGATTTTTGATTTTTAATCGTTTAAGAGCCTTACTTTTATATCTTTTTAATTATATATAATTTTTTTATATATCTGTATTTTACGTTTGATATACTGTCTATAAATAATTAATAATTGTACTCCTTCACACTTAAAATTTCACGTATGTCATGGCATCGTGAGATTTTACGTACAAAAAACAACTACTATTATTAATTGTTTACGGACAGTATATCATACGTAAAACACAGAGATATACAAAAAATAAACCCATATATAAATAACAAAAATATTTTAACAGAGCATTTTTCTACATTACTTACTGCACACATGACAGATATCCTAACCTCACATATGTCACTGTCTTATTATCTCATGTGTTTTCAGAGTCAAACATATTTGTAAATTTACGAGATTTTGGTGTTCCTACGAAATTACATTGGGTAAGCATTCTTTGCTAACATGAAAAAGCTTGGGTACTTTAGCAGTATGGGACAAGTTTGGGATGTATGTAATTAGACACATTATAATTAGAAGCGAGTATTTTCTGTTATATCTTCATAGTTTGTAGTAAAGAGTGTGTATATGCAACATAAGCCTAATAACTTTCTAGTCATTAATCAATATTATTTTATTTACAGTAGAATCTTTGCTAGAAATAATGCATTTTTATGACTACGCAACACATACCTGTGCTGGGATAACTACTGTGCAACTACAGTATTAGGTAATGTTTTTAAGGAGCTTCTAAAAGGTCTGTTTTATCGATAAAAGCACGAATATTAGTTAACGTGCAAAATATTTTTGTTGATTATAGATATCAACAAATCCTTGTCCATAATTAAAGTATACATAATAACGGAGTGCGGAGTTTATGATTTCATATGAAAAGTGAAAAAAAATTAAAAAATTACAGTTTTGTTATCGGCTTCTGCCGTCAACATTTACTTAATATAAAAAATTTGTAATCTGCACGTGCCTAATCAGTAAACCCCGCACTCGGCAGTTCATCAAAGAGTATAAGTGAACTTAGAGAAGTGAGTTTAGAAGCTTTATAAAAAAGATTTTACGATGCAAAACTTTCGTGCATATGTGTGTGTGCGAGATCGAGGCTCAAGAGTAAAACAGAGCAGTAGATTAGTTGCGTGATGTCGCGATACACAGAGCTGCAATCTTACATGACAAGGACAGACATAATCGTACTGTCTTTGTCTCTTTCATGTATGTGAGAGTAATATATATGTACGCACTAACATTATTGCAGTTTCTCGTATTTCTTTTCTCTCGATCATGTTTTCTCACGCTCTGTCTCTTTCTAATCGCTCGCTCACTATATACTACGTATCGCTTCGCTTCATCCTCCTCGCATATTCACTTATACGTTCACTCGCGCTTTTTTCTCTCTCTCTCTCTCTCTCTCTCTCTCTCTCTCTCTCTCTCTCTCTCTCTCTCTTTCTTTCTCTCTATGTTAGTTCATTATTAGATTCTTTCATATTCGCATTATATTATATTCTTCTATTCTTTTATTATATTCTTTTATCCGTTTTTTATTCTTTTTGTCTCCCCACATAAAAACAAATTATTTTATGCATTTGTATAACATATTAAAAATACTAATATGTACGATTAAAATAATACCAAACATGACATAAATTGGATTATTTTTAATTATGTATTATATGTAATTATGATTACTTATTTCATTAAAAATTATACGATTTATGTCGTGTTTAATATCATTTTTATCGCAAGAATCTCATTAATCCATTATAATTATATTCATATTAATAACATCCAAAATGTAAGTTTCAGTTTTTATTTTGTAAAATGTTTATATTTTGTACATAAGGAAGGATCCCCGATGCTATAGAATCGACAAAAGCGAGAGCAAGAAAGAATGAAGGAGCAAGCGAGATGACAAACATCAAAGAGTTCCGAAGTCTCGCTCGCCAGACTCCCTTTATCTGTAATCTTTGACGTGTATATGTCATCTTATTATAGAAAATAAAATCTCTGTATTTCGCATTTTATATATCTGAAAATAATTGTAATGGATTAATTACATTTTTGCGATTAAAATGACACTAAATATGACATAAATCGGATTATTTTTAATGAAATAAGTAATCATAATTTTAATTATATAATTGATTAAAAATTATCCGATTTCGTGTTTCGTATTATTTTAATTGGTAAAATATCATGAATTCATTGTAATTATTTTCGGATCAATAAGCGCGAAAAACAAAAATTTTACAGTAACGGTATATAACGCGAGAGATTATAGATAAAGCGAGCCTCGCGAGCAAGACTTCGGAAGTCTTTCATGTTAGCTATCTCGCTTGCTCCTCATTCGTTCTCTCTCTCTCTCTCTCTCTCTCTCTCTCTCTCTCTCTCTCTCTCTCTCTCTCTCTTTCTCTGCTTGTTCTTTATTGTATTCTTTCATTCCCATTATTATAATCTTTTATTTGTTCGACTTTTATTCTTTCTATTCTTGTTTTCCTATATGATAATAAATTAATTTATTCATCTTTATTTTATAAAGCATAAATAAGATATTGTATATTTTATAAATAAAAAAAGTATTATGTATGTGTGCGTGTGCGTGTGTATTTTTGTATGTGCATGTTGTATTTAACTATAGTGAAACGTAATTATGTATTGTATTAACTATAGTGAAATAAAAAAAGAAAATAACTTGTATTGTATATCTCATTTATGCTGTATAAAATAAAAATAAATAAATAAATTTATTTATTTTTATGTAAGGAGACGAGAATAGAAAGAATAAAAGTTGAGCAAATAAAAGAATATAATAATGGGAATAAAAGAATACAATAATGAACGAGCAGAGAGAGAGAGAGAGAGAGAGAGAGAGAAAGAGAGAGAGAAGCGCAAGTAAACGCGTAAGCGAATATGCTACAAGAATAAAGCTAAGCGATATGCAGTACGTAGTAAGCGAACGATTAGAAAGAGAGATACAGAGAGAAACAGAGTAAGTGTATGATCGAAAGAAAAAAGATATTATAAATTGCGATATGTTAGTGCGTACATGTATATTACTCTCTCACACATGAATTAAAGTTTGGTAATTTATCAATTAATTATTGTATTATATATAGAGTAAGTGAAACTTTAAATGCTCGGTTATCAATTATTAGACGCACGAATCACAGGCGATCATCTAAATCATAAGTTGTAAAGTGAAAGCTATTACATTTTAGAAAATACTGTTGAAAAATAAATTGATAAAAATTTATGTTATTTAATATTTCCAGAATTATTCCATTGCAAAATTTAAATTTTGAAATTTTAAAGGTCACCTTGTATATAGCATATAATGTGTAATATACAAAAATAATACAATTATTATTAATTATACAGAATAATCCATATAATTAATTTTATATAATGTTTTCGTTAAATATAAATAATGTTTTTATGTATAAAATTAATTTAGCAATATAAAAACAATGTTTTTATTCGGTTGTACAATATTCATTTATTAAGATAAACATTTATAAAGATGTGCATTAGTTTTCATTTTCATCATAACGCGATATCTATAGCAGTCAGTACGTAAGTATGTACGTATCGGGCAGTAAGTCGGCTGTACGCACACACACATGCAAACAGACGAACGCGATCATATCAATGCGCGGCAGCTCAGTCTCAGTTTGTCGCGTGTGTTTTGTACATACGCGTAACAACAGATTATCGCGCTCAACCGTTATAACGCGTTATAACACGTTGAAGTCAAAAAACTGTGTTTTTAATTTTTAATATATAGTGTGTCCACATAATGGGACAAAAATATAATGATAAACGCTTGCCTCTCTCTATCCGAAGACTTTCCTTAAAAAGAATAAGGGTCAAAAGGTTAGTATTATTTATATATAAGGTATATTTACACAGGGTGTCCGAAAATTCGCGCAACACCCTTTAAGGGAAGGTAGAGGGTGTTATTCTGAACAGAAAAGTCCTGTAACATTTTTTTCTATAACGCTTCATAAAGGAGTTATTATTGAGTAAAGTCTGATCAATCAGCGCCGACTTTTAGTCGGCCGCACGTCAGTGAGCCGCCCGTCTGTGCGTCGCCGTAGCGACGGAGCGCTCACGCACACTACCAGGCGCGCGGCTAAAGGTCGACGCTGATTGGCCAGAAGTTACTTAATAATAACTCCTTTATTAAGCGTTATAGAAAAAAATGTTACAGGACTTTTCTGTTCAGTTTACTGTGCTCTACTTGCTCACGAGCGTTATCAAGGGTGCTTTGGGACACCCTGTATATATACACAAGTCAGTCATCGCCGATCTTTAGCCGGGCGCACGTCGGTGAGCCGCGCGCCTGGTAGTGTGCGTGAGCGTTCAGCTGTTACAGCTACAGCGCGGTTCACCGACGTGCGCCCGGTAGTGTGCGCGCGCGCGTGTGTGTACACACAGTGTATATATATAAGTAATGCCGAATATATAACATAAATCTCTGAAAAATAAGAACGCAGTCTTTTGCTTATTTTGATATTTTATTGAAAATTTATTATATTTGTATTTTATAATAGTAGTTAGTGCAACAGTAGTTAGTTAGCCAGAGGCGGTCAGTTCGTGAGCTGGTTGTTTTAAGAATATTTGACACCAAATGCGTTTTGCATGTTCGCTTTGGTTAAAAAATATATGCCAGAGGCGATCAATTCGTGAGCTGGTTGTTATTTCACACTAGATGCGATTTGCGTGTGTGTTAAAAAATATATGCCAGAGGCGATATATTATTCTGTTGCGATCGAGACAAACAATGTATTATAAATCTTTATTACAAATATATAAACATTTATGTATACGAACAAAAAAAAGACAATATAATATATATTTGTATAAATAATACATTGTTGTTATATATCCATTTATTATATCGATTGAAAAAAATTAGTTGCATTGCATAGATCGCAACTTATAGAAAGTTACATGATAATATTCAGAATATATGTATATATATCATACACATACATCTGTATACGTCTATGTACATATTATACATGTACATATATATATACACAATTATATATATAACAACCATATGTTATTCCTCTTGGAAGATATATGGGAAGACACATAGCCCGTATGAACAATGTGAAATAATTTTCAAATATGTGATAAAGGCAGACACGTCTATATTATACTGTTATCTATACGCTTAAATACGCTTAGATATGCGTGCGAGGCAATAGAGCAGTAGAAATACACGATGTTGTCCGATTTCAACATATTGAACACAATTCTCTTTCAAATATGCATAAAACATGCAGAAATATTAATATCGGTAACAGCGGAACTAAAATTATTGGTATTATCGATAATTTTGGTCGGTATTATCGATAATTTTAGTTACGCTTAGATGAGGGCGCTAACCCGTCGGAATTCGGCCGTCACTTTTGGATCCCCTTAAAACCCGAAATCGAACAAAGAATTGCGAGAAATTTGGATGTACAGAATAGGGTTACCGATGCTTTAAGGATAGAAAGAGAGCTTCGGACAATGACGGATTTACGAGGGGAAGAGAGAGCCGACTCAGGCAAAAATACGACGCAAACCATTAACCGGGGACGGGAAACTTGTCAAA
Organism: Formica selysi; assembly: GCA_009859135.1. Lineage (NCBI taxonomy): Eukaryota > Metazoa > Arthropoda > Insecta > Hymenoptera > Formicidae > Formica > Formica selysi. The sequence goes on along the minus strand of WHNR01000069.1, from coordinate 300,227 downwards.
TCTGTTTTAAAGACGGGCATATAGCAAATAATTGCCGAAAACTCGCACAGCCTCAGCTACAAAATTTGAATAAAACGGGATTGGGAACCGAAATTTTAATATGTCAAATTTGCAAAAAACGAGGACATAATGCTGACATATGCCGTTTACGCGATCCTCAATCGCGACAACCAGTAAACGTAGTTCAAGAAGGAACAATTATTTGCCAATTATGTTCCAAAACGGGACATAATGCAAAAACATGCCGACAAAATATAATAACGACCAAATTAATAAAGCATCCTTAATCTGTCAGTGGTGTGACAAACCTGGCCACTCAGCCAATAACTGCTGGAAAAAACAAAATGAAGAACGTAGTTTGGAAAATAAGCGAAAAATTATTTGTCAGGGTTGCGACAGAATCGGACACGTCGCCAAGGATTGTCGCTCGAGAACAAATTCAAATTCGGCACCCAAAAATAATCTATTCTGTCGATACTGTAAAGAAGAGGGCCACCTCCTTGAAAATTGTCAGTTAAGACTTGCGAGCAATAATCGCCGAAAAGAGAAAGACCAGGGAAACTACAACGGGCCCTCGACGTCGGGTGTGGAACAGGGGCCCAAGCGGAATTCACACCCGCCTGCTTCACGGTAGGTCAAATAGACCGACAGAAACCAGATGTGCGGCCCGTGACAGTAAGCCTCACTAAACATGGTCGCGTGCCGACCGTACAGGTCAATCTTGACAAAATAACTCACATAACTCTTATGCTAGACACAGGATCAGGACCGAATATAATTAAAGAAAATTTTGTACCTAAAAATAGTAAAGTAAATTTCGCAAATATTTTAAAATTAAACGGTATAAATAATTATCCTGTTTATACCCTGGGAGAAATTACTTCGATTCTTTTCGAAACGCCTGTGTCCTTTCACATCGTATCTAGCGATTTTCCAATTCCACAATCCGGAATATTAGGAAACGACTTCTTTAAGCAAACATCTTCAAAAATAGATTACGCGCAAGGACAACTGGATGTCTCCGGAATAAACATACCCTTTTTCTCTCCAGAAACCATTACAGTATTTCCAAGGTCGGAATCATTTTTCTACGTAAGAATAGGAAATCCCGAAGTAAAAACGGGATATATACCAAGATTAAAATTAGAGCACGGAATTTATTTGGGAGATACTATAGTGGAAAACGTTTCCGGAAAAGCTTATCTGAACGTTATAAGCACCTTGGATGAAGAAGTGGAAATTAGAGTACCAACATTGCACTTGAAACCACTAGGTGAACTATTAGATAATCATGAATTGAATGACGAGACACGCAATAACCGCGAGAATTTTCCAAATTCACCAGGAAAACTCGTGAGCAGTAAAGTAAAGAGAGACAATCTTGAAAGCAATGATGATATTATTTTTGAAGAAATCCAAAATAAAAATAAAGATGGTCAAAAATCTATTGTTATTGAAAAAATCAATTACGAAAACGAAGACGAAATGTTAAATCAAAAGGAAAATAAAAATGTGAATGAAAATATGATTGAAGACAAAATAAAGAATAAAAACGAGAGGAAAATTAAAACTAGTTCAAATAAAAATGTAATTAATTCTAAAACCCATGGAGAAGGAAGTTACCAAACTTCTCCAGAAGAAATTAATTCTAGAATTTCGGAGGGAAATCTCTAAACCTAGACAGAAAATTCTAGCTCCGTTAATTGTGAGGAGGGAAATTACCAAACCTCTTCTGAAAAACTTGATAATCCAACCAATGGAGGGGGAAGTTACCAAACCTCTACAGAAAAAATTAATCCTAGAATTTCGGAGGGAAGTTTCCAAACCTCGACAGAAAATTCTAGCTCGGTCGATTACGAGGAGGGAAATTACCAAACCTCATTACGCAATTCGACACAATCTAATCCCGAAGAAGAGAAAAATTTCTTAACCTCGCTGGATATTAAGTTTACAAGAATTGGATTATCATCGGAAAATAATAATAATAATAGAAAATCCTCTCATGTCATAATAAAAGACCTCCTTGAAAAGGCACAAAAATTTAAATTAAATATTAAAGATTTAAACATCAAAAATAATCAAAACATCAAATGTAAAAATAAACCGTCTTCGAAAATTTCAACTGCTTTATTGCATAAATCTCAAGAAATTATAGATAAATTTATGCGAAAACGTAAATCGAAAAATAAAAAGGAGCGACAAAATAACATCGCAATTTCTGATTTGCATAATTGTTTAATAATATCCGAAGAAACGAAAGAAGATAGATTTACACAAATTATAGATTTATTGCGATTAGAACACTTGAATAAAAAAGAACAAGAAAACGTAATAAAACTAATAACAAACAGTCAAGATCGATTTCATATTCCCGGAGAAAAATTAACCGCGACTCATGTAATACAACATCAAATACCAACTACGGATGATCATTCAATTAATACTCGTCAATACAGATTTCCGCAAATACATAAAGAAGAAATAAATAGGCAGGTAGAAGAACTCTTAGAAGGGGATATAGTAAAACATTCGCAGTCATCATACAATACGCCTATATGGATTGTGCCAAAGAAAGAAGATTCAAAAGGAAATAAACGTTGGAGAATGGTCCTCGATTTCCGTGCCTTAAACGATAAAACTATTGGAGATGCTTATCCTTTGCCAAATATTATTGACATATTGGATCAATTAGGAGGAGCGCAATATTTCTCTGTATGCGATCTTGCGTCCGGATTTCATCAAATAAAAATGGATCCTGCCGATAGTCATAAAACAGCTTTTACCACTCCATTCGGACATTACGAATTCGACCGAATGCCCTTCGGATTAAAAAACGCGCCTGCAACTTTTCAACGCTTAATGGATTTAGTTCTAACGGGATTACAAGGCGAGGAGTTATTTGTTTACATGGATGACATTGTTATTTACGTGACTTCTTTAGAAGAACATGAACGAAAATATAACGCATTAATAAAGCGACTTCGTAAAGCTAATTTAAAATTACAACCTGATAAATGTGAATTTTTAAAAACCGAAGTAACATATCTAGGGCATGTAATCGGCAGAGACGGAGTAAAACCAGATCCGAAAAAATTAGAAGCAGTACGACATTTTCCAAGACCAAAAACACCGAAAACTATTAAACAGTTTTTGGGCCTTGCCGGATATTATCGACGATTCATATCAAATTTTTCTAAATTGGCAAAACCGCTAACGAATTTATTAAAAAACGACACTCGTTTTGAGTGGACATCTGAACAAGAAGAATCATTCGAAATTTTAAAGCAGAAATTATGTGAAGAACCAGTGCTGCAATATCCTGATTTTTCTAAATCATTCATTTTAACCACCGATACTTCCGGAATAGCCGTAGGAGGAATACTTTCCCAAGGGGAAATAAACAAAGACCGACCGATCACTTACGCCTCTAGAACCCTCACAGACAATGAATTGAAATACGACACATACGAAAAGGAAGCGTTGGCCATAATTTATTGCGTCAAACATTTTCGACCGTATTTATATGGAAGAAGATTTACACTTGTCACAGATCATAAAACATTAATGTGGTTCAAAAACGCGCAAGATGCAAATATGAGAATACTCCGTTGGAGATTAAAATTATCGGAGTACGATTATGATGTAGTATACAAAGCTGGAAAAACTAACGTAAATGCAGACGCTCTATCGAGAAACCCTATAAATCAGGAAGAAATTGATTGTAAAATAATAAAAGATCGAAAATTGCTAAATCCAAACAACCCTGAAGATGCACAATTAATTGCTGAACTATTAGAAAAATCTGATAGCGAAGAAGAAGAAGAAGAAGACTTCCATTTATATCTTTCGGATATCGAAGAAACCGAAGAAATAATACCGGAAAATCATTTATTTGATAATACTACTGATACCTTTCCATTTACACCTGTAGAATTAAACGAACCAGACTATTCGCTGATTACTGAAAAGGCTTTAATTCATGATCACCCTAGACAGAATAAAATTCAAACAAGAAGTCAGACAGTAAAACAAAATATTGAACAAAATAAAATAATTAAAGATTTGCATAATAATGTGGAAGAAATTGAAGAAATAGTAGAGAGAAATGATCCGCCGGATAAAGAATTTGACAGTGAAAGGGAAGACGAAGAAGAAAATGAGGAAGATATTATTAACAAAAATTTAAAGGCGAGAAAATTAAAACCTATAATCATAGAAAATAAAATAATCAGAAGCAATATTATAGACTCTCGCGAATTATTATTTTTACAGAAAGACAATGTAACATATTTTGTCGACACTCACGGGAATCCATTAGATTCAGGATCTTTGAAACTTTTCGAACAAAATGAACTCCCGAACCTAAAAATCTCGACTTAGGTCAGGCTAAAGCCATAAAATATAAGAACTATCACCACGTGGCTTTGCCGATTAGTGAGGCACAGCGGGAGGGACCCACAATGACTCTCGACCAAATCACTACAGTCATACGTGATTTACGAAACGTAACTGAAAACTTGAAATTAGAAACTCTCAGTATTGCAAAAACTGAGTACATCAATAACGTCCCATGGAATAATATCAAGACGCAATTACAATTAGCATTCATCGACGCGCCTACTAAACTAATAATTTGTAATGGACTAATTAAATATCCTCCAAATGATTTACGTCCTGTTATAATTGGCGAAATGCATTGTTCACCAATTGCAGGACACCGGGGCGTTTCAAAAACATATAACAGAATAAAACATAATTATTATTGGGAAAATTTAAAATTTGATGTTCAAAAATATATACAACAATGTTTGCAGTGTCAACTGAAAAAACTTGTTCGAGTTAAAACGAAACAGCCTATGATAATTACAGACACTCCTGGATCATCTTTTGATAAAGTAGCCACGGACATTGTAGGCCCACTGCTTAAAACAGAGAGAGGGAATGAATACATCGTAACATTACAAAATCAAATAACTAAATTTTGCATGAGAATACCGTTACAAAATCAAACCTCTGAAACAATCGCAAAAGCTTTCGTGGACCGTTTTATTTGCGTGTTCGGATCACCAAAGGCAATATTAACAGATCAGGGAAGAGAAACTTCATTAGCGAATTAATGAGAAAACTCGCTAAAGTATTTAAAATTCGCAAATTTCGCACTACAGCCTTTCATCCCCAATCAAACGGATCATTAGAGAGATCACACCATGCATTAGGAGAATATCTAAAACAATACGCGAACGAGCAAAAACAGTGGGATCGATGGATCAGTTTAGCAATATTTAATTATAACACTAGTGTCCATGAAGCAACAAAACATACGCCATATGAATTAGTCTTCGGAAAAATAGCAAGAGTTCCCTCGAATGAATTTCTGGCTCCAGAGGACAACTTGGGAAATTATGACGAATATTTAATAAATCTTGTAACACAACTCCATACGATTCAGGGTAACGCTCGTGAAAACCGTAATCGAAGCGAAACATAGATCGAAAAAATATTATGATAAAAAGATTAACCCGCAAACATTCAAACCAGGAGATCAAGTATTTTTATTAAAGTGGCCGAAGCCTGAAAAATTCGGAGACCATTACACTGGACCTCACGAAATCTTGGAAATATTGAATAAAAATAATGTAAAAATTAAAATAAAATAAAATGGCCGAATTGTACATCCTAATCGTTTGCGGATTTCCCACATTAAAGCCAGTGATAACCAAACGATAACCAAAAAGAAAGGGGGTAATAACAAATAGAAAAAAGGGAGATATAAAAAAAAGGGAGAAACAAATTTGATATATCAAGCGACGCGGTAGCGTCGCGACGCCAAGTATATATAAAAATTCGTTCCAGCTTGTCAACGGTTTGCCTATGTACAGGGGCCGCGACGCTACCAAGTAGCTTATCCGGAGTTTTACGTCTAATAAACTTTCGATTAAAATTCGTCAGGAACCAAGCCGTTAATCAAAAATCTAACGGCACTTTTCTTATACAATGTGGATGCAAGCTTTCGATTGCGACCAGTTTGAATAAGATTGGTGCAGTCAATCCTGAGGAATGATAATCGTATACCAGAAATGTGACTTTTTTCGTTTTCCATCATCATTATCATAATAATCAGGTTCAGTTTCAGACTCTCACGTACGTATGCTCGCACGCACACACGCAAAGCGAGTTTGTCCCTCAAGGCGCGTTTGCAGCGCTCATGTACGATTATTCGCTTGAGTGTGCAAATACGCCTTGAGAGACAATGTGTATGTGCGTGCATACGTATATGATACGTATCAAGCGGTACGCGGTAGCATCGCGACGTCAAGATATAATAACGTTATAAGGTTAATGTTCGCGACGTCAAGATATAATAACATTATAAGGTTATTAATGTTATATTTGAATCTACTGCAGAAAATATATTTGGTCCTATCGAGTAAGTAGATTGAAATTTTGTATATATATCTGCTTATATATGTCTGCTTATATATGTTTATTTATTGTTTTATAAGTATATTATTTTTTGATTATATCTGAATATTGTCTAAATTATAGCGCTTATTTGCAGGATAAAGCAAAATCAATCAATCCTTTCAAGAAGGCCGGTATACTTTTAGCTGAAGAACTTTGCTAAACAGCGTAACATATTGGGTTATAGAGATTTGGCAGTAACAGACAGTAAGTACAATATAGTAGCACATATAAAACATTCAGTAGCACATATAAAACCAGATATGTAAATTAAATTAAATATTAAAATTCTGTTCTTTTCATTGCACACAGATAGAGGGAAGTGACCATAAAGCACTTAACTTCGGATGGACATAAAAACGATTAATAACTGTCGAAGTAAAAGAAATATTTACTATTTATAATGGGGTAAGGGGAATCCTTGCTCTTATGTTAAGTGATTGAACTGAAGTTGAATTCAATGTGTTGAATCACGTGTAATATTATAATAGCATATTGCAATGCGAGATATATATTCATAAGTTTTATGAACATTATCAGAGAGAAATCACTGACATTATTACATTTTTGATAAAATCGTAGGAATTTACAAGTTTTACTTCACAACTATATAATCAAAAATATAATAATGTCAGTGATTTCTCTCTGATAATGTTCATAAAACTTATGAATATATATCTCGCATTGCAACATGCTATTATAATATTACACGTATGCAAAGGAAGCCAAAGTATTCATACGTAGTATTTATTTATTATTCTCAAAGTGGATCTTACTGCAACAAAATTTTGATCGTTTTAATTTATTAATCTGTTCATCAGTATACATACATAGTATGCATACTTTGGCTTTCTTTATACGTATAACTATATTACATTATTTAAGAAAAAGAAAAACCTATGATAATTATATATCACATTGCACAACATGCTATTACAATATTAGTTATACATATGCGAAGAAAGCCAAAGTATACATACGTAGTATTTATTATTCTCAAAGTGAATCTAATTGCAACAAAATTTTAATCGTTTTAATTTATTAATCTGTTCATCAATATACATACATAGTATGTATACTTTGGCTTTCTTTATACGTATAACTATATTACATTATTTAAGAAAAAGAAAAACCTATGATAATTATATATCACATTGCACAACATGCTATTACAATATTAGTTATACATATGCGAAGAAAGCCAAAGTATACATACGTAGTATTTATTATTCTCAAAGTGAATCTTATTGCAACAAAATTTTAATCGCTTTAATTTATTAATCCGTTTGTCAGTATATGTACGTAGTATATGTATATTTTGGCTTTCTTTGCATACATATTGAAAGACAGAAAGACGAATTAAGTGTGACTTGAAAAAAACTATATTTAATTATATGTTTGTGTAAAATAAAAAGAACAATTATAACTTTAATATATATATTAAATTTTTATTTAGATATTCTATCTATAATTATATTTTATAAAAAAAGAGAAACCTATATAATGAATATACATATATTTCACATTACACATATATCTCGCAATTGTACAACATGCTATTATAATATTAGTTATATGTATGCAAAGAAAGCCAAAGTATATATACAGTAATACAAAAGTGAATGAATTTATAGGTGTAGTTAAATTGATATCATATTATTAAATTATATTATATTATATATATTACTATATTATTGTTGAACATTATATATTAAAAATAAAACGAATGCCAATTCTATATAAATAAAACTCTATTATTGTAAGATAATACAAAAAAAAATAAAAAATATTTAAAAGAAAATACTTAAAATAAAAAATACTTTATCTTCTTTGGTATCTTCTATGGCACTTCATTTATCTTCTTTGGCATCCTCTATGGCACTTTATGTTATATTACCTCATAATAATACAGTACAGTTTTATTTATGTAGAATTGTCATTTGTTAATTTTATTGAATCTTATATAGGCAATAAAATATTGCGTAAAGTAGCTCAATTTAACTGTACCTATAAATTCATTCCCTTTTGTATTACTGTAACACCATACAGTTGAAGAATGGTCTACATGATGTTACCGTAATACAAAATCGAATGAATTTATAGGTATAGTTAAATTGAGCTACTTTATACAAGATTTTATTGCCTATATAGGATTCAATAAAATTAACGAATGTCAATTCTACATAAATAAAACTGTACGGTATTATTGTGAGATAATATAATGTAAGCACATATATATTATTGTTGAACATTATACACTAAAAATAAAATTAACGAATGTCAATTCTACAATAAAACTTTATTATTGTGATTTATTTATTATTATTAAGAAATTTATTATTATTAGATATTCTACATGAATAAAAAATTATATTATATTATTAAATATTATATGCTAAAAACGCATATATATTTTTTGCAGAAACAATATAGATTTTTACAAAAAGCAATGAGATCACCTGAAAAAACCTCACAAAGGTAAAAAGAATACGCCAAGTATATAAAAAGATCCCAACTTGTACGCAAAAAAAGTTTATTATTTATCCTAAAAAATAACTTTTAAAAAAATTTTTCCTTGAAAAATAATTTTCATACAAAATAAAAAACTAAAAAATGATTTCCCTCTAAAAAATAAAAACCTTTAAAAATCAAAAATCAAAACTAAATATGAAATCAAGTTAACTAGCCAAGTACATAGAAGCAGTTCAGTTTGTAAGAGTTCGTAATTTAAAATATTATTTGTTTGATAAAATCAGTCTTGCATTTATAGAAATATTATAGATTCTCTCGAGAAAATTAAAATGCATTTTATTTTTATAAAATTACGCTATTATGTCCCCCCCCCCCCCCAAATAAATATTATATATAATATTTAAAATAGCACAATTATATTGCGGATTTTATTACAAATAGTACATCATAAAACTACTTAACCCTTACTGCAATAACGTCGATCACATCGATCACCAATTTCGAGTTTAAAAGTGCCCCGTGCCAAACTGATCGACTTGTTTTGAAATTAATCATAAGGTTTTCCAGATAGGCCTGAAACGAAAAGGATTAAAATTAAAGACATACGAATACTTGGCGTGCTCGATCTGAAATAAAAATTTCCAAAAGATTATCAGAAATCATTATCAATATATTAATAAAAATATATGACTTATAATGCGACACGGGCACGCCAAGTATTCGTATGTCTTTAATTTTAATCCTTTTCGTTTCAGGCCTATCTGGAAAACCTTATGATTAATTTCAAAACAAGTCGATCAGTTTGGCACGGGGCACTTTTAAACTCGAAATTGGTGATCGATGTGATCGACGTTATTGCAGTAAGGGTTAAGTAGTTTTATGATGTACTATTTGTAATCAAATCCGCAATATAATTGTGCTATTTTAAATATTATATATAATATTTATTTGGGGGGGGGGACATAATAGCGTAATTTTATAAAAATAAAATGCATTTTAATTTTCTCGAGAGAATCTATAATATTTCTATAAATGCAAGACTGATTTTATCAAACAAATAATATTTTAAATTACAAACTCTTACAAACTGAACTGCTTCTATGTACTTGGCTAGTTAACTTGATTTCATATTTAGTTTTGATTTTTGATTTTTAAAGGTTTTTATTTTTTAGAGGGAAATCATTTTTTAGTTTTTATTTTGTATGAAAATTATTTTTCAAGGAAAAATTTTTTTAAAAGTTATTTTTTAGGGATAAATAATAAACTTTCTTTGCGTACAAGTTGGGATTTTTTTATATACTTGGCGTATTCTTTTTTACCTTTATGAGGCTTTTTTAGGTGTATATATATATAAAAAATATATATATATATATATATATATATAAAATATATATATATATATATATATATATATAAGGAGAGAAAAAATTTTTATCTACTAATAGTAACACACACAAAAATATATATATTAAAAGACAAATATTCAAATAAACAGAACGATAAATAATTTTCAGATGGATTCCAGAGTGAGAGGAATAACTACTATAATAATTTTAATGACGGGATTACAATCAGCTTATGGAATAATTGGATACGACTGTGGTTCAGCCTCGGCTAATCTTACTTTGTGGCGGATAATCCACCACCAAGTATAAGCGCATGCCATACAGGACGCGCGAAGTACTAGCGGGAAACGAAGGTCCACGCGCTAATCACGTGCCGCGCGCACAGCAAGGACCACGCGCTTATCACGCGCAACGCTCACGACATAGAGCACGCGATAAACACGTGCACAGCAGCTCAGGTAGTCGAATACCTAGCCGCGAGGCGGCGATTTGGGAAGATCGCGATCTCGCTATCAGAATACCATCAACAACAGTATATAAGGTAGCGAGACGGCAAGGCATATTAGCCTGCTCACGCTTTCGAGAGCGCAAGCACAGATACGTGAGCACGACTCTTTTTGGTATCCGCCTAGAGCGGCTAAAAGCTGTTAAACAGCACCTTCGCAGGTCCGCCTTCACGACCGCTGCCACCTCGTTCACCAGGGGTTGATCTGAGGCAGAGAGCAGACAACGATAGCGGCGCAGAGAGAGCTACCAGGGGACGAACCAGTCGACAAGTCCAGTGCAGTGATGCAAACTCTGCCGTTTCTGCCCGCTACCAGCGCATGTGGAGGGGGTAGCGCACACAAGGAACGAGTCCTGTACGTGTGCGCTCGGCGCTCGGGCAGAATCGGGTAGTAGAAGAGAACAGATATACAATGCGCTGTCTCTTTCTTTCTCGAGCGCGAGCTATAGCTATAGCTATAGCTGCGATATCGAGAATACACGTAGCGGCTTGCGTATTATACGCGTACTCGTTTATTCAATCCTCGTATAAAAATATATAAAAATTACAAATAAAATAAATCTAACAATTATTTTTAATCTTATAATTATTTTACACATCAAAAATGTTAATTAAATAAAAAGAGCGTAAATGATAGGAATCCCACTCTTGGCCAACATGTACGTCTTTTCTTTACGAAATCAATTGTTATTAATTTAAAAAGATGATTTGATGTTAAAAAATTAAATTATATGTTACGTGTTCTAAATAATTGATTCTATTATTTATTTTTTTATAAATAGTCAACGTACATGTTGTTGCTCAACGGAAACCGCGGGAAGGTGGTGGTCTCTTCCGTCAGGAGGAAATGTAAAAAAATATTTTTTTACATTTCCGAAGAATGCAGATAGAATATAGGATAGAAGAAAGGATAGACATAGAGTAAATATAAAAAAAAGAATAGATATAAAAGAATAGATACAAAAGAATAGATATAAAAAATATAAAGGTATATTAGAGATCAAAAATGAAAAAAAGTATGCTTTATTTAATATAATATTGAAAATATTAAAATATTAAAAATATTTTCAACAATACAGCTAAATTATTACAGCTGTGCATAGCTGTAATAATATCATTAATAACTGGCAACTGCAGTTGTTCGAGAGCGAGGCGAAAGTAGAAAAGTGTGTGCGAGGATCTTTTGGTTCGCGGAAAATAAATCTCGCGAGTACAGTTCACGGTTTTAATTACAACAAAATAATTAACACGATCACAAATTCTACAAAAGTTCCAAATAAAAGCTCGGTCGGTTATAGGCGGTTCACAAAAGAATAGCGGTTGTCGTAAGCGGTTTCACAAAAGGAATAGCGGTTGTCGTAAGCGGTTAACAAAGCGTGTCGAAAAGCGGTGTAACTAAATATGCGATAACTAAACGCGTAAGCGAGTGTCTCTATGCGGTGTAACTAAACGCGTAAGCGAGTGTCTCTATGCGGTGTAACTAAACGCGTAAGCGAGTGTCTCTATGCGGTGTAACTAAACGCGTAAGCGAGTGTCTCTCGCGCTCCTCGCGAGCGGGCCCTTTTATAGCGGTTCTTTATTCTCTCGCTACCAATGAATTTGAACCTCCGAGTTCGGTTCGAAGATTCAACGCGGCGCCAAACTTTATTGGCCACCCCTTGAAATATCGGCGCGAGATGAGATTCGGAGCGAGTGATAGGCCGGTGGCCCGTACGTCACGGGCTACGTCACGGCGTCGCGCGTGCCGGCAGCCGTTTTTCGCGCGGCTAACCGACAAAGTTGTTTGCGTGTTTTCGTGTAGAACTTATTTGTCACATGGGCTTCAAAAGTCAAAAAACACCAAAAAACCTTAAATAATAATAGCGATAAGAACATTGTTTTTCGACTTTGATCGCGATGGAATAATAATGCGAAGCCCATGTGACAAAGAAGAAATTAATTTAAATGTAATTTAATGCAATCTCAAACAACAGTTATTAATTGAAATTAACAGAATAAATAAATAAAGAAGTTAATATATATTATATATTATATAAATATAAATAATATAATAAAAACAACCACAAAATAGAATTTAATTTATATAACAAGACAATATAACATAAAGGATTCTGGATATGATAAAAATATATCATTTTAACATATTTTTTAGAATTCCTGTTAATAATCAAAATATATTTAGATTTTTTGATTTTTTCAAGAGATGTTCTACATTTTAAACTGTAACTGTAGATATATATGTATAAATTTTTCTACATTTTGTTACTATACAGTAAAACAATTTTAAAATTATCTTTATATTATAAAAACAACAAATATCATCGGCTTTATGTAATATATAGATATATAAATATAAAATATAAAATAGGTTGATCCGATTTTATTTCGCATATATTTTGATGTATATATCCGTCATATGCATATTGTTACGTCCTGCCGACTCCACAATTCCTTCCTTCCGCGAAATTGCGGCAAGGATCGTCGATTGGCAATAAAAATAAGTCTTTCGGTAAATAGAACATCTTGCACCACATAACGTTTTAAACTTTAAACATTTCATCATTTATCAGTAAATATACCTATGAGTAACCGCGAGAAAAACAAAAAGATATTAGGCCGATCAATAGATATTCCATATATAGACTTTCCAGCGAAGAGACGATGAAATCACCTTACGAAATATCCGCATCATCATCGATAGAAATCATAGACCTTTGCTATTCACCTCAAAATCACGTGTGCAAGGGTCCATCGGAAAATGTTCACCTTCGACCAATCGACGAACTATAAAAAGGGAGCCCGCGAGACTCCATCATCTCAGTTTTCATCAGTCACCCGGTTGACGAATCAGTCCGGCAGTAAGTTATTCAACTAGTCAATCTACAAGTCGATTAGTTAGTCCGTTCTCAGTGCAGTTATTAAAAGTCATTTACATCGCGAACTGTGACCAGTGTCTTGTTCAACGGCATCTCTCTCGACGGGTGACACCCGTTTGGACACGGAACGATTGGACACCGCTCGATTGGACACGCAGTATTGGACACGGAACGATTGGACACAGAATTATTGGACACCGCACGATTGGACACCGCACAACTGGACACGCACACTGCACGACTGGACACTTCACGATTGGACACCGCACGATTGGACATTGCACGATTGGACACCGCATTATTGGACACTGCACGATTGGACACCGCACGATTGGACACTGCACGATTGGACACCGCACGATTGGACACGCACACTGCACGATTGGACACTGCACAATTGGACACCGTACGATTGGACACTGCACGATTGGACACTGCACGATTGGACACCGAGTCTCATTTTGCCGATTCCTGCGATAAGACTATTATACCTGAATTTAATAAATCCGAAAAAAAGAAAGACCCGAGCGGTACCGGCGGCAACATAACTCAAAATAATCCTTTCGCTACTTTGAAATACGCGGTCGGAGCCGTCCCTTATTTTGACGGTCAAAATATTCCATTAAATTATTTTATCGAGGGATGTGAGGAAGCAAAATCTATGTTGCCTAGTGAGGCTGAATCACAGTTTACCAAAATAATAAGAACCAGGATAATAGGGGAGGCTCGCCGAACTATACAAGGTCAAGATTTTGATAGCGTTTCTCAATTAACTAAATATTTAAAACAAATTTATGGACCAGCAAAAAACGTTTATCAATTACAAGGGGAATTGGGTTGTATATATCAAAAGGGTGATGAAGATGTAATTACTTATGCAAATAGAGTAAAAATTCTTGGAAAACAAATTTTAGAAACATATAGAAGTTCGGGAAACGTGTCGTCTGACCAAAATATTAAAGCATCATTAGAAAAGAACATGTGCAAGTGTTTTATTAGAGGGTTAAAACCAGAGATTGAACAACGAGTTGCAAGAAATTTATTAAATGTACAAGAAACTGCAGCCGACGCTTTAAGGATAGAGAGAGAGCTCCGAGAAATGACAGATTTACGACAGGGAATAGATAACAGTTCAGGTAGACAGAAAACTAACAGTCTAAAAGAAATTTGTCAAATCTGTTATAAGGAAGGGTACGTAGGCAGTAACTGCAAGAAATATTTACAAATATCTCAACAAGTTAACAACCAAATTGATTTAGGAACCGCGATATTAGTATGTCAAATTTGTAAAAAACGTGGGCATGGAACAGAGAAATGCCGCTTTCGCGATCCACAGCAACGCCGACCAGTAAACGTAGTTCAAGGGAAATTAATAATTTGCCAATTATGCTTAAAATCCGGTCATGATGCAAAATCTTGCCGACAGAATAATACAACTAATAACAATAAAATCTCGGTAATTTGTCAATGGTGCGAAAGACCCGGCCATTCTGCGAATAATTGCTGGAAGAAACAGAATGAACAACGTTATACGGAAAATAAACCTCGCGTAACTTGCCAAATTTGTAACAATTTCGGACATATTGCTAAAAACTGTCGATCAAAATTAAACCAACAAACGGGGTCAAAGAATTCTTTATTCTGCCGCTATTGTAAGGAGCAAGATCATCTTCTGGAGGATTGTCAACTACGCCTTGCCAGTAACTTCCGGAAAAGGGGAAATAATCAGGAAAACTACAACGGCCCCTCAACGTCGGGTGCGCAACGGGGGCCGAACGAGAGTCGCACCCGTCCAAATCTCAGGGAACCAAGTAGATAAGCCCAAAACAAACATAAGGCCCGTGACTGTAAATCTCGACAAACATAGTCGCGTGCCCACCATTCAAGCCGATATTGATAACGTACTTACCAATATAACTTTCATGTTAGATACGGGATCTGGACCTAATATAATTAAAGAAAATCTCGTTCCCGAAGAAATAAATATTAATTACATTAATATCTTCAAGTTGAACGGTATAAATAATTATCCTGTGTATACCTTAGGTGAAATTACATTAACTCTTTTCAAAATACCGGTTATATTTCATATTGTATCTAATGATTTTCCAATTTCACAATCCGGCATATTAGGAAACGATTTCTTTAAACAAACTTCATCGAAAATTATGCACAAGGATGTGAGGAACTTGGATGTCTCCGGAATCAACATACCTTTCTTATCACCTGAAGCCATTATAGTAGCTCCGCGATCCGAATCATTATTTTATGTAAGAATAGAAAATCCAGTACTAAAAGTAAGATATACACCGAGACTAAAGGTGGCACATGGAATTTATTTGGGAGACACCATCGTGGAGAACATTGCCGGAAAGGCATATTTAAACGTTATAAGTACTTTAGATGAAGAGGCGGAAGTACATCTTCCGACTTTGCGCCTAAAACCATTGAGCGAATTATTAGACGACCATGATACAAAAATTGAGGCTCTAAACAGTCCAGAAGAACCAAGGAATAAAAAAAAAGAAACTACTTACGAATTCGACGATTATGAAAATAATATGAATATTGAAAATGAAGGTGAAAATGTGGATGAAGAAAATATTATTATCGAAGAAATTAATTATGAAGACGAAGAAAAAACCTTAAATAAAGAAGGAAATAAAAATAAGAATAAAATTAAAAATAAAGACAAGATAAAAAATAAAACTGAGAGGAAAAATAAAGAATTGAATGATTCAAAAATCTTTGGAGAGGGAAATTACCAAACCTGTCCTGAAAATCTAATAAATCCAATCATTCCTGGAGGGGGAAATTACCAAACCTCTCCTAAAAATTTAATTAATTTGAAAACCCTCGAAGAGAGAGATTACCAATCCTCTCAAGAAGGGAATAATTCTAGGATTTCGGAGGGAAATTTCCAAACCTTGTAACGATGCATCACCCCATCGTTACGAAATCGTACCCGGCCGCCGATCCGCCGGAAGTCCGCCGCCCGACGAACACCGGTCGGGCAAATGCGGAGGCGCCGAGCGCCCATTTTTAAACGATAACAGAAACACGCGTTTATTTAACCGCCGTTAGGCGCGCGTAAGCATCTCGAATCGACGACGCGCTCGGGTAACCGACCCGACCGTTACCGAAAACACCCGAGCCGCGCACGCCGCTTCGAGATATTACCGTTAGAACAATACGCGAATTACGCAGACGCGCGCGCCGAAGAATTAGTATAAATAGAGCGCGTTTCTAATTATCGAGACCAGATCCTCCGATCCGCCAGCGCCTGTAAGACGCCTGAGCTAATTCCGAGATCCTGAACCGCTCACCAGAGAAAGAACCACGAGGTTGGGAGTACCCAGCCTCCGCCCGGAATTTACGGCATCTCTGAGAGCGATCCTTTCCGAACGAATCAAGAGGTACACGGGATCGGGCGTACTCGACCCCGCTGGGAGTTCTCGGCCCCTCGCTAGCTTTCCGTCCACCTTGGGCATCGGCAACATTCTCGTGGCAAGGGAGTTCCCTGCCACGGACGGGAGTTCTCGTCGGCCGACGCTTCCCGAAGTCCGCACCCGCGATCCCGATACGCGGATATAAAATCCGACGGTGAAGACAACTCGACGGACCGACTGTTAGCCGCCATAATTAAGGCCGACGCGCCATTAATACGGGGGCGCTAAGTCCCGCGCCGAGGGCCGACCGGCGCCCTACCGCGACACCGATCGACAGCCGAAATCGATACCCGCGTCGAAGGACCGCCCACCGACGCGGCCGCAAAGGACCACCCGACAGCTAACGGCTCCTGCCGGATTTACGCTGCGCGATTAATAATCAATACGCGACCGAACACCCGAAAACGCGAACCGCGCTGCGCACGATCGCGGTGCATTGTATGCACCCTCCGACTTTATACATACTCGCAGACCGACATTATACGTACCCGCACGCATACGTCGCGTACTCGCATACCGATATTATACGTACTCGCACACCTACATTGCGTAGCCGCACACATACATTGTACATACTCGCATCTATACTTTATACGTACTCGCATGCATACATTATCCGTTCTCGCACTCGTCACTCGTCTCGCGCGCACATACACTCACACATCTCGTACACCTATACATACACTCACGCTATACCACCACATATTTACATGCAATAAAATACATTTCTACCAAACATCAAATCGCATTCGTGTCTCGATACCGCTTTCTCGAACCCAGGATCCCGACCGAGTTATCCGTCGCCCGCCTCGCGAAAGCGGCTTGTTATATTGGCGCCCGAACAGTGACTCGACCGACCGCATACAGCACGAGATACGGTTGCGAGACCCGATGCCGATCAAACAACGCTACCGACCACGCAACCCTGCGATGCAAGCGGTCATCGACCGAGAAGTGGCCGAGATGGAGGCCGCCGGCGTCATTGAACCGTCCAAAAGCGCGTGGAGCTCGCCTGTAGTACTCGTCAAAAAGAAAGACGGAAAGTACCGATTCTGTATCGATTTCCGCAAGGTCAATGACGCCACGGAGAAAGATGCATACCCGTTACCGCAAGTAGTCGCGACATTCGACAAACTACGGGGCGCGCGATACTTAACAACACTGGACTTAAAAAACGGGTATTGGCAAATACCGCTCAAACCCGCAAGCCGACCGATCACCGCGTTCACGATCCAGGACGGGGATTGTATCAATTTACGGTAATGCCCTTCGGGCTACACTCCGCACCGGCCACCTTCCAACGGCTATTAGACACGATCATAGGACCAGCCCTCGAACCAAACGTGTTTGTTTACCTGGACGATATTATCATCATAAGCACGACGTTCGAGGAGCACCTGCAATTACTCACCGAAGTTTTCCGCCGACTACGCGAGGCAAGCCTGCGCCTCAACCCGGCCAAGTGCCGCTTTTGCGTCGATCAGTTGAAATATCTGGGGCACGTGGTCGACCGCGACGGGATCCGAACCGACCCCGACAAGGTTAGTGCCGTCGCCAACTGGCCCGAGCCACAAACCGTCAAGTCAGTGATGCGCTGCCGTGGGATTTTTTCCCATGTGGGAATCTCCGTGCGCATGCGTAAGCTGACGTCACAGCTATACGTCACGCGTTACCACAGATGTATCTAGCTGTAACGTTAGGTGCGTATAAGGGTTCCCGCGTAGTTTTCCCGCGTCTTTCTAGTAATGAGTAGTGTGTCGTATTATAGTGTATAGTATTAAAAAGTTTGTGATAATATTATTAAAAACGTAGTGCATAACGAAGGAGATGGATCATCCACAACCATCTACATCGAAAGGAGTCGAGGAAACGAAGAGGAAATCAAAAATGAAAGTATTCCAGCATTCTTGGTTGAGTATAGATATTTTTAAAGATTGGTTAACGCCACACGAAAATAATGAAAAAGCTCTCTGCACGGCTTATAATAAAGTTCTTTTATGTGGCAAATCCGATTTAATAAGACATTCTAAAAGGAAATTGCATGTTAAAAATATTAATAATAGCCGTAATATTACACCATCTGCTTCATTATCTAAGCTTAACTGTAATTTAAAAAATGAGGACCATGTTAAGAAAGTTAAAACAGCCGAGATAAAATTAGCTGCTTTTTACGCAGAACATAACATAGCTTTTCAAATTGTAAATCACATGGTCCCTTTATTGAAAGAAACTTGCTCTGATGCACATGTAGTTAACGATCTGAAACTGTCAAGGAAAAAATGTAGACAAATAGTAAAAAATGTTTTAGGAAAACGCGAAACTGATAAACTTGTTAACCATTTAAAAAATCAAAAATTTTCAATTTTAATAGATGAAAGCACAAGTATCACCAATGATAAGTTGCTTTGCATTTTAGTAAAATATGTATCATTAGAAAATAGAAAATGTATTACACAATTATTAGAATTAGTACCATTAAATGCCACAGATTGTTCCGCAGATAAATTATATTCTGCATTTGAAGAATGTTTCAAAAGTAAAAATATACCATTAACAAATATTGTAGGAATGGCTTATGATAACGCTTCTGTAATGATAGGTATTAGAGATTCTTTTGTAACTAGATTGAAAAAAGAAGTACCGGCCCTTGTTGTATTAAAATGTATATGCCATTCCTCAGCTCTTATTGCGAGTAAAGCTTGTACAAAGTTGCCGGATCCTTGCGAAAATATTTTACATGCAGTTGCAACATACTTCTCTGGCAGTGCAAAAAGATCGGCTATACTGTGCGAATTTCAAAATTTTTTTGGAGTAGAATCACGTAAAATCTTAAAATTATCAGGAACAAGATGGCTTGTTTTGCAGAAGTGTGTTACTAGACTTCTCGATAATTGGGAAGTCTTGAAACATTACTTTCACTTAGAAACTATAGAAAGTAAAAATAACTCGGCAATAACAATTTTTAATACTTTAAATGATAATAAAATTAAAGCATATATGTTATTTCTTAAATATTCATTGAATTCTTTTAATGATTTTAATGCCTTATTCCAAGGTAGAAAAATTTTAATTCATAAATTAGCAGAGAGTAGTGAGCATTTAATAAAGCAGATGGGATACAATTTCTTGCTACCTAACGCGTTAAAAAATATTTCTATAGATGTTATTAATCCTCAAAATTTTTTACCTATAACTTCGATATATGTTGGTCCAGAATGCGAATCGTTTTTACAATTAGAATCTTCGGAATTTGTAACAGAAATAAAATCGAAATGTTTATCTTTTTACACAACCGCGTTACAAGAAATGATACAACGATTGCCTTATAATGATGAAATTTTTCGCGAACTTAAATTTTTAGATCCAAATGTAGCTTTGCGCGAAGAAAGTAGACTTATCTTTCCAGATTTAAGAAATGTAGCAAGACATTTTCGAATTTCCGATATTACGGCCTTAGCTTATGAATGGAGAATGTTGCCTATTGTTTTTAATGACGCGGATAAAACTATTTTGATTAATTTAGAAATTGATGACATGTGGAAGAATATTTTTGAAAAAAAGAAATTCGACGATGAACCGTATTCTCCAAATTTAGAAAATTTAGTATATAAAGTTTTGTCACTTCCACATTCTAATGCCGAAGCAGAGAGAATATTTTCTATTGTTACAGATGTGAAGAATAAAAAGAGGAATCGGATTGATGTCACCAGTTTAGACGCGATTTGTAAAGTACGATCAAGTTTCCAAGCTAATAATATTAATTGTTGCACTTTTAAAGTTGATTCGGCACACTTAGAATTACACAATTCTAAGAATTTATATTCTTTTAATAATAACAATAGTAAAGATAAAGATAAATAGAGGAACTATATATTTTTGCTTCTTCTTATAACTCTTCTTTGTGATTTTAACCATTTAATCTCGTTTTTTATATTTAAGTAACATTTCAACAAGTACAAATTTTATAATTTTTTTTGTTTGCTTCCGTAAATATATTCATATTCGTATTTGTTTCGTTATCGCTTTTAATATTTTTAAACATTCAATTCTCTTTTTATTCAAGTGTTAACTAATAATATAATTTCTATTCTAATTATTTTTATTATTTATCATTTTTAATTATTTTTTTTATTTTGTATGTAATTATTTTTTTATATATTGTTTATTGCAATTTTTTAGTTTTATTTTGTGATAATATATTTGTGCAATACGACAGTGCAATAATACCGTGCAATACTTTTGTTTCTTAAAAAATTTTTTTTTCATACGTTTTTTTATTTATTTATATTTATTTTAGGTTTTTTACTTATTTCCTTTCTGTTCTGTTTATTTATACATTTATATATATTTTTTTATGTTTGCATGTAAAGGTTTATTTTTTTTGGTCTGTGATGCAACATGCACAGGTGCATGTTGTTTAGTGCAATATAAAATATTTATATAAATATTTATATATTTATTTTTGTTTAATTATTTTTGCTAATTATAATTGTACTTTTATTTTTTTTATTTTTTTGTGAAGGCGATCTTGTCTTATATGTATCTGTTCTCAATCAAATAATTTATTCTGTTGTAGTAATCTTCTGGGAACATCTCCATTAAGGTGGACTACACAATTATTATTAGTATAATTTTTATTTTTATTTTAATATAATTTTCCGCAAATTTTATATTAATATATATATTTAAATGTATTAATATATATTTATTGTCATTTTTTTATTATACTTAATGTTAAGAAATATTATAACTTTTTTTTATTGTACGTAATATTAAGAAAAGTATTATATTTATATGATTAAAATTTAAGTAAATATGTTCATATTTAAATATAGGTATATAATGTGTAATGTATAAATATAAAGTATATTGTGTTAATAACTATAATATTATGATAAATGTATTAATATTTAAGTTGTCATATGTTTAAGCATTCATATGTTTTATATATTCATATATATTATTTCTTATTGTACAATGTTTTTATTGGAATACTGGTGAGGTTTTCTGCAGTTTCCCTTACCCTCGCAACAAATGTTGGTATTCATGTATAAATAATTCGGCTGCAGACGTAAAAAATAAAAAATAAATTTTCTATTATCATATATATTTAATGTATTTTATTTCTTTAATAGAAACATTCTTTGCAACATTCTTTGATAGAAACATTCCTTGCAAATTCCTTGATATTTTTTTTCTCGCTCGGGGGTACCTAACGATACCTCATATTTGATTGAACTATATACGTTAGTGAGGATACGTAGCGCTTGCTTAGTGCGCATGCGCGACTTTAATCCCACGACAGCGCATCACTGATTTCACGCGCCGATTCGTTTTACAGACCGACGCTAGCACTAGCGGCCTCGGGGCCGTCCTGACACAATACTTCGAGGAGGGGGAGCGCGTGATCGCGTATGCGAGCCGAACGCTCAACAGCGCCCACCGGGAGACTCGCCCGGTGGCTGTTCGAACTCCAACAATACGACCTCGAAGTCAAATACCGAAAGGGCACGCTCAACCGCGTAGCCGACGCCCTATCGCGTCAACCCCGCGCCGGTGCCGCTGGTATCAGCGCATCTTCCAGGAGGTCGAAGACGAACCAGACAGCCGACCCGATTACCGCATCACGGAAGGGAAACTGTTCCTACACATCCTGCACAACCTGGATTTCAAAGAGAACACAGCGGACGAGCAGTGGAAGGAATGCGTATCGAAGGAGCAACGACCAACAGTGATGCGTAATTATCACGACGCACCAACCGCGGGCCACCTCGGAATCGCCAAGACAATCGCCCGAATCGCCGAGCACCACTATTGGCCGGGAATGTTCCGGGACATCGCCGCATATGTACGCACGTGCGAGAAATGCCAAGCGCACAAAGCGGCTCAGCAACAACCAGCCGGCAAGCTCCATGCAACCGATGTGCAACGACTCTGGGAGCAGGTCACCACCGACCTCGTCGGACCGTTACCACGCTCACGACAAGGCCACACATGGCTCTATGTGATGCAAGATCGGTTCTCAAAGTGGGTGGAATTAACACCTCTCCGCCAAGCCACTGCCAAAGCAGTCACGAAAGCCATCACCGAGAGGGTAATACTCCGACACGGCCGACCAGAAACCATTCTGTCAGATAACGGCACGCAATTTACGTCAAAAGACTTCGCCGAACGGCTAAAAGCCTTCAACGTGCAGCACAAAACCGCACCCGCGTATGCGCCGCACTGTAATCCGGTGGAAAGAACGAATAGAACCATCAAAACGATGATCAGCGAATTCGTCGACAAGGATCATAGAGACTGGGACGAACACCTGCCCGCCTTCCAATTCGCGTTCAATACGGCAGTACACGATGCCACTGGCTACACGCCAGCATATCTGAACCACGGGCGAGAGCTCGTGCCACCGCACCGCACCGCACCAGCAACCGGAGGGCCACCACCAGACACCATCCGAGAACGGTTGGACGACGCATACAAAATCATCCGCATTCAATTAGCGAGAGCCTTCCAGAGGCAAGAAAGATATTACTAAAAAAACCTCACAAAGGTAAAAAAGAATATGCCAAGTATATAAAAAGATCCCAACTTGTACGCAAAAAAAGTTTATTATTTATCCCTAAAAAATAACTTTTAAAAAAATTTTTCCTTGAAAAATAATTTTCATACAAAATAAAAAACTAAAAAATGATTTCCCTCTAAAAAATAAAAACCTTTAAAAATCAAAAATCAAAACTAAATATGAAATCAAGTTAACTAGCCAAGTACATAGAAGCAGTTCAGTTTGTAAGAGTTTGTAATTTAAAATATTATTTGTTTGATAAAATCAGTCTTGCATTTATAGAAATATTATAGATTCTCTCGAGAAAATTAAAATGCATTTTATTTTTATAAAATTACGCTATTATGTCCCCCCCCCCCCAAATAAATATTATATATAATATTTAAAATAGCACAATTATATTGCGGATTTTATTACAAATAATACATCATAAAACTACTTAACCCTTACTGCAATAACGTCGATCACATCGATCACCAATTTCGAGTTTAAAAGTGCCCCGTGCCAAACTGATCGACTTGTTTTGAAATTAATCATAAGGTTTTCCAGATAGGCCTGAAACAAAAAGGATTAAAATTAAAGACATACGAATACTTGGCGTGCCCGTGTCGCATTATAAGTCATATATTTTTATTAATATATTGATAATGATTTCTGATAATCTTTTGGAAATTTTTATTTCAGATCGAGCACGCCAAGTATTCGTATGTCTTTAATTTTAATCCTTTTCGTTTCAGGCCTATCTGGAAAACCTTATGATTAATTTCAAAACAAGTCGATCAGTTTGGCACGGGGCACTTTTAAACTCGAAATTGGTGATCGATGTGATCGACGTTATTGCAGTAAGGGTTAAGTAGTTTTATGATGTACTATTTGTAATAAAATCCGCAATATAATTGTGCTATTTTAAATATTATATATAATATTTATTTGGGGGGGGGGGGACATAATAGCGTAATTTTATAAAAATAAAATGCATTTTAATTTTCTCGAGAGAATCTATAATATTTCTATAAATGCAAGACTGATTTTATCAAACAAATAATATTTTAAATTACAAACTCTTACAAACTAAACTGCTTCTATGTACTTGGCTAGTTAACTTGATTTCATATTTAGTTTTGATTTTTGATTTTTAAAGGTTTTTATTTTTTAGAGGGAAATCATTTTTTAGTTTTTTATTTTGTATGAAAATTATTTTTCAAGGAACAATTTTTTTAAAAGTTATTTTTTAGGGATAAATAATAAACTTTTTTTGCGTACAAGTTGGGATCTTTTTATATACTTGGCGTATTCTTTTTTACCTTTGTGAGGTTTTTTTAGGTGATCTCATTGCTTTTTGTAAAAATCTATATTGTTTCTGCAAAAAATATATATGCGTTTTTAGCATATAATATTTAATAATATAATATAATTTTTTATTCATGTAAAATATCTAATAATAATAAATTTCTTAATAATAATAAATAAATCACAATAATAAAGTTTTATTGTAGAATTGACATTCGTTAATTTTATTTTTAGTGTATAATGTTCAACAATAATATATATGTGCTTACATTATATTATCTCACAATAATACCGTACAGTTTTATTTATGTAGAATTGACATTCGTTAATTTTATTGAATCCTATATAGGCAATAAAATCTTGTATAAAGTAGCTCAATTTAACTATACCTATAAATTCATTCGATTTTGTATTACGGTAACATCATGTAGACCATTCTTCAACTGTATGGTGTTACAATAATACAAAAGTGAATGAATTTATAGGTATAGTTAAATTGAGCTACTTTACGCAATATTTTATTGCCTATATAAGATTCAATAAAATTAACAAATGACAATTCTACATAAATAAAACTGTACTGTATTATTATGAGGTAATATAACATAAAGTGCCATAGAGGATGCCAAAGAAGATAAATGAAGTGCCATAGAAGATACCAAAGAAGATAAAGTATTTTTTATTTTAAGTATTTTCTTTTAAATATTTTTTATTTTTTTTT
The DNA here is from genome assembly GCA_009859135.1 of Formica selysi. Classification (NCBI taxonomy): domain Eukaryota; kingdom Metazoa; phylum Arthropoda; class Insecta; order Hymenoptera; family Formicidae; genus Formica; species Formica selysi. The sequence continues at coordinate 274,544 of WHNR01000069.1, read as the reverse complement.
GTATTATCTTACAATAATAGAGTTTTATTTATATAGAATTGGCATTCGTTTTATTTTTAATATATAATGTTCAACAATAATATAGTAAAAATCCAAGTAAAATGGCAAAAGAGCCACGCGCAGTTTTTTGGGCGCAAAAATATATAATTTAAATCAAAAATTGAATTAAAAAATTAGAGAATTTCTTTAATTACAAAATTCGCGAAAGGCGGACGTTTCGGCCCTTTTTTTGGCCATCATCAGCGCAAACAATAATAAAATCAACATTAAATACGGTATACAAAAAGAGTCTTAAACAATTAAAGCGCAAAGTTACATGATAACCGACGGTAGAAGGCGTAATCCCTTATGTCGCTCCAAAGGGCAAAAACCATTCTCCATGCAATCCATGTTCTTTCGGGGCAGAAACATCGATTCTTTAAGCATGAATCCACGAGCATGGTGATACGTTAATAATTGTGTCTGTGATATGAGCGGAATGGTTTGTGTCAAAAAACGAAAAGAGAGAGAGGTCCGTGTCGGAAATTACAGTAGTAAGACTTACATAAAAGAGACGCAACGCACAAGTCGACAGTACAAATCTTTCAGTATCGCACAATCTTAACCAAACTCACCAATTAACCACAGAGTAATGAGAAGTATTGTTCGGCGAAAAAGGTGAGATGATAAAAACAAAACAAATATTATCAGTAGCGGTAAACAACGATACAAAAAAAAAAAAATTAAAGATTGTCAAAACAGTAAAATGAAAAACAATATCAGCATTGTCTATATATAGTATAAAATCAAAGTAATAAATAAATAAATATATATAAAACAGTCCAGACACACTATCCAAAAAATAAAATAAAAACAAATTTTGTCGTTGTAAAAAAGATGTTTGTCAAAGTTATATAAATAGATAAATAAATAAATAACATTTAAAGGATTGTCAAGTACAGTAAAATAATTATAAAATAAACATAAAAATTACTATGAAATATATGATAATAAAAAACAATGACCGCTGACATTGTCTGTAGTATAAAAAGTAATAAGTCAATAAATATATATAAAACAGTCCAGACACACTATCTAAAAATAAAATAAAAACAAATTTGTCGTTATTAAAAAGATGTTTGTCAAATGAGTTAAATTAAATAGATAAATAAATAAATAACATTTAAAAGATTGTCAAGTACAGTAAGATAATTATACAATAAACATAAAATTTACTATGAAATATACGATAATAAAAAACAATGACCGCTGTCAAATATGGTAAAACGCGAAAATGCAAATAAAATGTAAAGTGTGAAAAGGAGAACTACAGAAAATTAAATTTTAGAGAGCTTGTCTAAGACTGTTAAATATGCCTCTGGGAGACATTCGGTATCTGTTTGTAGATTTAAACTGTCTTTTTGTCGCTTAATGTGTAATACTTCGGAGATCAATCGCTTATGTAAATGTGGTTCTTTCGGTACTCCTATGGGTTCCCCATTGTCCCCCATTATCGCGGACATAGTACTTCAGGATCTGGAATCTAAAGCTCTTGAGTCTCTGAATTATACCCCCCCCATTTTTTGTCAGATATGTTGATGACATTGCAATGGCGGCTCCCTCTTCCCTCCTCAACCACACTCTAGACACTTTCAATACATTCCACCCACGTCTACAATTCACAATTGAGATTGGAGAGGAAAACCGACTTAATTTCTTGGACATTACTATGATCCTAAATGATAACCACCTGACCTTTGACTGGTACCACAAGCCTACCTTTTCGGGGAGATATTTACATTTCCTTTCGAATCACCCTCTTTGTCAGAAGAGGGGTACTGTGATCGGTTTGACCGACAGAGTGTTTCGGTTGTCTCACCCGTTGTTTCATCGAAAAAATTTTGAATTAATCATCAGGATTTTGATGGATTATGGCTATCCCCTCAGGTTCATTTTTGATGTCGTTGCTGAACGCCTGAAAACTCTTGTGCATAACGATTCTAATTTTGACAGCGATATACATACTGAAGATTCTGAGAGAGTTTCTCACTTTAATATATGATACCTTACGTTCCTTCAATATCCGAACAATTTAAAAACATAACTAAAGACCTTAATGTGAAACTCTCATATCGTAGTCTTAACAAAATGAATAAGTTTATTAAGGTGCACAAAGACTCCTGCCCACAATCGACCCGCAGCAATGTTGTTTACAAAATTAATTGTGATAATTGCGATGCGTCATATGTGGGACAGACTAAGAGACAATTACACACGAGGATAGCGGAACACAAGAATCATATTCGTAGAAATACGACAAATCACTCTGTTATAACCGATCACAGAATTTCTCTTAATCATGATTTTAAGTGGGACAAAATAGAAATACTTGATAATGAACCACATTTACATAAGCGATTGATCTCCGAAGTATTACACATTAAGCGACAAAAAGACAGTTTAAATCTACAAACAGACACCGAATGTCTCCCAGAGGCATATTTAACAGTCTTAGACAAGCTCTCTAAAATTTAATTTTCTGTAGTTCTCCTTTTCACACTTTACATTTTATTTGCATTTTCGCGTTTTACCATATTTGACAACGGTCATTGTTTTATATTATCGTATATTTCATAGTAAATTTTATGTTTATTTTATAATTATCTTACTGTACTTGACAATCTTTTAAATGTTATTTATTTATTTATCTATTTAATTTAACTCATTTGACAAACATCTTTTTAATAACGACAAATTTGTTTTTATTTTATTTTTGGATAGTGTGTCTGGACTGTTTTATATATATTTATTGACTTATTACTTTTTATACTACAGACAATGTCAGCGGTCATTGTTTTTTATTATCATATATTTCATAGTAATTTTTATGTTTATTTTATAATTATTTTACTGTACTTGACAATCCTTTAAATGTTATTTATTTATTTATCTATTTATATAACTTTGACAAACATCTTTTTTACAACGACAAAATTTGTTTTTATTTTATTTTTTGGATAGTGTGTCTGGACTGTTTTATATATATTTATTTATTTATTACTTTGATTTTATACTATAGACAATGCTGATATTGTTTTTCATTTTACTGTTTTGACAATCTTTAATTTTTTTTTTTTTTGTATCGTTGTTTACCGCTACTGATAATATTTGTTTTGTTTTTATCATCTCACCTTTTTCGCCGAACAATACTTCTCATTACTCTGTGGTTAGTTGGTGAGTTTGGTTAAGATTGTGCGATACTGAAAGATTTGTACTGTCGACTTGTGCGTTGCGTCTCTTTTATGTAAGTCTTACTACTGTAATTTCCGACACGGACCTCTCTCTCTTTTCGTTTTTTGACACAAACCATTCCGCTCATATTACAGACACAATTATTAACGTATCACCATGCTCGTGGATTCATGCTTAAAGAATCGATGTTTCTGCCCCGAAAGAACATGGAATGCATGGAGAATGGTTTTTGCCTTTTGGAGCGACATGAGGGATTACGCCTTCTACCGTCGGTTATCATATAACTTTGCGCTTTAATTGTTTAAGACTCTTTTTGTATACCGTATTTAATGTTGATTTTATTATTGTTTGCGCTGATGATGGCCAAAAAAGGGCCGAAACGTCCGCCTTTCGCGAATTTTGTAATTAAAGAAATTCTCTAATTTTTTAATTCAATTTTTGATTTAAATTATATATTTTTGCGCCCAAAAAACTGCGCGTGGCTCTTTTGCCATTTTACTTGGATTTTTGATTTTTAATCGTTTAAGAGCCTTACTTTTATATCTTAATAATATAGTAATATATATAATATAATATAATTTAATAATATAATATCAATTTAACTATACCTATAAATTCATTCACTTTTGTATTACTGTATATATACTTTGGCTTTCTTTGCATACATATAACTAATATTATAATAGCATGTTGTACAATTGCGAGATATATGTGTAATGTGAAATATATGTATATTCATTATATAGGTTTCTCTTTTTTTATAAAATATAATTATAGATAGAATATCTAAATAAAAATTTAATATATATATAAAAGTTATAATTGTTCTTTTTATTTTACACAAACATATAATTAAATATAGTTTTTTTCAAGTCACACTTAATTCGTCTTTCTGTCTTTCAATATGTATGCAAAGAAAGCCAAAATATACATATACTACGTACATATACTGACAAACGGATTAATAAATTAAAGCGATTAAAATTTTGTTGCAATAAGATTCACTTTGAGAATAATAAATACTACGTATGTATACTTTGGCTTTCTTCGCATATGTATAACTAATATTGTAATAGCATGTTGTGCAATGTGATATATAATTATCATAGGTTTTTCTTTTTCTTAAATAATGTAATATAGTTATACGTATAAAGAAAGCCAAAGTATACATACTATGTATGTATATTGATGAACAGATTAATAAATTAAAACGATTAAAATTTTGTTGCAATTAGATTCACTTTGAGAATAATAAATACTACGTATGTATACTTTGGCTTTCTTCGCATATGTATAACTAATATTGTAATAGCATGTTGTGCAATGTGATATATAATTATCATAGGTTTTTCTTTTTCTTAAATAATGTAATATAGTTATACGTATAAAGAAAGCCAAAGTATACATACTATGTATGTATATTGATGAACAGATTAATAAATTAAAACGATTAAAATTTTGTTGCGATAAGATTCACTTTGAGAATAATAAATATTACGTATGTATACTTTGGCTTTCTTCGCATATGTATAACTAATATTGTAATAGCATGTTGTGCAATGTGATATATAATTATCATAGGTTTTTCTTTTTCTTAAATAATGTAATATAGTTATACGTATAAAGAAAGCCAAAGTATGCATACTATGTATGTATACTGATGAACAGATTAATAAATTAAAACGATCAAAATTTTGTTGCAGTAAGATCCACTTTGAGAATAATAAATAAATACTACGTATGAATACTTTGGCTTCCTTTGCATACGTGTAATATTATAATAGCATGTTGCAATGCGAGATATATATTCATAAGTTTTATGAACATTATCAGAGAGAAATCACTGACATTATTATATTTTTGATTATATAGTTGTGAAGTAAAACTTGTAAATTCCTACGATTTTATCAAAAATGTAATAATGTCAGTGATTTCTCTCTGATAATGTTCATAAAACTTATGAATATATATCTCGCATTGCAATATGCTATTATAATATTACACGTGATTCAACACATTGAATTCAACTTCAGTTCAATCACTTAACATAAGAGCCAGGATTCCCCTTACCCCATTATAAATAGTAAATATTTCTTTTACTTCGACAGTTATTAATCGTTTTTATGTCCATCCGAAGTTAAGTGCTTTATGGTCACTTCCCTCTATCTGTGTGCAATGAAAAGAACAGAATTTTAATATTTAATTTAATTTACATATCTGGTTTTATATGTGCTACTGAATATTTTATATGTGCTACTATATTGTACTTACTGTCTGTTACTGCCAAATCTCTATAACCCAATATGTTACGCTGTTTAGCAAAGTTCTGCGGTATAAGACCGTATGCAATCCCAGCTGAAGAAATCCCAGCTAAAAGTATACCAGCCTTCTTGAAAGGATTGATTGATTTTGCTTTATCCTGCAAATAAGCGCTATAATTTAGACAATATTCAGATATAATCAAAAAATAATATACTTATAAAACAATAAATAAACATATATAAGCAGACATATATAAGCAGACATATATAAGCAGATATATATACAAAATTTCAATCTACTTACTCGATAGGACCAAATATATTTTCTGCAGCAGATTCAAATATAACATTAATAATCTCATAATGTTATTATATCTTGACGTCGCGAACATTAACCTTATAACGTTATTATATCTTGACGTCGCGATGCTACCGCGTACCGCTTGTATCTATACGTATCATATACGTATGCACGCACATACACATTGTCTCTCAAGGCGTATTTGCACACTCAAGCGAATAATCGTACATGAGCGCTGCAAACGCGTCTTGAGGAACAAACTCGCTTTGCGTGTGTGCGTGCGAGCATACGTACGTGAGAGTCTGAAACTGAACCTGATTATTATGATAATGATGATGGAAAACGAAAAAAGTCACATTTCTGGTATACGATTATCATTCCTCAGGATTGACTGCACCAATCTTATTCAAACTGGTCGCAATCGAAAGCTTGCATCCACATTGTATAAGAAAAGTGCCGTTAGATTTTTGATTAACGGCTTGGTTCCTGACGAATTTTAATCGAAAGTTTATTAGACGTAAAACTCCGGATAAGCTACTTGGTAGCATCGCGGCCCCTGTACATAGGCAAACCGTTGACAAGCTGGAACGAATTTTTATATATACTTGGCGTCGCGACGCTACCGCGTCGCTTGATAATCTCAGGCGACGCGATTGGAAGCCACGCGTAGGAGAATGGGTGTGGAAGAAGGACCACCCTCTGTCAAAGAAAGCCGATAATTTCAATGCGAAACTCGCGCCAAAATACATCGGGCCGCTCGAAGTTCGCCGAATCGTCTCGCCAGTAATCGTAGACCTGAGGAGCAAGCGGGGGAAATGGTACAAACATGTACATATTCAGGACGTCAAAGTCGCACAAACAAAACAAGACGGCGACAATAACAACACCGACGACGAAGAAGATGATACCCCCACCACCGGCGAAGACTAAGAAACGGCCGAAATCAAAAATCCAGGCACAGATAGCAAAGATGAGTCAACCCGACGACATCCTGGCTGCGATCAACGAGCTATTAGACGACCCGCTGTTCGCCTACGATCCGCCGCTGCCAGGACCGTCCGACCAGCAAAAACCGCAGACGAGCAGCCGTCCGCCAAACGGGCCAGCCACCCGACCGCCGAGCCGACCGCCAAGGATCGGCACGCTGATCCAACGCTCCGACAGGGTCAATCAACGAAAGATGGAGCAGCTGATGCGAGCACCGCCACCACCACCGGCCCGCCCGCGCCGACCGACAACCGCACCGGCCCGCACAAAACCGCGGGAAACTACCACCAGCGAAGACCAGCCGCCTCAATTATTGATGCCGACGGGACCACTACCGCCACCGCCGATCCGAGTACAGGTGGAACCCGGCATCATATTTGATGTACCACATTTCGCGGTACACGTATCGCGCAAATACAAGGTCCGATCACCCCAAGGGCATTGGGTGATGCGCTTCTCCAAAACGGGAGAACTAAGATACCGCCGCCGACTAAATTAAAATTGCGAGCGAAGTACGCCGAAGACCGCGGAAACAAACAAATGCCTCAAATTCAGGCATAGTCTACGAGGGGGGGGGGGGGTGATGTAACGATGCATCCCCCCATCGTTACGAAACCGTACCCGGCCGCCGATCCGCCGGAAGTCTGCCACCCGACGAACACCGGTCGGGCAAATGCGGAGGCGCCGAGCGCCCATTTTTAAACGATAACAGAAACACGCGTTTATTTAACCGCCGTTAGACGCGCGTAAACATCTCGACGACGCGCTCGGGTAACCGACCCGACCGTTACCGAAAACACCCGAGCCGCGCACGCCGCTTCGAGATATTACCGTTAGAATACGCGAATTACGCAGACGCGCGCGCCGAAGAATTAGTATAAATAGAGCGCGTTTCTAATTATCGAGACCAGATCCTCCGATCCGCCAGCGCCTGTAAGACGCCTGAGCTAATTCCGAGATCCTGAACCGCTCACCAGAGAAAGAACCACGGGGTTGGGAGTACCCAGCCTCCGCCGGGAATTTACGGCATCTCTGAGAGCGATCCTTTCCGAACGAATCAAGAGGTACACGGGATCGGGCGTACTCGACCCCGCCGGGAGTTCTCGGCCCCTCGCTAGCTTTCCGTCCACCTTGGGCATCGGCAACATTCTCGTGGCAAGGGAGTTCTCTGCCACGGACGGGAGATCTCGTCGGCCGACGCTTCCCGAAGTCCGCACCCGCGATCCCGATACGCGGATATAAAATCCGACGGTGAAGACAACTCGACGGACCGACTGTTAGCCGCCATAATTAAGGCCGACGCGCCATTAATACGGGGGCGCTAAGTCCCGCGCCGAGGGCCGACCGGCGCCCTACCGCGACACCGATCGACAGCCGAAATCGATACCCGCGTCGAAGGACCGCCCACCGCCCACCGACGCGGCCGCAAAGGACCACCCGACAGCTAACGGCTCCTGCCGCGGCGATTAATAATCAATAGGCGACTGAACACCCGAAAATGCGAACCGCGCTGCGCACGATCGCGGTGCATTGTATGCACCCTCCGACTTTATACATACTCGCAGACCGACATTATACGTATCCGCACGCATACCTCGCGTACTCGCATACCGATATTATACGTACTCGCACACCTACATTGCGTAGCCGCACACATACATTGTACATACTCGCATCTATACTTTATACGTACTCGCATGCATACATTATCCGTTCTCGCACTCGTCACTCGTTTCGCGCGCACATACACTCACACACCTCGTACACCTATACATACACTCACGCTGTACCACCACATATTTACATGCAATAAAATACATTTCTACCAAACATCAAATAGCATTCGCGTCTCGCTTTCTCGAACCCAGGATCCCGACCGAGTTATCCGTCGCCCGCCTCGCGAAAGCGGCTTGTTACAACCTTGTCAGAAAATCCTAGCTCCGTCGAGTGCGAGGAGGAAAATTATTAAACCTCACTACGTATTTCGGCAAAACCTTATTCCAAAAAGAGGAGTAGTCCTTTATCCTCCCTAGATATCAAATTTCCTAAAGTTGGATTATTTAAAGAAGAAAATAATAATGAATTAAAAACCTCTCATGTTACAATAAAAGACCTCCTTGAAGAGGCTCAAAAATATAATTTAAAAATTAAAAACTCGAATCTACGAAATATTAAAAATAAAAATAAACCGTCTTCAAAAATCCTTATATCCTTGTCGAATAAATCTCAAGAAATTTTAGAAAAATTTACGCGAAAACGCAAAACAAGATATAAAAGGAAACAAGAAGTTGAAAATTATAATTTGCATAATTGTCTAACAATCTCCGAAGAAAAGGGAAAGAATCGACCCGCCGAAATCATAGAATCATTGCGATTAGAACATTTAAATGAAACAGAAAGAAAAAGCATTATAAAATTAATAACGGACAGTCAAGATCGATGACCATCTTCGCGGTTCATTTTTATTTGATGAAATCCAGATGCTAAATCGCATACTGAAAAATATCGAGCTCCTCCTAATTGGTCTAATATATCGACGATATTTGGTAAAGGATATGCATCTCCGATAGTTTCATCATTTAAAGCGCGAAAATCTAATACCATTCTCCATCGTTTATTTCCTTTGGAGTCTTCTTTCTTAGGTACAATCCATATAGGCGTGTTATATGGCGATTGTGAGTGTTTTACAATTCCTCCTTCTAACAGTTCTTCTACCTGCTTGTTTATTTCCTCTTTATGAATTTGCGGAAATCGATACTGACGAGTGTTTATTCCAGGGATGCCAGGTTTGAGACTCTGCCCGTTGCCGTAGCGTGGGAGGGGATAACGCACACAAAGAAAAAGCCGTGTACGTGTGCGCTCGGCGCTCGGCTAGCTTCGGGCAGTAGACGAGCGCAGACATACAATCTGCTATCTCTTTCTTTCTTTCAGTCGCTCAGTCAGCTATAGCTGACGCTTTCTCGAGATTCTCGAGAATCATATGTTAGGGCGGCTTGGCTCGCCTATTAGATCTCGCGTAAACACATAAAAATTACTAATAAAATAAATCTTATAATTACATTATAATTTATTCTATATATATAAAAGATGTAAATTAATTAAAGAAATAAAGAATAGAAAAAATATAAATGATAAAAATCCACTCTTGGCCAACGTGTACGCCTTTTTCCCAAAAAATCATATTAGTAATATTGAAAAAGATCTGTTGTTGATTAAAAAGATAACTTATTGTTAGCACGAAAAACATAAAATACAAAATTAAATTATATATTGCTTTGGATAAATTATTCTAATAGTATAGTTTTTACTTTGTTAATAATAATAAATATATATATGTAGTAAAATAAAAGAAGAAAAGCATTATTTTTTCAATAATATAAAGTATTCTACCGTATTAATCAATCAAATATTAATATAAGCCAATTTTATAAATGAACAACGTACATGTTGTTGCTCAACGGAAACCGCGAGAAGGTGGTGATTTCTTCCGTCAAGAGGAAATGTAAGAAAATGTTTTCTTTAATATTACATTAGATATAAAATTATATATAATAATATATATTATATATAATAATTTTAATATATAATAATATTAAAGAAAACAATTTTTTATATTTCCAAAGAATGTCGATAGAATAGAAGATAGGTAGAAAGGATAGATATAAAATATAGAAGAATATAAAAGACAGAACATAGATAAAGAAAAGTTATATATTGAGAATGTTAGTTTCAAGGTAACTTTATACGATTTACAATTCACGACAGAATTTTGGACAAAATTATATATAAAAAGTATATATTAAAGAACATCCGAAAAATTGTGAGTACATTTATAAATTAATTGCAAAATAATTAAAATAAAATAAAAATTATAAATAGAATTATATCCTTATTTCGTCATGAATTATAGATCGTCTAAAGTGGCCTTGACACTAGAAGTACTAAATAATTTTTGACGTTAAACCGGAAAAAGCGCACATACTTTACTTAATATAATATTGAATACATATTTTTGGTAAAAATATTTCCGAAAGTACAGCTGAGAGAGAAATAGTTGAACTCTATTCGGCAACTACAGCTAATTACTGAATTTAGCTGAGAAAATATGTTATAAAAATATAAATAATGTAATAAGAACAGAGTTCAAACTGAATTTATATACCACAGATTACACATATAAAAATAATATATATCTTTCATTTTACACAGTGGGCATTTAAAAAAAATAGAGAATGCTTCTCGATCCTATTTCAGCAATGTCTTATTTAAAACTACAATCTTAAAACTATGATAATGTTACGTCCTGGCGACTCCACGATTCCTTTCTTCCGCGACGTCGCGGTAACGATCGTCAGTTGGTGATAAGAACGAACCGTTCAATAAACAAAGCATCTTGTGCCATACGTTTCTTTTAAACACTGTCATTTGTCAGTAACTACATCCACGAGTATCCGTGGGAAAGACGCAAGGAAATCGGTGATGGAAACCATGCCGGTCTCGAGATAAATAAAAAATAATATCTACCCCTTGCAGTAGAATTTCCGGCGGAAGAACAACGAGATAACAAGAACTTTTAACGAAATGTTTAATAAACTCAGCTGCATTAATACTGATAATAATTTTCTAACGGACAAGTAATAAACACAGCTGCATCAACGTTGACAAAAATAATTATAAGGAAGTAAGACTCTTTTCTAATCAGATCATGTGCGCGAGGGTCCCCCGGAAAGGCTAATGTTTAAGGAACTTTTGAAATAATAACGAACTCACCAACCGACGATCAGCACGGGTAAAAATACGAAAATAGGAGACACCCCCTGCCGAATGAGGACACTGGCACGGTTCTAATTTCTTAAAATCTTGAAGAATCCCTACTTTTGTATAATTTCAATTCGTTAAAGTTTTTTGAAAGATCCCACTTTAAAAATTAGAAGACCCCCTCAAAAAGATTTTATAAAAGAAAGAACTCGTAAGACTAGAGCATTCAATTGATTCATTCAGTCACTTCTGTCAACTTCAATCAGTGTCGGGCAATTAGTCTCGTGTGCGTGCATTAAGAGCGGAAATTCATAATTAGAAAAAAGAGTGACCAGTTCAATATCAGTGTCCTCGTCTTGGCGTCGTCTCCAGCGCAACCCGGCACCCGCACAGCGGTACATCTTAGGGAAGGACGACAAGTTCTGTCAATCTACTCTACCTACCAATTAAAAGTCAGCAACGAAAGTAAGTCTCTAATAATTCAGTTTAATTATATTTTTATTCCCGCAATAAATAACGTTGTTACCGGTTCCATAGTGAGAACCAGGTCGGGAAAAGATTACGAATTCCAACCCGCTACCGCAAAGGTCCGTTCCGCGAGTCAGAAGACGCGAACTTCTGTAGATTTTAAATCAACCATAGCCAATAGTAGTAGTAATTACTCAATCACCGCATACACAGAAACAATCATTGACTTCCCCCCTAATTACTCCCCAATATATCCTTCGGAACCACCTTCTCCCGAACTGCCGCTTTCCCCCCGATCGTTCTCCTCGTTGTCAACGATCATCCTTGATGATTCACCCCCTCCTTCACCCCCTTCAGAATTAGACGAGTTCGAGAAGGCAGTGCAGGATTTCTGCAACGAACTCCCTGATTTGGAGGACGAATCCTGCTATCAATCTCCAATCCCTCCTTTTTCCCCTCTTGAATCCGACGAATTCAAGAGAGCACTGGAAGAGTTCTGCAATGAACTCCCAGATCTCGATGACGAATCCTTATACCAATCCTAGAATTATGAAATCAACCTCCTAATATTCCTACACACTCTCACTCACACAAATTGTTTTATTTTCTTTTTCTAGCAGATATTTTGTAATAACCAGTCAGAAATTCAATATTAATAATAGAATCTTGCCTCATTATTCTGACTGATGTCCTCCGTACAATTGTAAGAACCGCGAACAACCACACACACATACACACACCCATACGCATATTAAAATAACTATTGATATAATGTATACCAAAGTAGTTTAATTTATTATGAATAAATTTATATTCTAATTTAAATCCAATCTTTATTAACCCCTCTCATTCTCCAGTCAGAAGATCGCACCTGGTCCCATCCCGCGTAATAGAGATTAAATTCTCTTAACAAAAAGGGACCGCCGAGCGAACTTCTGAAAACCAGAATAATAGCGACCCTAACGGTCGTTTACCTGATTTTCGGAGCGTCAAGTTCGTTCGACCCGATTCTAACGCTTCGAGACGTTTAACTTCGGGATCATAAAGATAGTGGTTGCGCCCTTCCACTGACTCATCCTTCCTCGAGTCTGGACGTAACATACTGTTTTAAAATTTTGGGGGCTCGTCCGGGATTGTAATGTGCGATCTTTTAAACTGGAATGAGTAAAGGGACAAGAGGTACAGCTAATAAGGACGAAGTAGAACGAAATTTTCAACTTGCTCAGGAAACATACAGTCGAACAAAATCTAACACATCAGAAACACAATACACTTCTACTCCAAAAAAATCTACTACTACTGGTATTCATTTTTCGTTAGACGAAACGGTAATTGAAAAAGATTTCGAAAAAAGGTTTAGCGAAACTAACTTCGCCGATTCTTGCGATAAGACTGTTATACCTGAATTCGATAAATCTGAAAGAAAGGAAGGCCCGAGCGGTACCGGCGGCAACATGACTCAAAATAATCCTTTCGCTACTTTGAAATACGCGGTCGAAGCCGTCCCTTATTTTGACGGTCAAAACATTCCTTTAAATTAATTTATTGAAGGATGTGAAGAAGCGAAATCCATGTTGCCTAGTGAGGCCGAACCACAGTTTACTAAAATAATAAGAACTAGGATAATAGGTGAAGCTCGCCGAACTATACAAGATCAAGATTTTAATAGCGTCTCCAAATTAACTAAATTCTTAAAGCAAATTTATGGACCACCAAAAAATGTTTATCAATTACAAGGGGAATTGGGGTGTATATATCAAAAGGGGGATGAAGATGTAATTACATATGCAAATAGAGTAAAAATTCTCGGGAAACAAATTTTAGAAGCATATAGAAGTTCGGGAAACGTGTTATCTGACCAAAATATTAAAGCGTCATTGGAAAAAGACATGTGCAAGTGTTTCATTAGAGGGCTAAAACCAGCAATTAAGCAACGAGTTGCGAGAAACTTATTAGATGTACAAGAAACTGTAGCCGATGCTTTAAGGATAGAGAGAGAGCTCCGAGAAATGACAGATTTACGACAAGGAACAGATAGCGTTTCAGGTAGACAGAGACCTAATAGCCTAAAGGAAATCTGTCAAATCTGTTATAAGGAAGGGCACGTGGGTAACAACTGTAGGAAATATTTATAAACGTCTCAACAAGTTAACAACCAGATTGATTTAGGAACCGCGATTCTAGTCTATCAAATTTGTAAAAAACGTGGGCATGGAGCAGAAAAATGCCGCTTCCGTGATCCACAACTTCGCCGACCAGTAAACGTAGTTCAAGGAAGAATAATAACTTGTCAATTATGCTTAAAATCTGGTCATGATGCAAAATCCTGCCAACAGAATAATACAACAAATAACAACAAAATCTCAGTAATTTGCCAATGGTGCGAAAGACCCGGCCATTCTGCAAATAATTGCTGGAAGAAACAAAATGAGCAACGTTATACAGAAAATAAGATTCGTGTAACTTGTCAAATTTGCAATAATTTCGGGCATATTGCTAAAGATTGTCGATCAAGAATAAATCAGCAAATAAAATCAAAGAATTCTTTATTCTGTCGCTATTGTAAGGAGCAAGGTCATCTTCTCGAGAATTGTCAATTACGCCATGTCAGTAATCTTCGGAAAAAAGGAAATACTCAGGGAAACTACAACTGCCCCTCGACGTCGGGTGCACAACAGGGGTCCGAACGAGAGCTGCACCCGTCCAAACCTCAGACAGCCAAATAGACAAAGACAGCACAACCATAAGGCCCGTGACTGTAAACCTCGATAAACATAGTCGCGTGCCTACCGTTCAAATCACCATCGACAACTTAACTACTCGTATAACTTTTATGCTAGACACGGGATCTGGACCTAATATAATTAAAGAAAATCTCGTTCCTGAAGAAATAAATATTAACTATACTAATATCCTCAAGTTGAACGGCATAAATAATTATCCGGTATACACCTTAGGTGAAATTACATTAACTCTTTTCAAAATACCGGTTATATTTCATATTGTATCTAACGATTTTCCAATTTCACAATCCGGCATATTAGGAAACGATTTCTTTAAACAAACTTCATCGAAAATAGATTACGCACGAGGACACTTGGATGTTTCTGGAATCAACATAACTTTCTTATCACCTGAAGCCATTATAGTAGCTCCGCGATCTGAATCATTATTTTATGTAAGAATAGAAAATCCAGAAATAAAAATGGGGTACATACCAAGATTAAAAATAGCGCATGGAATTTATTTGGGAGACACCATCGTGGAAAACGTTTCTGGAAAAGCATATTTAAATGTTATAAGCACTTTAGATGAAGAGGCGGAAGTACATGTTCCGACCTTGCGCCTAAACCATTGGGCAAATTATTAAACAACTATAATTCAAATATCGAGACTGCAAGCAGCTCAGAAGAACCAAGGAACAAGGAAGAAAAAATTACTTACGAATTTGACGATTATGAAAATAAATTGAATATCAAAAATGAAGGTGAAAACGAAAAGGAAGAAAATATTATTATCCAAGAAATTAACCATGAAGACGATGAAAAAACACTAAACCAAAAGGAAAATGAAAATACGAATAAAATTAAAAATAAAGATAAAATAAAAATAAAACTGAGAGGAAAAATAAAAAATTAAACGATTCAAAAATCCTTGGAGAGAGAAATTACCAAACCTCTCCTGAAAATCCAATGAATCCAACCATCCCTGGAGGGGGAAGTTACCAAACCTCTCCTAAAGATTTAATTAATTCAAAAATCCTCGAAGAGAGAAATTACCAAACCTCTCAAGAAGGAAATAATTCTAGGATTTCGGAGGGAAATTTCCAAACCTCGACAGAAAATCCTAGCTCCGTCGATTGCGAGGAGGGAAATTACCAAACCTCACTACGTATTTCGGCAAAACCTTATTCCAAAAAGGGGAGAAGTCCTTTATCCTCCCTGGATATCAAATTTCCTAAGGTTGGATTATTTAAAGAAGAAAAAGACAACAAATTAAAACCCTCTCATGTTACAATAAAAGACCTCCTTGAAGAGGCTCAAAAATATAATTTGAATATTAGAAATTCGAATCTACGAAATTTTAAAAATAAAAATAAACCATCTTCAAAAATCCTTACATCCTTGTTGAATAAATCTCAAGAAATTTTGGAAAAATTTTTGCAAAAATGCAAAACAAAATATAAAGGAAACCAAGTTGAAAATTGCAATTTGCATAATTGTCTAATAATCTCCGAAGAAAAGGAGAAGAATCGACTCGATGAAATCATAAAATCATTACGATTAGAACATTTAAATGAAGCAGAAAGAAAAAGCATTACAAAATTAATAACAGACAGTCAAGATCGATTTCATATTCCTGGAGAAAAATTAACCGCAACTCACGTATTACAACATCGAATACCTACCACAGATGACCAACCAATTAACACTCGACAATATAGATTTCCACAAATACATAAAGAAGAAATAAACAAGCAGGTAGAAGAACTGTTAGAAGGAGGAATTGTAAAACACTCACAATCGCCATATAACACACCCATATAGATCGTACCTAAGAAAGAAGACTCCAAAGGAAATAAACGATGGAGAATGGTATTAGATTTTCGTGCTTTAAATGATAAAACTATCGGAGATGCATATCCTTTACCAAATATCGTTGATATATTAGACCAATTAGGAGGAGCTCGATATTTTTCAGTATGCGATTTAGCATCTGGATTTCATCAAATAAAAATGAACCGCGAAGACGGTCATAAAACAGCTTTTACTACTCCTTTTGGACACTACGAATTTGATCGAATGCCGTTCGGTCTAAAAAATGCTCCGGCTACTTTCCAGCGCCTAATGGACTTAGTGTTAACTGGGTTACAAGGCAAGGACTTATTTGTTTATATGGACGATATCGTTATCTACGCAACCTCGTTAGAAGAACACGACAGACAATACAACGCTTTAATGGAACGTCTCCGAGAAGCTAACTTAAAACTACAACCAGATAAATGTGAATTTTTGAAAACAGAAGTAACTTATCTGGGACATGTAATCAGTAAAGACGGAGTAAAACCAGATCCAAAAAAATTAGAAGCAGTACAACGGTTTCCAAGACCAAAAACACCTAAAAAGATTAAACAATTTTTAGGACTTGCAGGATATTATAGACGCTTTATACCGAATTTTTCTAAATTCGCCAAACCATTAACAAATTTATTAAAAAACGACACCCGCTTCGAGTGGACATCCGTGCAGGAAGAATCTTTTGAAATTTTAAAACAAAAACTGTGCGAAGAGCCAGTACTGCAATACCCAGATTTTTCCAAACCATTTATTTTAACGACCGATGCATCTGGAATAGCCGTTGGAGGAATATTATCACAAGGAGATATAAATAAAGACCTACCGATAGCATACGCCTCACGAACCTTAACAGATAATGAATTAAAATACGATACATACGAAAAAGAAGCACTAGCTATTGTATATTGCGTTAAACATTTTCGACCATACTTATACGGAAGAAAATTCACTTTAGTTACAGATCATAAACCTTTGATGTGGTTTAAAAACGCACAAGACGCAAATATGCGAATACTTCGTTGGAGATTAAAATTAGCAGAATATGATTATGAGGTTGTATACAAAGCGGGAAAAACAAACGTAAACGCAGACGCATTATCAAGAAATACTGTAAATATCGGAGAAATAGATTGTAAAATTATAAAAAACAAGAAACTTTTAAACCCAGATAACCCTAAAGATGCACAGTTAATTGCTGAATTACTAGAAAAATCCGATAGCGAAGAAGAAGAAGAAGAAGATGACGATTTCCATTTATATCTCTCCGATACCGAAGAAAACGAAGAAATAATACCTGAAAGCGATTCATTAAATAACAATAACGATACTCTTCCATTTACACCTACAGAATTAAACAAACCAGATTATTTATCAATTACCAAAAAGCTTTAATACACGATCCTCCTAAACAAAATAAAATTCAAACGAGAAGCCGAACTGCAAGACAAAGTATTGAGCAAAATAAAATAACCAACGAATTGCATAGAGACGAGGGAGAGATCGAAGAAATCGAAGAAAGAAACGATGATAAAAATCCGCCTGATAAAGATTCTGACAGTGAAAAGGAAGACGAAGAAGAAAATGAGGAAGATATTATTAACAAAAATTTAAAATCGAGAAAAAGGAAACCCGCGTTTATTGAAAATAAAATAATTCATGGTAACGTCATAGACTCTAGAGAACTATTATTTTTACGAAAAGATAATATGGTATATTTCGTCGACACCCAGGGAAACCTTTAGATTCAGGCTCACAAAAACTTTTCGAACGGAAAGAGCTTCCAAACCTAGGATTTCTTGTCTTAGGAAAGGCTAAGGCCATAAAACATAAAAATCATTATCATGTGGCTTTACCCATCAGCGAGGGACAGCGAGAAGGCCCTACGGCTACCCTTAACCAAATTATTAAAATTTTAGCAGATTTACAAAATATGACTGAAGATTTAAAATTAGAAACATTTAGTATTGCAAAAACCGAATTTATTAATAACGTTCCATGGAATGATATCAAGGTACATTTACAATCAATATTCACCGACGCTCCCATTAAAATTATTATTTGTCACGGACTAATTAAATACCCACCGAAAGATTTACGTTCCGTAATAATCAGTGAAATGCATTGTTTACCAACGGGAGGACACCGGAGAGTCACAAAAACTTACAACCGAATAAAACATAATTATTACTGGGAAAACTTGAAAGCAGATGTTCAACGATACATACAGCAATGTTTACTATGTCAATTGAAAAAACTTGTACGAGTTAAAACAAAACAACCTATGATAATTACAGACACACACTGAGAAAGAAGTTATACTAATGGTAACAAAAAAATAAAATTATTCACAGATAGTCGTTTTTAATTAGACAATTTTGTTAACATGGCAAAATGTAATATTTTTTTGGTTAGACAATCAAAATTTGGTAAATCTTTTGAATTAATAAAACGGTATTATTTGGTTACTCACATTTTGTAAATAGTAATATAAAGTTAGGTCGCAGTTACAAAATAAATTATCTTTTAGTAACTTCAACAAAATAATCTGTTATGATAAAAAACATTTTTGTTAAATATAGTACGGAACGATATGATACAGAGTTAACCAAATAATTTTTTAATAAATATTTAAAGTTGGTTAGTATTACTAAATATTTTGTATGGATAACAGCTGTGGTTCGACGCATGCATGTCACCGCGTATTGCGTTAGGAAGCGTCCAGAAGCTTCTGATATAAGATATTGCAATAATTTGAAGAGATAGTTATATATACAAATTACACAAATTTATTGTAAGACATAGAATTTTAATAATATGTTTTACGTAATATATAATTAATATATACAAATATATTACATTAATATTTAATACCGCAAATATATTTAAAAAAATCATTATATTTATATATATATATATATATATATATATATATATATATATATATATAGTATATCAAATAAGAATTCTTTATTTTACTTTCTACCATGCTCATATTTTTCACTAAATTTGAAGTGACATCAAAACTATCTACGTGTTGCTGCGCCATAGAATTATTATTACATGTACTGCGCAGAGCGCTCTGCGCAGTACATGTACGAGGTTCTCTGATTGTGTGCGTGTGAGCCGGGACTCGTTTCTGGTAACACAGTCACACTAAGTTACGTATCGTGTATGTGCCACGCATGTGCCAACGTGTGTGAACAGGCAGTGCAGAAGAACGGAGAATACGCAACGAGTATATTACGTATACTACGTCTATCACTTTTGCATTCGCTGCGCGATCTTCATTTTTTCTGCAGTTATTGTTTGTCCTTGTCAGTATTAGTTCGTTTGATAGCCATAAAGAAATAAAACGAGAAAACGCACTAATAATTTGTTCTAAACACTAGATGAAAAAAGCAAGTGCAAAGATACAGTAAAATAATTAATAGACAATAAGGTGATAGGCAATACAAATAGAACTAGAAGCGATTATTTCGTTTTTCGGTTCTTTCTCTTCTCGCAACTTCCTCCCTATGGATAAGAAAGTTGAAACTTTATTAAAAGATTGGGGCTTTCCAGATCTCATAGAAGTCTTTGCAAGTAAGTAAAAAATATATCCTGTTTATATAATCTTAGTTATATTTTGTGCATAACCTTATTTCATTTTTATCGGTAAATTCACTCATGTATTTCCGAAAATGTAATATATGTGACGTGAATTATATATGCCGGCTAAACGCATTTTCTGATATATTTGTCGGTGAAAGATGAGGATACGGGTCATTGCGTGTTAAACTGAAAATATCGTAGATTACGTAAGCTAAAGACACGTAAAAAAAAGATGAAAAAATAAATGAAATTTATTCTTCTCTTGAGAAAGTTCATGATCGTTGATTAATATTGTAATAATTGATTAATTAATTCTTTATAATCTGTAAATAAGCACTCTTTTGATATGTAGGTGAAAAAATTGATTTCTATTCATTTCTTCGATTAAAACCTGGCTCAAAAAACATAGAAATTCTTATACCTAAAATGGGCAAAAGAATTAAATTTGAAGATAGCTTAGAAAAGTTTCAAAAATCTAGATCTAAAATAGAGATAATTTGCGATAACAAGGTAAATTACTTTCATTACTATTATTATAATAAAAATAATTTGATATAAATGGAAGTAATGGAATATTATTCCTCTTATTGTACTACGCTTGGAGTTAATTTATTAAAGAGAAAATTTATTCAAATAAATAAATATAATTGAATAGCAAAGTCGTATTAGTGATGAATAGAATATGTTTTAATATAGTACTATATATTTAATGCACAGGAGAATGCAATTCCACTTGATATAATTAATATAACATCCATACCGGTTAGCCCTGTAAACATGAAAAACACAACCAATAATATGATATCCGAAACATTTAGTCTTAAAATCGAGGAAAACACAAGTAATCTTGAAATAGTTGATAATGTACACATTGAGAATATTGAACAAGACATTAAAAAGAAATATGTTTGTTCAAATGATGAGAAACATATCGAGCAAAAAGAACAAAACAAAGAAAACCAAAATATAGAATCTGAATCGTGTGACATAGATGAACTGCAGCTTCTCGAGACAATTCGTCAGTTGGTACATATTTGCATTTTTAACATATTACTTTTTTACATTGTATTGGTTAAATATTTGGAGAATTGATACTTGTTTTCTTGTAAACTTTGGTTACAAAACTTTTACTTATAAGATTCTTATATATAAAGATTTTAAACAATTATCTCGATTTGTAGGACATAGAAAAATTTTTAGAAGAAACTGCCACTGGCCTTATGATTTTAAATCATTATAAAAAGTATGGTCAATTAAACACACAAATACGTAAAAAATTAGCAGATGTTGTTATAACACATTTATCAATTATTATCACCAAAAAACCGTATCCGTAAGTAATACAAAGCACAAAATACATATAAGCGTATAAAAAATATAAAATATTTAAAAAATAATAAAAATTGATATAGATATTTAAACCACTTAAATAGTATAAATTAAATAATACATACAATAATATAAATTAATTTTAAATAATGTTTACTTTTATTTATATTTATTATTATTTAGGCTCAAACTAAAAAATACGCATATTAAAGAGCTTGCTTTTAAAGTAGCTATATATTTTAAAGAAAAACCTGAATTGTATTATATGTCACCCTTACATGAAGGGCAATATCAAAAAATTTCAAAAGGAATATTTATCGATAGATATCGCAACAATCGTAGAGACTGTTTGATCTCTGAATTAGAAACTAATAATATAAGATCCAAAAAAAGTAACAGTACAACGGTTTCACCGGTAACTAACGCTATGTATGAAATGAATACTGAATGTAAGTCAAATAATTTTGTTTGCGTTGATTACTGCTATGAGTTAAAAAATCAAACAGAATTATTAATTTTATGTATATATATATAGATTTAAAAGAGTATGAACCCCACCTGCAATGGTTAAAACATAATAGTGAACCATGGACTGATGTTGTTGAACATTGGGAGGCAAGTCGACTTGCTAGAATAAGGGATATGACTATATGGGATGGAAATGTTCATCTACTTTTTACGAAATGGCCGATTTTGAAACATCCGCAGAGTTACACATTAGTGAATATTTTTAGCAGTAGTATTATTTCGAAAAGTTCGTAGAAGCCATGTGACTGATCATTTTTAACAATTTTTACAGATCGAATCTGATTATACTGCACAATTTGGAAACGTGATCTCTATATGCAACGAATGGCCAGAATTTTCACAAAAATATATACTCCCATGAAAACTGAAATTAAAGACACAGTATATGGAGAACAACTAAACCAAATAAATGAAAATATATCAGAAGGTAATAAGAAAAACTAACATTTCTTATTACTATTCAATTTATTCCATTTATTTATCCAATATCATCAAATTCTATCTATTTTTCAATGCAGTCATTCAATTCTATTTACTACTTTACTATCATACTCTAATAGTAAAATACA
This sequence comes from Formica selysi, assembly GCA_009859135.1. Taxonomy (NCBI): domain Eukaryota; kingdom Metazoa; phylum Arthropoda; class Insecta; order Hymenoptera; family Formicidae; genus Formica; species Formica selysi. Next base: position 251,944 of record WHNR01000069.1, on the reverse strand, counting down.
TATATTTCGTAATGTCTTTTTTAGAAGAAGAAAATATTAGACTCCTAAAATTATTGCCAGCATTATGTATCTCAACAATACGAATTCGCAAGGGTAGAAGGACCATCAAGCCTACAATAACTGAATCATTAAATTCTTTTATTTTATCAGTAAATGTAAGTATTATTTTTATATTCCTCTATATTTTACGTAAAACAATTTTCAAGCTGTAGTTGAGCTGAAAGTAATGTTTATTTCTTCTTATTCCAGAGTCCTGCTGATCTTGAACATAATATTGAACGTCAAAGGAATAGAGCTGTTGCATTAAATTTGACTCTGCAACCATTTATTATTTTCGTAGGACGTGACGCTAGCTCAATTAACGCATACTACGTTTGCATCGATAAAATATTATATAAAATTGAGAGTGCTCTCAAAGCTATCGACGTATGCTACAAGTGCTTTTTCGTACTGCATGTCTGTTATCCTAAAGAATCTCAACAGGTATGGCTTCTCATACAAAAATGTTTGTATAAAATGACAACTGAGTACGACACCGATGTGATAAATCGAAAAGTTGTATCCATCGAAAAAGAATTTTGTAAAATGTAAAGATTGCAATTATTTTGAGTTAACGATACTATACTAAGCTATTTGTTTTTGGTTTTTATTTTAAAAAATTTCCTAAATAGTTATGTAAACGAGACAATTACGTTCTTACACTTTATATGCTTTTATACCATATTTATTTTTGAAATAATATTTTTCTATAATATTTTTCATTTATCTGTTTAACAAATATGTATGTCTGTCAAGTGTGCAACATAAATTTGGATTCTATAAAGAAACTGATGAAACATTTAAAACTGCAACATAGTTTTAGTGTTTTTGATAAATATATTTGCAAGCAACCGCTGTGCGTTCGAGAATTTCAATCTGCGCTCCGTTTTGAAAAACGTTTATTACAAGATCATCCTTTTGATGGATACAATTGCGAAGAACAAAATATACATACCTTTCCAAATGCAATAAAATTACAGTCAGTTCATGTGCCAAATATTGATTTAGAAAATAAAGACGATAGCGCGCGCGTCAATGCAGCAAATATCAGAACTTCCTAATTATTGTAATATTAAAGTTTTTTTTATCATGTATAACATTTCATGCAATAACATGGATAAGTATAAAGGGTATTTATTACAAGCCAGGTTTTATTTTAAATATTTTTCGCGAAGAAATATTTCCACTTTTTGGAAAAATTGAATTGATATTTGCTGATAAAGATGAAAATATATTTTTTATTGTGCAATGTATGGATACTATTCGATTTTGTAGTCATGTACAAAGTTATGAAGTAAAGTATTCAAACAAGTGGAAATGTGTAGCATACAATAGTTTATGTAATATTTTACCGTCACATATTATTTTATCTACTTCCAACATTTTATATATAATTTTGAAAGAATAAAGTACATAATAAAGTTTATATAATAAAACGTTATGTTGCATCTTATTTGTCACAAAATTATATTTAAAAGTGGTTAAGTGACAATATTATATATATTAAATACGTTACAATATTTGTATATATATATTTATTATTGCATATTATATGAAACCTGCTAATTTTTTTTATTATGATAGATTTGTTTATATATAATACACACATGTCTATTATAATAAAAACACTAGCAAGGTTATCCATGTAATGTTCAATAATTAATATATGTACAAATATTGTAATATTCTTTATATTTATATATACATATATATATGGTTGCGAGAATAAAAGAATTTAGATTTTACAGAAAGAAGTTTATTTATAAGAAGAAAATATTTATTTTACTTTAACAAAAAATTTTTTTTGGATATATTATTCTTATGCAATTGTTTTGTTCCGGTAACAAAATATTCTATTTTTCACTATAAAGGATCTCTGTACATTATACAAAACAGTTTTGTATTATTAAATGAACTAAATTCAACAAATTAATATCGGCGTGGTAACCAACGGTTTAATTGGTCACATACCAACAATTAGTTTTTGCGTCAGTAACAAAACTTTGCTTGCTAATACAAAACATTTCTCTCAGTGCACCAGGATCTTCTTTCGATAAAGTAGCCATGGATATCGTAGGCCCTTTGCCTAAAACCGAAAGAGGAAACGAATATATTTTAACATTACAAGATCAATTAACTAAATTTTGCATGGGAATACCATTACCGAATCAAACTTCCGAAACCATTGCAGAAGCTTTTGTAGATCGATTTATTTGCGTACTTGGAGCACCAAAAGCAATATTAACTGATCAAGGAAGGAATTTCCTTAGCGACTTAATAAAGAAAATAGCAAAATTATTTAAAATTCGCAAATTTCGCGCAACAGCTTTTCATCCTCAATCAAACGGATCATTAGAGAGATCACACCATGCATTAGGCGAATATTTGAAACAATATATATATGCAAAATGAACAAAAACAATGGGATAGATGGATCAGCCTTGCCATGTTTAATTATAATACGAGCGTACATGAAGCAACAAAGCACACTCCATATGAATTGGTTTTTGGAAAGATAGCACGTGTTCCATCGAACGAACTTTTACCTCCTGGGAATAAATTAGCAAATTACGATGAGTATTTAATAAATCTTGTCACTCAACTTCACGCAATTCAGGGAAATGCACGCGAAAATGTAATTCAAGCCAAAGTTAGATCAAAAAATTATTACGATAGAAAAATCAACCCGCAAACTTTTAAACCGGGAGATCAAGTATTTTTATTAAAAGGTCCAAAACCAGATAAATTCGGAGATCAATATACTGGGCCTCACGAAGTTCTAGAAATTTTTAATAAAAATAATGTAAAAATAAGAATAAAGAAAAATAGCCGAATTGTACATCCTAACCGCTTACGAATTTCACATATCAAATCTACCGATAAAGAATAATTATCAAAGAAATAATTATGTGAACTTTCAGATGGACAACAACATTAAACGACTAATCGCGATACTGGTAGTGTTAATCAAATTTTATCAAACTCTTGGAATAATAGGGTACGACTGCGGATCTCCTTCAGCGAATTTAACAACATTATCCTTATTAACTATCGAAGAGTGTGACATTCCACCACAAAATGTTAAACTTGAACAAGCATATATACAATTACTTCAAATTAATGAATTTGAATCTGTGAAAGTAATACAGTGTAAAGTTGAAATAGATCGATTAATAAAAAAGTGCGGAATGTTCTCTCACACTATGGACGTATATAACGGAAAATATTCATACATAGAGGAAATACCCCGCGATATATGCAAACGAATGCACGATTATGGTACTTATCAAATGGGGCACACCTATATAACCGGCCTAAGATCAAATCAAACTACAACACGTCCAATAACGCTCGCTGGAAGTGTGGACAACGACGGGGAATGTATCGGAGGGGCGTATTCCGATCCGTATGGAACATGGACAGACGTAATCGTACTCGCAAACGTAAGAATTACGCTGCAAGATTACGTAGCCGACGTAAAAATAAATACTAATCGAGTGCAACTCAGGTCCGGCGTAGCATGTAAATTTGGCTCCACACATTGTACAGATGTAGAGGGAGGAGATACTTATTGGGATCCCGTACCTACTGATACTTGCAAACTCCATAACTTCGGTATACTATTCGAAGGATATGCATACAAAATAATAGATAACGACAAAGATCATCCTCAAACAGTTTATTCTTTAACCACACAAGAGACAATATTTGCATTGACTAGCAAAGGAAAATACAAAACATGTGGATATTCGCTAATAACAACAGAGCATCCAAAATTAGTAATTTTCGAGACAGTACGCGGTACCACTATTTTTAAAAAGCAATCGGGCATCTCAAATCTCGATATCTTTACTTATATGAATTCCAAATTCGTATATGTAGAAAGACACGTCCGCACTCAAATAAATGAACTATACAGGAATTTATTATTACATCAATGTAATCTAGAGAAACGAATCTTACATAATGTACTAGCCATAGCTACGCAAGCACCTGACATTTTCGCATACCATCTAATGAAAGGACCTGGATATATGGCCCTTTTGGCGGGAGAAGTAATTCACATAATCAAATGTGTACCAGTTGATGTAAAATTAGCAAGAACAAATGAATGTTACGACCAATTACCAGTAATCCGAGAAAATCGAACACATTTCTTAACGCCTCAAACTCATATATTACTACAACAAGGAACGCAAACTGCATGCAATCCATTTGCACCTGCCGCCATGTACCTCTTAGGAGATTCATGGTACAAATTTATACCTAATTCCATAGATACCTTACCACCGTTAACCAAGCCTACCTGGAAATACATTAACCCAGGATCGCTCGCTACTAGTGGTATATATTCTGAAAAAGAGTTAAAAGATCTGAGAAATCATATAATGTTTCCGGCCGAACGACCGTCAGTACTTAACACCGTAGCAAGAGGAGTAATGGGAAGACCCACTTCTCTACAGGGGGGCTCCATTTCCAATTTATTGGATGAAGCGTCTATGGAAAAGATAGCCGCTTCCGCTTGGAAGAAATTCTGGAATAAGTTCCTGTTTTTCGGCAATATCAGCGCTGGATTACTCGGGATTTATTTAGTCGCAAGAGTTTCCAAGTTAATATTAGACACAATTGTACATGGATATGCCTTACATACTGTGTATGGATGGTCAATCTATTTACTTGGAGCAATCTGGGATTCCCTCACAAATCTTTTGTTACATCTGGGAAGACGGAGGCAACCCGAGAGGCCACAGCCGAATCCACCACCACCACCGCCAAGCGCACCACTAGAAGACCATAAAGTAATAAAGCCCACTAAACAAGAAACACGTAACATAAACACCATGGAAAGGAACGCGGTATATCCTCTGCTACGTCCGGAAGAAAACGCTACTTATACATTAGAAATAAGGGAGTAAAAATAAAAAAAAACAAGGAAAAGAAGAAAAAGTATATTAATTATATATTAATAATAATAATAATAACAAAAATAATAGAAGAAAATTTTTATTAAACGTCTTTTATCCTTTTCCTTTCCATCAACAAAAAAAAAGCTTTTGTAAAATTTTTTTTTTACTACATCAAGCAGTTTTAACTATTTCTAGAAAATGGAAATCGAAAATATCAACACCCATGATTTAACCCGCGGACGTTTGGAAATACGGGTAACACGCGCGGAGTCTCCATCACTTTTCTGGGTCCAGCTGAAGAACGGCGAAAGAGATCTGGTGGAAGTTATCGAAGAGCTTAACTTCAGAATGAATCGACGATATCAATATCTTCATTGTTGGCCTGAAGACTTGAAAGAAGATGAGCCTTGCGCTGTCAAAATCAAAACCATTTGGCAACGCGGCGTCATTATAAGAGTTAATACGGTGACGCATATGGTCAAAATCTCTCTCAGAGATTGGGGCATGGTAATCTGGAGGCCTATGGGACATGTTTATTTTCTGGAAGACCGATTCCGAGACCTGCCGTGGCAAAGCATCAGATGCGGTTTGCCACACACAGGCCCAGCGGTTACAACAGCTACGGAATGGCCCGAAAAGACACGGCAATTATGTAAGATCCTCACAGAGCGCCAAGAAGGATGGATGCAAATAGTCCATCCCCTCGGTGATAGAACTGCAATGGTAAAATTAATGATATACAATGAATATACTGAGGGCCCACAACCTGAGAGACTCTCTGATACAACTGGGCCACGCTCGACTCACTGAAAACATCACAACAGACGTATACCCCACTGTATAAGTCGCATAAAAAGCCTTTTATCTAATAAGCAATACCGTAGCATTTAAGATTTACATTAGATTAATTACACAATATACACATAATAATACTCTATATAATAATAGTAATATTAATAATCCTTATTATAGTAATAACACAAAACATTCCTTTTCTTATTTTTATACTTTACTTTTATAATTTTTAACAAATAAAAAAATAATAAAAAAAAGGGGAGAGGAAAAAAAGGGGTAATAATAATAATAATAATAAAAAATAAAAAAAAAATATATATATATATATATATATGTAGAAAAGAAAAAAAACAAGAGACATATTTTTTTTTATTAACCTACTAATGTAGCATATACCTATACGCGTATGTATAACAAAACACAAAACTATCTTTTCTAACATCTTAGAGCAATGTTACTTGACCGGCGGTTTCAGAAGGAGAAATATCAACCAACATCAGCGAGCTAAATATATATATATATATATATATATATATATATATATATCGTGAGAAGAGAAGATCCAGCATTTGTTAATTAAAAAAAAGAAAAAAAAATCATTTTGGTGCTCTATATCCAGCAGCAAATCCACCAATTCAGCATCCGGGCAAATGAAGCCTGGACATTGTATTATGAGATCCAACATGAAATCTCAATCAATGGCTAATTACTCTCGACAAATGAGAAGCCAAGCCAAGCACCAAGAGCCTTTCCGGCAAGCAGCATCTGTGTTTGTCCAGAGGATACGATAACTAGGAAAAAAAGGAAGAAGAAAGAAAAATATTCTATCTCTCTCACAGGGCAATAAAACCTCCAGCCGAAGACTAGAGACTACCGATACTGGTCAGGTAAATATTACAACATATGCAGTTTCCCTTTCTTACGCCATAAAATGGGCACATATGAGAAAAGATAGTTTTGCATTCGAACCTTATGTTAAAATTAATAATTAATGAAAACAAAATGTAAAAGAAGGACGAAGGAAAGAAGGAAGGGGTTTTGGAGGTCGCCTTCTCTTTCCTCCTTCTTAATAAATAAAATCAGCATGCATAAATGTATATGCAACTTACGATATACTTTAGTAAATTGCGAAAGAAAGGAATCCATTTTTTATTTCCCTTTTTGCAAATGTTGGGTTTTTCCCCAACATTTGTCTAAGGCCGGGGGTGTTACGTCCTGGCGACTCCACGATTCCTTTCTTCCGCGACGTCGCGGTAACGATCGTCAGTTGGTGATAAGAACGAACCGTTCAATAAACAAAGCATCTTGTGCCATACGTTTCTTTTAAACACTGTCATTTGTCAGTAACTACATCCACGAGTATCCGTGGGAAAGACGCAAGGAAATCGGTGATGGAAACCATGCCGGTCTCGAGATAAATAAAAAATAATATCTACCCCTTGCAGTAGAATTTCCGGCGGAAGAACAACGAGATAACAAGAACTTTTAACGAAATGTTTAATAAACTCAGCTGCATTAATACTGATAATAATTTTCTAACGGACAAGTAATAAACACAGCTGCATCAACGTTGACAAAAATAATTATAAGGAAGTAAGACCCTTTTCTAATCAGATCATGTGCGCGAGGGTCCCCCGGAAAGGCTAATGTCTAAGGAACTTTTGAAATAATAACGAACTCACCAACCGACGATCAGCACGGGTAAAAATACGAAAATAGGAGACACCCCCTGCCGAATGAGGACACTGGCACGATTCTAATTCGTTAAAATCTTGAAGAATCCCTACTTTTGCATAATTTCAATTCGTTAAAGTTTTTTGAAAGATCCCACTCTTAAAATTAGAAGACGCCCTCAAAAAGATTTTATAAAAAAAGAACTCGTAAGACTAGAGCATTCAATTGATTCATTCGGTCACTTCTGTCAACTTCAATCAGTGTCGGGCAATTAGTCTCGTGTGCGCGCATTAAGAGCGAAAATTCATAATTAGAAAAAAGAGTGACCAGTTCAATATCAGTGTCCTCGTCTTGGCGTCGTCTCCAGCGCAACCCGGCACCCGCACAGCGTTACATCTTAGCGAAGGACGACAAGTTCTGTCAATCTACTCTACCTACCAATTAAAAGTCAGCAACGAAAGTAAGTCTCTAATAATTCAGTTTAATTATATTTTTATTCCCGCAATAAATAACGTTGTTACCGGTTCCATAGTGAGAACCAGGTCGGGAAAAGATTACGAATTCCAACCCGCTACCGCAAAGGTCCGTTCCGCGAGTCAGAAGACGCGAACTTCTGTAGATTTTAAATCAACCATAGCCAATAGTAGTAGTAATTACTCAATCACCGCATACACAGAAACAATCATTGACTTCCCCCCTAGTTACTCCCCAATATATCCTTCGGAACCACCTTCTCCATGAACTGCCGCTTTCCCCCCGATCGTTCTCCTCGTTGTCAACGATCATCCTTGATGATTCACCCCCTCCTTCACCCCCTTCAGAATTAGACGAGTTCGAGAAGGCAGTGCAGGATTTCTGCAACGAACTCCCTGATTTGGAGGACGAATCCTGCTATCAATCTCCAATCCCTCCTTTTTCCCCTCTTGAATCCGACGAATTCGAGAGAGCACTGGAAGAGTTCTGCAATGAACTCCCAGATCTCGATGACGAATCCTTATACCAATCCTAGAATTATGAAATCAACCTCCTAATATTCCTACACACTCTCACTCACACAAATTGTTTTATTTTCTTTTTCTAGCAGATATTTTGTAATAACCAGTCAGAAATTCAATATTAATAATAGAATCTTGCCTCATTATTCTGACTGATGTCCTCCGTACAATTGTAAGAACCGCGAACAACCACACACACATACACATACCCATACGCATATTAAAATAACTATTGATATAATGTATACCAAAGTAGTTTAATTTATTATGAATAAATTTATATTCTAATTTAAATCCAATCTTTATTAACCCCTCTCATTCTCCAGTCAAAAGATCGCACCTGGTCCCATCCCGCGTAATAGAGATTAAATTCTCTTACTAAAAAGGGACCGCCGAGCGAACTTCTGAAAACCGGAGTAATAGCGATCCTAACGGTCGTTTACCTGATTTTCGGAGCGTCAAGTTCGTTCGACCCGATTCTAACGCTTCGAGACGTTTAACTTCGGGATCATAAAGATAGTGGTTGCGCCCTTCCACTGACTCATCCTTCCTCGAGTCTGGACGTAACAATAATATTAATACATATTTATAAATTTGTCCATATATTTTTTATCCCTCCATAGTAAACCAATTTTAAAGTTAACTCTCTAAATTTTTTTATTTTATTGTTTGTATCATTTTTTATTATTTTAATGAGAAAGAAATACTGCCGAATCTAATGTCAACTAATATGCACCAGGGAGAAATTGATCGGATTTCTCAAGTCGTGTATAAATATAAGAATTTATATATTTTTTTTTAAATTTATATAAAATTAAAATTCAAGATAAAGGCAATCCGGTAAGTGCCAAGCGCGGTAAGTGAAGCGCAACAAGCTTTATTCTGTAAAATCAATTTCTATAGAAATAGAGTATACAATAACCGAACGTTTCGACTCCTTTTTCGAGCCATCTTCAGCACAAAATAATTAAAATTAGCTTATGACATAGGTTAACGGTCGTGTGTTCTTATTCGGTTAGTAAACATTGTCGCAAATAAAAATCAATAAATAAAGGTTAACGGTCGTGTGTTCTTAGTCGATGTAATAAAAACATGGTCGCAAATAAATAAATAAATAGTAATAAATTTTTGGTACGACCTTGCGTTGTTGATCCGCATTTGATTTCTAAGATACGTGATACGCTTTTGTTTAACGCCAAATACGCATCCATCGCAAAGAAGCATCTTGACGTGTTCATCATAGAATTCTTCCGTAGCCTCGCAAAGCTTCTTACGGTATTAAACCCGATTTTTCAATCCTTCTGTTTCTATTCTTTTACTTCTATTCTTTGCTTTATTTTCTTCTTTTTTTCTGTTATATTTCAGCATTTCTATCTTTCATTTCTCTTCGCCTTTCTTAGTTTTTTTTGCAATCTTTTATTATTTTTCTATTATCTTAGCTATTCCTTTTTTCTTTAATATTATATTTTCTATTTTTCAATATGGAAACATGCGATGAATTGAAGAAAAGACCGAAACCAAAATTTTCACAAGCTTGGCTTACTGACGATCGCTATAAATCTTGGATACGTCAAGTGTCATCAGACGATACATTATTTTACTGTAATATATGTAAAAAAAATTTTTCATGTTCATCGCATGTTTCTAGGCATGCGGATTCTGCATGTCACAAAAACAATATTGAAGAAAATGTATTATGTACCGATAATGCAAATTTACAAGAAAAAAAATATCAGTATAAAAGAACATTTAGACCACAATGGCTGGATATAGAAGATTTCAAATTATGGTTACGCGAAGTACCAAATAACACCAACTCATTCTCTTGTTTGATTTGTGATAGATCAATTACTGGCGGTTTATCACAAATATATCGACACGCAGAATCCAAAATGCACAAAGAAAAATCCGAGAAAAGTAACATAGAAGCGAACAAATCGAACACAAATTTAAATACGCAAACTGATGAATCGCTTTTGACGTTTGATGAGCGAAAAAAATTAGCGGAAATACGTTATGCCGCATTAATTACCGAAAAAAATATTCCTCATCAAACAGCAAAAGAGATTCTCAGTTTTTTTCAAGACATAGGAAAAGATCCTAATGTCTTGAAAAGCATGAATATGGGTCGAACGAAATGCAAACATATTATTTCAAATGTTTTATGTTCGGTTGAGACAGAACGTGTTGTAAATAACATCCAAAATACGAGATTTTCTATTTTTATTGATGAAACATCTGACATAACCAATGAAAAATGGATGACGTTTCTCGTTCGATATGTTGATCCCGAAACTTTAGATATTCGCTCGCAATTAGTAAAGTTAATTGATGTTGATGCAAAAGATTGTAGTGCAGAAAAATTATTTAATGCATTTGAAATTGAAATGTGTAAACTACAAATCCCATTTTTAAATATTATTGCTCTCTCATGTGACAATGCATCTGTCATGATAGGAAAACATTTGTCTTTAAAAAAAAAAATTGGTATTAAAATGCAAAAATTTATTAACATTTTCATGTCCTTGCCATTCCGCCGCATTGGTTGCGCACGCTGCATGCACTAAAATACCTGATTTTTGTGAAGAATTCTTAAGAAAAATTGCAAGTTATATTAACAGTAGTCCAAAACGTTTAGCTATTTTTAATGAGTTTTCTGAATGTTTTCAAGATACAAATCACAAAATTTTGAAGTTATGCGAGACTCGGTGGCTTTCACGTTATTCATGTATTGACAGGCTTCTTGAATTGTGGGATTCAATAAAACATTTTCTTAATGAAATGGTCGTCAGCGAAAAAACAATGCCCGGGGAACATTTATTGTCTTTAATGGAAAATGTAGATATAAAAGCGTATTTTCTATTTCTAAAATATGTTTAAAATTTTTTTAATTCGTTTAATGCTTTATTCAAGCTCACGAAACAAGGATTCATTTATTACAACCTAAATCTGTTAATTTCCTAATGCAAATATCTAAAAACTTTTTGAAACCAGATTCATTAAAACACTTGCTTACAAATATTTCATTTTGTGAAAAGGAGAATCACAAATCTCTTGATAATATAACTTTAGGACCAGAATGCGAAGAATATCTTTGTGAATTAGTAAAGGAAGGACATGCAAATGTTATCACAATTATTCGACAGAATTGTTTGCAGTTTTACATTACTGCTGCTGAGGAAATTAGAAAGAGGTTACCTGTTAATAATGTATTTTGTTTAAATTACAAGTTTTTCAACCACAAATAGCTTTATTTGATAGTAATAGAGAAACATCTTTTAATGATGTTTCTTTTGTCGCAAAAACCCTCAACGGCTTTGATGAAGATGGTTTAAAGAAAGAATGGCTTACATTGTATTCAGATTTTACTATTGTAGAAAAACAAAATTTTGCTAAAATAAATTTTGATAATATGTGGAAGGAAATTTTGAAACGTCCATCTATTAATAATCCTAAATATCCTAATTTAAGGTCACTTTTAAATGCGGTAAGATCACTTCCGCACTCTAACGCGGATCCTGAAAGAACATTTTCAGTCTTATCCGAATTAAAAACAAAAAACAGAAATAGATTATCGTCGACCACTATAAATGCATCTTGCGTATTTAAATCAGCGTTGAAGACGAGGAGGGAAACAGCTTTAAATATGAATATTACTGAAAAACATCTGCAGCGTATGTCGGCAGACAATTTATATACACCACCTACTAAAAAATTTAAAAGTAGTTTAAAGTTGTACGCTGCAGATGTAACAGATATTCTAGGTCCCTCCTCGTCTAATGATACGCAATAATAATGTCCAAAAGATAATGTATTGTCTTTTGGACATTATTATACAGATCATATTATATGAATAATAATGTTCAAAAAATTATCCAATTTTATTTTTATTTGACTTCCGTTTTTTTAACATAATTGACATGCTCTACGTTTTACTGTATTTTTACACTTATTTAAAGCGATTTCCGTGCGTTATAGATCGTTATGATAGACATTATTATTTGTATAATATGATATATTATTTAATGTACATAATGTATGGGTATTCAAAGTTTCGAAATTTTAAAACACACACACAGACAGAGAGAGTTTGGAATCGTTAAATACTGTGGGAGCGACAAACCACGGGGTCCTGATCTCTGCTGTGATACACAAACACACACACAAACATATACACACATGCGACAAAAGAAACATCATTAAAAGATGTTTCTCTATTACTATCAAATAAAGCTATTTGTGGTTGAAAAACTTGTAATTTAAACAAAAATACATTATTAACAGGTAACCTCTTTCTAATTTCCCCAGCAGCAGTAATGTAAAACTGCAAACAATTCTGTCGAATAATTGTGATAACATTTGCATGTCCTTCCTTTACTAATTCACAAAGATATTCTTTGCATTCTGATCCTAAAGTTATATTATCAAAAGATTTGTGATTCTCCTTTTCACAAAATGAAATATTTGTAAGCAAATGTTTTAATGAATCTGGTTTCAAAAAGTTTTTAGATATTTGCATTGGGGAATTAACGGATTTAGGTTGTGTAACGGGTGTACTTTTTATGAGCTCGCGGATTCGCTCGGTCGTGATCAGGGCTCGTAGAAAGTATTGAGACACACGAGGTACTTAAAATATAAAGAAATGTTACTTTATTAGCCTCTATCGGCGCGGAATAATAATACAGAACTGCCCCGCGGAGCGGGTGAGCGGCGGATAGTAATGCGTTACTGACGGGGCGCGGTTGTTATCAATTACGCGAGTCTGACAATGAGATGCGGTGTAATATACGCAACGCGGATATAAACACGCCAGGTAGGCGGCGCGGGGCGCGTGGTCGGTTTGTTGTGACGGCGCGTGGTTCACAAAAACGTATGAATCGGTTTAAATCGCCGAGACGATTTCTTATGCGTATGCGGTACTATTTATATCGCGTATTCCCAGATGTTATGGGATGCGTGCGATATCGAGAAATCTCGAACGGGCAGCGCACTCGCTGTCCCTTGTTCGCACGCGGAGTACGGATTGACCAACGGTGTTGAGAAAACTCAACGGGGTGGCGAACTCGCCATCCCACGGTTCGTATGGTCGGATCGGTCGGAAGTTAGATCGTTTTTCGAGAACTCTCGAGAGAAGCGATCTCGGATTGCGAAGGATCGTAAGGCGGTTCGGAAGCCGAGAATGCTCGGCGGAGGCTGCGAACTCGTCAACCTCACGTTCCGTCGTGTTTGCGATTTATTAGGATCGGATCAGGCAAGTCTCGAGCGTATAGCTCGAGCGCATTCGGTTTCTGGTACGATTCTGGTGCCGGGATCTAAAAAGGCTGCCGTTATATACCCGAGCGATTAACGGTACCCGCGTCGTTCGCCCCCGGGTGGGGATAATGACGTATTGTTTTTCGGCAGGTAATTCGGTAATACGTCACCTCCCCTGGGCGAAACGGCGCGGCGTTTCGGCGGGTGTCGCTCGGGCGTTCACGGCAGCGCTCGGCGGTATTCGGCTTTCCGTAGCTCGGCGGCCGTATAACGGCCGTACGGTTGTTTATCGTATCGGCGGTGTTTAATGTTTAAAAATGGGCGCTCGGCGCCTCTGCCCCTGCCCGGCCGATGTTCGCCGGGCGGCAGACTTCCGGCGGTCTACTGCCGGGTAACAATGAGTCACAATGGGGGGTGCATTGTTACATAAATGAATCCTTGTTTCATGAGCTTGAAAAAAAGCATTAATCGAATTAAAAAAATTTTAAACATATTTTAGAAATAGAAAATACGCTTTTATATCTACATTTTCCATTAAAGACAATAAATATTCCCCGGGCATTGTTTTTTCGCTGACGACCATTTCATTAAGAAAATGTTTTATTGAATCCCACAATTCAAAAAGCCTGTCAATACATGAATAATGTGAAAACCACCGAGTATCGCATAACTTCAAAATTTTGTGATTTGTATCTTGAAAACATTCACAAAACTCATTAAAAATAGCTAAACGTTTTGGACTACTGTTAAGATAACTTGCAATTTTTCTTAAAAATTCTTCACAAAAATCAGATATTTCAGCGCATGCAGCGTGCGCAACCAATGCGGCGGAATGGCAAGGACATGAAAATGTTAATAAATTTTTGCATTTTGATACCAATTTTTTTTTAAAAGACAAATGTTTTCCTATCATGACAGATGCATTGTCACATAAGAGAGCAATAATATTTAAAAATGGGATCTGTAGTTTACACATTTCAATTTCAAATGCATTAAATAATTTTTTTGCACTACAATCTTTTGCATCAACATCAATTAACTTTACTAATTGCAAGCGAATATCTAAAGTTTCGGGATCAATATATCGAACGAAAAACGTCATCCATTTTTCATTGGTTATATCAAATGTTTCATCAATAAAAATATAAAATTTCGTATTTGGGATGTTATTAACCACACGTTAAGTCTTAACTGGGCACAAAATTCACCTATCTGATATACGCATGTACTCACGTTCACACACACGCAAACACACACAGGTAGAGAGGGTTTGAAATCGTTAAATATTGTGGGAGTGACGAACCACGGAGTCCTGATCTTTACCTGACACTTTCTGAACTTTGTTTACCCATATTATTATTGTTAAAATATTAAATGTTTAATTTGTTCGCTATCTTTCTCTCTAAATTTCTTTGATTAAAATTTTATCCGAAAAATAAAGTGATATCTGTGTTACTGAA
Organism: Formica selysi; assembly: GCA_009859135.1. Taxonomy (NCBI): domain Eukaryota; kingdom Metazoa; phylum Arthropoda; class Insecta; order Hymenoptera; family Formicidae; genus Formica; species Formica selysi. The sequence goes on along the minus strand of WHNR01000069.1, from coordinate 236,821 downwards.
AGTAGAATGACTTTTTACTCCTATAGAGTGAAATTTTTCCATTATTAAAACTTGACTCATTTTATGAATGAATTTATTCACTCTAAATGATACAATAAAGGATTTACTCGAGAAAAGATGAAGAATTCATTCTAATTGATTAAACTGACTTATATGGATGGTAAGTTCTTCTTCTTCTTCTTCTTAATATTTAAATAGCCAATATGATCAGGGGTAGATCAATATATTCGGGCCAACAACAGGTTATATTAGAGTATAAATTTCAGTGAGTACGTTCTCTTGGGGAAGGAGAGAAGGAAGGAATTTGTTTGGGAGGTGGTAGGGAAGGAAAAATAGGAAAGCGCAGGCCAAGGTCGAGTCGGGAATCGAACCCGAGATCTCTGGGATGTGAGTCAGGCGCGCTACTCCCTGAGCCACCAAAGGCCCATGGTAAGTTCTCTCTGTGGGTGTAGTTAAATATTTGTTTTTATAAAAAAAAAAAAAAATGAAATGCCACTCCGGAATGGCAGTATTATCAGATCATTATTATTGCTTCAAGTAAAGTCATTAGTTTCGAATGGAATTTTACTTCAAGAAATTTAGAGAGTTCACATTTTACTTAATATAATGCAAATATTTAAATTATTAAGAATAAGGAAATTATATTAATCTTAAATAAAATAGGAAATATTTTTTAAATCTAACAAAATATGTCCTATTTAAAACTTTTAATTTTGTGGATAAAATAATGTTTAATAATTAAGCAAAAAAACCTTTTATATAAAAGGAAAAGCTTTAATTTAAAAGAACTTTTCCATATTTTGAAGATAACATTTTCTATGAAATCTATAAATACATATTTTATATGAAAATAATATTTTTATTATATTTTTCTTACATTTAAAAAAAATTATTTTATCGAGTATAATTTTAAAGTTAATTATATTTTTATAAAAACAATGAGTACCGCCGGCATTAACGTTATGTGATGTGCACTACATGAAAATTGATTGATCGGATTTTATATTTTTAATATATATTAATTTTTGTATATCTATTTTCGTGTACACATTTTGAACTATAATATGAGTCTGCATATCATAAAAATGACTATCCGACTTGGTAATCTTGGTACTACCAGCAATTGGATCCACACAAAATATTTTCCACCATAACGGAATTATCACGGAAAAATAATAAAGAAAACATGGAGCATCATCAATGTGTGTTTTAACATTATACTCACAAAGATGAAGAATAACAACAAAACGGATTTGTAAAAATTGTAACTCCTCATCTGTACTCTTCGGACTTCGGCTCAAGCCTTTATTCCGGCCTACAGAAGCAAGAGACTCATCTTTTCTTACTTTTACTTAGTCCACTCGGGACTTCCCACTTCCATATCTACGACGTGGGACTCGATATTTTATAAAATGAATAAGTTCCACCGGGGTCCCAGTGCTGTGGGGAATAACACAGTCCTTTTACCCAAGTCTACGGGTGAAGTCCACAACGGCAATGGAGACTTGAAATCTTACAAGACTATTAAAACAATTTGTGTTGGAGGAGGTGCTCCAAAATAAAATTTGCAAGCCAGTTTGTCTCAAGATAACAACTCCATTGACTTCAATGGCTCAATAGCTGTAGGTTAAATTACCTGCACTCTTTAAATAAATAACCAATACCGAAATAAACGAATAAATTACCTAAATCGAAAATGTTAAACCGAATTGTCTTAACAACGGCGATTTTTCGCGCGAACACATGGAAAATGACATCGAAGTTGATGCTACAGATTATTGATGGAAGAACATTGTTATGGTCCTATGCGCTACTCCTGGATGACAGGATTAAAAAAGAAGAAGAAGATCTTTACTCTCCATCTGCATCTTTCATCTGTGCTCTTCATCTTCATAGACTCTCGTGTTTCAAGAAATTGTATTTTGAAGAGGAGTCAGAGCGTTCACTCTCGTTTTGGAAAACTGTTAATATAAACGTTTAATCATTATTGGACTTTGCACGAAAATGCATTCAGCCAATTCAAGTGGAATGAATAAAAATAAAGTCAAAAAATTTATGCGCGTGCATATTCATATATATATATATATATATATATATATATATATATATATATATATATATAAATTTAAAAAAATATATATAAATTCTGATATTTATACACGACTTGAGAAATCCGATCAATTTCTCCCTGGTGCATATTATTTGACATTAGATTCGGCAGTATTTCTTTCTCATTAAAATAATAAAAAATGATGCAAACAATAAAATAAAAAAATTTAGAGAGTTAACTTTAAAATTGGTTTACTATGGAGGGATAAAAAATATATGGACAAATTTATAAATATGTATTAATATTATCATAGTTTTAAGATTGTAGTTTTAAATAAGACATTGCTGAAATAGGATCGAGAAGCATTCCCTATTTTTTTTAAATGCCCACTGTGTAAAATGAAAGATATATATTATTTTTATATGTGCAATCTGTGGTATATAAATTCAGTTTGAACTCTGTTCTTATTACATTATTTATATTTTTATAACATATTTTCTCAGCTAATTTCAGTAATTAGCTGTAGTTGCCAAATAGAGTTCAACTACTTCTCTCTCTGCTGTACTTTCGGAAATATTTTTACCAAAAATATGTATTCAATATTATATTAAGTAAAGTATGTGCGCTTTTTCCGGTTTAACGTCAAAAATTATTTAGTACTTCTAGTGTCAAGGCCACTTTAGACGATCTATAATTCATGACGAAATAAGGATATAATTCTATTTATAATTTTTATTTTATTTTAATTATTTTGCAATTAATTTATAAATGTATTCACAATTTTTCGGATGTTCTTTAATATATACTTTTTATATATAATTTTGTCCAAAATTCTGTCGTGAATTGTAAATCGTATAAAGTTACCTTGAAACTAACATTCTCAATATATAACTTTTCTTTATCTATGTTCTGTCCTTTATAATCTTCTATATTTTATATCTATCCTTTCTATCTATCTTCTATTCTATCGACATTCTTTGGAAATATAAAAAATTGTTTTCTTTAATATTATTATATATTAAAATTATTATATATAATATATATTATTATATATAATTTTATATCTAATGTAATATTAAAGAAAACATTTTCTTACATTTCCTCTTGACGGAAGAAACCACCACCTTCTCGCGGTTTCCGTTGAGCAACAACATGTACGTTGTTCATTTATAAAATTGGCTTATATTAATATTTGATTGATTAATACGGTAGAATACTTTATATTATTGAAAAAATAATGCTTTTCTTCTTTTATTTTACTACATATATATATTTATTATTATTAACAAAGTAAAAACTATACTATTAGAATAATTTATCCAAAGCAATATATAATTTAATTTTGTATTTTATGTTTTTCGTGCTAACAATAAGTTATCTTTTTAATCAACAACAGATCTTTTTCAATATTACTAATATGATTTTTTGGGAAAAAGGCGTACACGTTGGCCAAAAGTGGATTTTTATCATTTATATTTTTTCTATTCTTTATTTCTTTAATTAATTTACATCTTTTATATATATAGAATAAATTATAATGTAATTATAAGATTTATTTTATTAGTAATTTTTATGTGTTTACGCGAGATCTAATAGGCGAGCCAAGCCGCCCTAACATATGATTCTCGAGAATCTCGAGAAAGCGTCAGCTATAGCTGACTGAGCGACTGAAAGAAAGAAAGAGATAGCAGATTGTATGTCTGCGCTCGTCTACTGCCCGAAGCTAGCCGAGCGCCGAGCGCACACGTACACGGCTTTTTCTTTGTGTGCGTTATCCCCTCCCACGCTACGGCAACGGGCAGAGTCTCAAACCTGGCATCCCTGGAATAAACACTCGTCAGTATCGATTTCCGCAAATTCATAAAGAGGAAATAAACAAGCAGGTAGAAGAACTGTTAGAAGGAGGAATTGTAAAACACTCACAATCGCCATATAACACGCCTATATGGATTGTACCTAAGAAAGAAGACTCCAAAGGAAATAAACGATGGAGAATGGTATTAGATTTTCGCGCTTTAAATGATGAAACTATCGGAGATGCATATCCTTTACCAAATATCGTCGATATATTAGACCAATTAGGAGGAGCTCGATATTTTTCAGTATGCGATTTAGCATCTGGATTTCATCAAATAAAAATGAACCGCGAAGATGGTCATCGATCTTGACTGTCCGTTATTAATTTTATAATGCTTTTTCTTTCTGTTTCATTTAAATGTTCTAATCGCAATGATTCTATGATTTCGGCGGGTCGATTCTTTCCCTTTTCTTCGGAGATTGTTAGACAATTATGCAAATTATAATTTTCAACTTCTTGTTTCCTTTTATATCTTGTTTTGCGTTTTCGCGTAAATTTTTCTAAAATTTCTTGAGATTTATTCGACAAGGATATAAAGATTTTTGAAGACGGTTTATTTTTATTTTTAATATTTCGTAGATTCGAGTTTTTAATTTTTAAATTATATTTTTGAGCCTCTTCAAGGTCTTTTATTGTAACATGAGAGGTTTTTAATTCATTATTATTTTCTTCTTTAAATAATCCAACTTTAGGAAATTTGATATCTAGGGAGGATAAAGGACTACTCCCCTTTTTGGAATAAGGTTTTGCCGAAATACGTAGTGAGGTTTAATAATTTTCCTCCTCGCACTCGACGGAGCTAGGATTTTCTGACAAGGTTGTAACAAGCCGCTTTCGCGAGGCGGGCGACGGATAACTCGGTCGGGATCCTGGGTTCGAGAAAGCGAGACACGAATGCTATTTGATGTTTGGTAGAAATGTATTTTATTGCATGTAAATATGTGGTGGTACAGCGTGAGTGTATGTATAGGTGTACGAGGTGTGTGAGTGTATGTGCGCGCGAGACGAGTGACGAGTGCGAGAACGGATAATGTATGCATGCGAGTACGTATAAAGTATAGATGCGAGTATGTACAATGTATGTGTGCGGCTACGCAATGTAGGTGTGCGAGTACGTATAATATCGGTATGCGAGTACGCGAGGTATGCGTGCGGGTACGTATAATGTCGGTCTGCGAGTATGTATAAAGTCGGAGGGTGCATACAATGCACCGCGATCGTGCGCAGCGCGGTTCGCATTTTCGGGTGTTCGGTCGCGTATCGATTATTAATCGCGCAGCGTAAATCCGGCAGGAGCCGTTAGCTGTCGGGTGGTCCTTTGCGGCCGCGTCGGTGGGCGGTCCTTCGACGCGGGTATCGATTTCGGCTGTCGATCGGTGTCGCGGTAGGGCGCCGGTCGGCCCTCGGCGCGGGACTTAGCGCCCCCGTATTAATGGCGCGTCGGCCTTAATTATGGCGGCTAACAGTCGGTCCGTCGAGTTGTCTTCACCGTCGGATTTTATATCCGCGTATCGGGATCGCGGGTGCGGACTTCGGGAAGTGTCGGCCGACGAGAACTCCCGTCCGTGGCAGGGATTTTTAACGACCGATGCATCTGGAATAGCCGTTGGAGGAATATTATCACAAGGAGAGATAAATAAAGACCTACCGATAGCATACGCCTCACGAACCTTAACAGATAATGAATTAAAATATGATACATACGAAAAAGAAGCACTAGCTATTGTATATTGCGTTAAACATTTTCGACCATACTTATACGGAAGAAAATTCACTTTAGTTACAGATCATAAACCTTTGATGTGGTTTAAAAACGCACAAGACGCAAATATGCGAATACTTCGTTGGAGATTAAAATTAGCACAATATGATTATGAGGTTGTATACAAAGCGGGAAAAACAAACGTAAACGCAGACGCATTATCAAGAAATCCTGTAAATATCGAAGAAATAGATTGTAAAATTATAAAAAACAAGAAACTTTTAAACCCAGATAACCCTAAAGATACACGATTAATTGCCGAACTATTAGAAAAATCCGATAGCGAAGAAGAAGAAGAAGAAGAAGATGACGATTTCCATTTATATCTTTCCGATATGGAAGAAAACGAAGAAATAATAGCTGAAAGCGATTTATTAAATAACAATAACGATACTCTTCCATTTACACAAACAGAATTAAACGAACCAGATTATTTATCAATTACTGAAAAAGCTTTAATACACGATCCTCCTAAACAAAATAAAATTCAAACAAGAAGCCGAACTGCAAGACAAAGTATTGAGCAAAATAAAATAACCAACGAATTGCATAGTGACGAGGGAGAGATCGAAGAAATCGAAAAAAGAAATGATCCGCCTGATAAAATTTCTGACAGTGAAAAAGAAGGCGAAGAGGAAAACGAACAAGATATTATTAACAAAAATTTAAAATCAAGAAAAACGAAACCTGCATTTATTGAAAATAGAATAATTCATAGACTCTCGAGAATTATTATTTTTACAAAAAGATAATATAGTATATTTCGTCGACACCCAGGGAAGACCTTTAGATTCAGGCTCACAAAAACTTTTCGAACGAAAAGAGCTTCCAAACCTAGGATTCCTTGTTCTAGGAAAGGTTAAGGCCATAAAACATATAAATCATTATCATGTGGCTTTACCTGTCAGCGAAGAACAACGAGAAGGCCCTACAGCTACTCTTAAATAAATTGTTAAAATCTTAACAGACTTACGGAAAATAACCGAAGATTTAAAATTAGAAACATTTAGTATTGCAAAAACCGAGTTTATTAATAATGTTCCATGGAATAACGTCAAATCACATATACAATCAATATTCACCGACGCTCCTACTAAAGTTATTATTTGCCACAGACTAATTAAATATCCACCGAAAAATTTACGTTCCGTTATAATCAGTGAAATGCATTGCTTACCGACGGGAGGACACCGGGGAGTCACAAAAACTTATAACAGAATAAAACATAATTATTACTGGGAAAACTTGAAAGCAGATGTTCAACGATATATACAGCAATGTTTACAATGTCAATTGAAAAAACTTGTACGAGTAAAAACGAAACAACCAATGATAATCACAGACACACCAGGATCTTCTTTTGATAAAGTAGCCATGGATATCGTAGGCCCTTTACCTAAAACTGAAAGGGGAAACGAATATATTCTAACATTACAAGATCAACTAACTAAATTTTGCATGGGAATACCATTACCGAATCAAACTTCCGAAACCATCGCAGAAGCTTTTGTAGATCGATTTATTTGCGTACTTGGAGCACCAAAAGCAATATTAACAGATCAAGGCAGAAATTTCCTTAGCGATCTAATAAAGAAAATTGCAAAATTATTTAAAATTCGTAAATTTCGCACAACAGCCTTCCATCCTCAATCAAATGGATCATTAGAAAGATCACATCACGCATTAGGCGAATATTTAAAACAATACGCGAATGAACAAAAACAATGGGATAGATGGATTAGCCTTGCCATGTTTAATTATAATACGAGCGTACATGAAGCAACAAAGCACACTCCATATGAGCTGGTTTTTGGAAAGATAGCACGTGTTCCATCGAACGAACTTCTACCTCGTGGGGATAAATTAGCAAATTACGACGAATATTTAATAAATCTTGTAACTCAACTTCACGCAATTCAGGGAATGCACGCGATAATGTTATTCAAGCCAAAATTAAATCAAAAAATTATTACGATAGAGAAATCAACCCGCAAACTTTTAAACCGGGAGATCAAGTATTTTTATTAAAAGTCCAAAACCGGGTAAATTCGGAGATCAATATACTAGGCCTCACGAAGTTCTAGAAATTTTTAATAAAAATAACGTCAAAATTAGAATAAAGAAAAATAGCCGAGTTGTGCATCCTAACCGCTTACGAATTTCATATATCAAACCTACCGATAAGGAATAATTATCAAAGAAATAATTATGTAAACTTTCAGATGGACCTCGACATTAAGCGACTAATTGCGATACTGGTAGTGCTAATAAAAATTTATCAAACTCTTGGAATAATAGGGCTTGGAATAATATGACTGCGGATCTTCTTCAGCAAATCTAACGACATTATCTTTATTAACTATCGAAAAGTGTGACATTCCACCGCAAAATGTTAAACGTGAACAAGTATATATACAATTGCTCCAAATTAACGAATTCGAATCTGTGAAAGTAATACAGTGTAAAGTTGAAATCGACCGATTAATTAAAAAATGTGGAATGTTCTCTCACATCATGGATGTATATAACGGGAAATATTCATACATAGAAGAAATACCTCGCGATATATGCAGAAGAATGCACGATTATGATACCTATCAAATGGCAAATACTTACATAACTGGCTTAAAATCAAATCAAACTACAACACGTCCAATAACACTCGCTGGCAGTGTGGACAACGACGGAGGCTGTATCGGAGGAGCATATTCCGATCCTTATGGAACATGGACAGACGTAATAGTACTCGCAAGCGTATGAATTACACTACAAGATTATATAGCAGACGTAAAAATAAACACTAATCGAGTGCAGCTCAGGTCAGGTATAGCATGTAAATTTGGCTCCACACACTGTACAGATGTAGAAGGAGGAGATACGTATTGGGATCCAGTACCTACCGATACTTGCAAACTTTATAATTTCGGAATATTATTCGAGGGGTATGCATACAAAATAGTCGATAAAGATAAAGATCATCCGCAAACAGTTTACTCTTTAACCACACAAGACACAGTATTTGCACTGACTAGCAAAGGAAAATACAATACATGTGGATATTCATTAATAACAACAGAGCATCCTAAACCATTAATTTTCGAGACCGTACGCGGTACTACTGTTTTTAAAAAGCAATCTGGAATCTCAAATTTCGATATCTTTACCTATATGAATTCTAAATTCGTATACGTAGAGAAACACGTCCGCAATCAGATAAACGAACTTTATAGAAATTTATTACTACACCAATGTAATTTAGAAAAACGAATGTTACATACGCATTAGCAATAACTACTCAAGCACCTAATATTTTCGCATATCATCTAATGAAAGGACCTGGATATATGGCTCTTTTAGCAGGGGAAGTAATTCATATAGTCAAATGCGTACCAATAGATGTAAAACTCGCAAGAACAAAAGAATGTTACGATCAATTATCAGTAATCCGAGAAAATCGAACACATTTCTTAACGCCTCAGACTCATATATTATTACAACACGGAACACAAACTGCATGCAATCCATTTGCACCTGCCATGTACCTCTTAGGAGATTCATGGTACAAATTTATACCTAATCCGGTAGATACTTTACCACCAACCATTATGAAACCATTAACCAAGCCTACTTGGAAGTATATCAACCCAGGGTCACTAGCCACTAGTGGCATATATTCTGAAGGAGAGTTAAGAGATCTTAGAGATCATATAATGTTTCCGGCCGAGCGACCATCAGTACTCAACACCGTAGCAAGAGGAGTAATGGGAAGATCCACCTCTCTACAGGGGGGCTCCATTTCCAATTTGTTGGATGAAGCATCAATGGAAAAGATAGTCGCTTCCGCTTGGAAAAAATTCTGGAATAAGTTTCTATTTTTCGACAATATCAGCGCTGGACTACTCGGCATATATCTAATTGCAAGAGTTTCCAAGTTAATATTAGACACAATTGTGCACGGATATGCCTTACATACCGTGTACGGATGGTCAATATATCTACTTGGAGCGATCTGGGATTCTCTTACAAATCTTTTATTACATCTGGGAAGACGGGGGCGACCTGAAAGACAACAGCCGAATCCACCACCACCACCACCGCCAAGCGCACCGCAGGAAGATAATAAAGCAATAAAACTCACTAAACAAGAAACCCATAGCGCTATGGAAATGAATGCGGTATATCCTCTACTACGACCGGAAGAAAACTCTACCTATACGTTAGAGATAAGAGAATAAAAAGAGAGAGAAAGAAAATCAATTTTTATTTTTATTTTTGTTCATTAATAATAATAAGAATATTAATATAACAAAAAAAAAGAAAAAAAAATATATATATACAATAAGAAAAGGGAGAGACGAAAATATTCAATCACTAAACGTCTTCTCCTCTCTTCCTCTCCATCAACCTAAACCAGTGGGCCCCTCTTAAAACCTTTCCAATTATATCAAACTAGTCTTACCTATTTTTAGAAAATGGAAATCAAGAACATCAACACCCACGAGTTAACCCGCGGACGATTGGAAGTACGGATAACTCGCGCAGAGTCCCCATTACTCTTCTGGGTCCAACTGAAAAACGGAGAGAGAGACCTAGTAGAGCTCATCGAAGAGCTCAATTTCCGGATGGACCGACGAAGTCACTACCTCCACTGTTGTCCCGAAGACTTGAGGGAAGATGAACCGTGCGCCATTCAAATAAAAAACATCTGGCAACGCGGTCTCATTATAAGAGTAAACACAGCGACGTCCATGGTGAAAATATCTCTGAGGGACTGGGGCATGGCAGTCTGGAAACCGATGGGCCAAGTATACTTTCTGGAGGACAGATTCCGGGAATTGCCATGGCAGAGCATCAAATGCGGCTTGGCGCACACGGGCCCCGTAGTAAGAAGAGCTACGGAATGGCCCGAAAAAACGCGATTGCTGTGCAAGATTCTCGGAGATCGCCAAGAAGGGTGGATACAGATTATCCATCCTCTGGGTGAAAGAGAAGCCATGGTAAAACTGATGATCTACAACGAGAATACCGAGGGGGCCCACAACCTGCGGGACTCATTAATCCAGCTGGGGCACGCGCGACTCATCGATGACGCCGCGGCAGACGTATTTCCCCACTTGTAAAATGAGAAGGAGCCTTTTATTTAACCACCTTTTTTTTACATAGACTAATTACACAAAAATACATATATAAAATTAAAAAATATATATATCCTATAATATTAATAATAATAGTAATTTTCACATATACGTATACTATAGTAGTAATAATAATAATAATAATAATAAAAAAATGCTTTTAGCTGAAAAAAAAAGAAAAAAATATATATATATATTCACGGTAACAATAATTTCCTTCATTATAATCTCAAAAAAAAAAAAAAAAAAAATTTTTTTTATTTACAATTTTACTATCATGCATATTTTATAATATCACCGTATTCTATTTTTACATTAACTAACTAGCAAAAACAGAACTATCTTCTCTAACACTTTAGAACAGTGTTACCTGACCAATGGTTACAAAAGGGAGGTGTCGACTAATATCAGCAAGCTAAAGAGAGATATATATATATATACATGTATAACATGACAAAAAAAAACTATTCCAGCACTTATCGATCGACAAGTAATCATTGCATATCTATCAGCAAATCTACTTTTAACTCAGCTCCGGGCAAATGAAGCTTGGACATTCTACTATGGGATCCAACATGGAATCCTAGTCAATGGCTAATTGCTCGTAATGAACGAGAATCCAAGCCAAATACCAAAATCCTTCCCGACAAGCAGAACACATGCTGTTCAGACGACACCAACAACACAAAAGGGAAGAAGAAAGAAAAGAATATCCTATCTCTCTCACAGGGCAATAAAACCTCCAACCGAAGACCCAACCTTGTCAATAATGGTCAGGTAAACATTGCAACACACATACAGTTTCCTTTTTACGCCATAAAATGGGCACGATAAGAAAAGATAGTTTTGTATTAAATTCATATATACAGGGTGTTCCGGAACAACCTTCCGTCCGCGAAATGACGTATTCCTCATACAATTCTAAGACGATTTTTCCTTTACCAAAATTTGAATTGAAGCGTAATTTTTGAGTTATTAGCAAAAATAGTTAGCAAATCACGCGTCGAGTACAGAAGGCAGGCAGGAGCGGCACGGCGCGACGCGGCGCGGCGCGGCGCGCCGCGAGCGCCCGCCACAGCTGACCGTCTGATTACCACCGCATGAGTCGCTAACTATTTTATCTTACAACATAAAATTATGCTTTAAATAAAATTTTGGTAAAGAAGAAAATATCTCAGAATTATGTCAAGAATACGTGTTTCTTAAAATAACGTCACTTTAACAAAAGTTGTTGCGGATCGCCGGCCGTCGGACACTGCAATCAGCTGGTTGCTAACGCGATGTGTGTATGGCGGAGTGTATGTGCGTAAAAGAAAGAAAGAGACAGAGAGAGAGAGAGAGAGAGAGAGAGAGAGAGAGAGTGAAGAAGGGAAGCAGGGAGAGACGTTTTTACACACGCACGCACATACGCATACACTTTTTTCTCGCTCTCTTTCTCTCTTTTACACAACACTCATACACTCTCTCATTCAGTCACTCATTCACTCACTTACTCACTCACCTGTTCACTCACCTGCTCACTCACAGCGAATCTTCATGCTACGTATTGTTAACTGCTGCACGGTTATTATTATTTAGCGACGGACCGCGGAGACTGCGCGACCACATTGTTACGTTGCCTAGCGCCGCCGAGAAACGCGACATGTACCCGACATGTAGCGACATGCAAGTTACGACGTGCGCGTGGCGCGTGATCGATGCGAGATAAGACGAACGATCTTCTAAAACCTTCGCATTAGGCAACGCGCTAGGCAACGTAACAATGTGATCGCGTAGTCTCCGCGGTCCGTCGCTAAATAATAATAACCGTGCAGCAGTTAAGAATACGTAGCATGAAGATTCGCTGTGAGTGAGCAGGTGAGTGAACAGGTGAGTGAGTAAGTGAGTGAATGAGTGACTGAATGAGAGAGTGTATGAGTGTTGTGTAAAAGAGAGAAAGAGAGCGAGAAAAAAGTGTATGCGTATGTGCGTGCGTGTGTATAAACGTCTCTCCCTGCTTCCCTTCCTCACTCTCTCTCTCTCTCTCTCTCTCTCTCTCTCTCTCTCTCTTTCTTTTACGCACATACACTCCGCCATACACACATCGCGTTAGCAATCAGCTGATTGCAGTGTCCGACGGCCGGCGATCCGCAACAACTTTTGTTAAAGTGACGTTATTTTAAGAAACACGTATTCTTGACATAATTCTGAGATATTTTCTTCTTTACCAAAATTTTATTTAAAGCATAATTTTATGTTGTAAGATAAAATAGTTAGCGACTCATGAGGTGGTAATCAGACGGTCAGCAGTGCCGGGCGCTCGCGGCGCGCCGCGCCGCGTCGCGCCGTGCCGCTCCTGCCTGCCTTCTGTACTCGACGCGTGATTTGCTAACTATTTTTGCTTATAACTCAAAAATTACGCTTCAATTCAAATGTTGGTAAAGGAAAAATCGTCTTAGAATTGTATCAGGAATACGTCATTTCACGGACGGAAGGTTGTTCCGGAACACCCTGTATATATATATATATAGTATAATAATTAACTAAAAATATAAAAGAAGGACGAAGGAAAGAAGGAAGGGGTTTTGGTGGTCGCCTTCTCTTTCCTCCTTCTTAATAAACAAATCAGCATGCACAAAACCACATACAATTAGGATACTTTAGTTAACTGCGAAAGGAAGGAATCTATTTCATTTTTGCAAATGTCGGGCTTCTCCCCAACATTTGTCTAAGGCCGGGGGTGTTACGTCCTGCCGACTCCACGATTCCTTCCTTTCGCGAAATTGCGGCAAGGATCGTCGATTGGCAATAAAAATAAGTCTTTCGGTAAATAGAACATCTTGCACCACATAACGTTTTAAACTTTAAACATTTCATCATTTATCAGTAAATATACCTATGAGTAACCGCGAGAAAAACAAAAAGATATTAGGCCGATCAATAGATATTCCATATATAGACTTTCCAACGAAGAGACGATGAAATCACCTTACGAAATATCCGCATCATCATCGATAGAAATCATAGACCTTTGCTATTCACCTCAAAATCACGTGTGCAAGGGTCCATCGGAAAATGTTCACCTTCGACCAATCGACGAACTATAAAAAGGGAGCCCGCGAGACTCCATCATCTCAGTTTTCATCAGAGTCACCCGGTTGACGAATCAGTCCGGCAGTAAGTTATTCAACTAGTCAATCTACAAGTCGATTAGTTAGTCCGTTCTCAGTGCAGTTATTAAAAGTCATTTACATCGCGAACTGTGACCAGTGTCTTGTTCAACGGCATCTCTCTCGACCACGAACGACAATCTCCGAGTTAAGCTGCCCGTCCGTCTTCTACTTAAAAAGAGTAAGTCGCTACCAACCAATTTTTTCTTTACGCGAATTCCAACTAGGAATTATCACTTATAATTTTCTATAGTGAAAAAGATCACCTTGCGTATTTCGATCAAGTGACTTCATTCGCGAGCCAAGTACATACATCGAGTTTATCGCAGGACTCGGAGGGCGTTGGCGCAAGCTGACTCAAAAACGATTAGAATAGCTAACCAATATATCGCTAAAATCAATCATAATTTAATCAAAGCGAATAGAATTGTTAGAATAATTAATAGAATTAACAATCACGATTACGATTTTGCACACATCTACAGACATTCTACCGACCTCATTACTCCAAGTTCTCCTCCCTATTTTTCCCCCTCCTACTCCCCTAAATATTCTTCCTTGCCTTCTCCAAACCTACCCCCCTCCCCGCGATCATTCTCTTCACTTTCAACAGTGATCCTCGATAATTCTCTCCCTCTCTCCCCTCAGTCTCCCGAATTGGATTAGTAATTGGATAGACCAGGCAATCCAAGAATTTATCGATGAGCTTCCTGACTTGGAAGCAGCATCGTCCTACCAAGATTAACACAATTTAAAGATCTCCATACCTCCTTCGCTCAATAACCTATTTCCTCACTAACCTGCTTTTACATTATGTTTTTATTTTTTTCGAAAGATAATAGAAGATATTGTATTTACCAGCCAGAATTCTAATCTTAACGATAGAGCCTTTCCCAACTCAGTCTGGCTGATGTCCCCCGAACCATTGTAACACCCGCGGGGCGATAAGCTCAACCACACACAAACACTCACACTCACATGATAAATGTTATCACTTGCTACAAATATATATATATATATATATCATGTATTCGAACTTTTTATTTTTCTAATGAATAAAATTATATTTTATTTAACTACTTAAACAATTCTTAACCCCTCTCTCGTTCCCAGTACGAAGATCGCACTAGGTCCCATCCCGCGTAAAAGGGATTAAATTCCCTGACCGAAAAGGAACCACCGAGCGAACGTCTGAATAAACAGCGTAATAGCGACCCGAACGATCGTTTACCTGGTTTTCAGACCTAAGAGTTCGTTCGACCCGATTCTTACGCCGCAAGGCGCCTGAGTTCGGGATAATTAAGATAGTTGTTGCGCCTTTCCATCGACTCATCCTTTTTCGAGTCTGGACGTAACAATATTTAAAATTATATATTTTATTGGCTTGCATTTCATAAAAATGACTCCTCTAAACTGATAACGTTGACCAGCAATACACTCTATTCGATCTGTAAGAAATACTCCATCAACGTATTAATGAAAAAAGAAGAAGAAATGAAGAAAACAAGAGTCAAATAGTCATTTTTGGTGTTATTATCATGTTTTACGAAGATGAAGAATAACAAGATTTGTGAAAATTGTAACTCTTCATTTATGGGAGTTTTTTTAATTTTGACTCTGGACTCATACAGAATCATTAACCCAGCCTGTAAGGGCAACAGAGTCATCTTCTCTGAGTCCACTCGGGTAATTCTCGATAGGCACGTCTACGACGTGGGGCTCAACACTTAATAAAGTAACAAAGTTCTACCGAGGTCCCAGTACTGTGGGGAATAACACAGTCCCCTTACCCAGGGTTACGGGTGAAGTCCACAACAACGATGAAGACAAATACATTTTAAAGAAATTGATTTTCAAAATGATGGATTCGACGAATAAGACATCCCCATTATCAAAATAAGAAGAAATAATAAAGCAATAAAATAATAAAATATAAAGTTAATTTTAAAATTGTTTTACTGTATAGTAACAAAATGTAGAAAAATTTATACATATATATCTATAGATACAGTTTAAAATGTAGAACATCTCTTGAAAAAATCAAAAAATCTAAATATATTTAGATTATTAATCGGAATTCTAAAAAATATGTTAAAATGATATATTTTTATCATATCCAGAATCCTTTATGTTATATTGTCTTGTTATATAAATTAAATTCTATTTTGTGGTTGTTTTTATTATATTATTTATATTTATATAATATATAATATATATTAACTTATTTATTTATTTATTCTGTTAATTTCAATTAATAACTGTAGTTGCCAGTTATTAATGATATTATTACAGCTATGCGCAGCTGTAATAATTTAGCTGTATTGTTGAAAATATTTTTAATATTTTTATATTTTCAATATTATATTAAATAAAGCATACTTTTTTCCATTTTTGACCTCTAATATTCCTTTATATTTTTTATATCTATTCTTTTGTATCTATTCTTTTATATCTATTCTTTTTTTTATATTTACTCTATGTCTATCCTTTCTTCTATCCTATATTCTATCTGCATTTTTTGGAAATGTAAAAAAATATTTTTTTACATTTTCTCCTGACGGAAGAGACCACCACCTTCCCGCGGTTTCCGTTGAGCAACAACATGTACGTTGATTATTTATAAAAAAATAAATAATAGAATAAATTATTTAGAACACGTGACATATAATTTAATTTTTTAACATCAAATCATCTTTT
Source organism: Formica selysi (assembly GCA_009859135.1). NCBI lineage: Eukaryota > Metazoa > Arthropoda > Insecta > Hymenoptera > Formicidae > Formica > Formica selysi. Next base: position 220,170 of record WHNR01000069.1, on the reverse strand, counting down.
TAAATTAATAACAATTGATTTCGTAAAGAAAAGACGTACATGTTGGCCAAGAGTGGGATTCCTATCATTTACGCTCTTTTTATTTATTATAATTAACATTTTTGATGTGTAAAATAATTATAAGATAATTATAAAGTAATTGTTAGATTTATTTTATTTGTAATTTTTATACATTTTTATAGGAGGATTGAATAAACGAGTACGCGTATAACACGCAAGCCGCTACGTGTATTCTCGATATCGCAGCTATAGCTATAGCTATAGCTCGCGCTCGAGAAAGAAAGAGACAGCGCATTGTATATCTGTTCTCTTCTACTACCTGATTCTGCCCGAGCGCCGAGCGCACACGTACAGGACTCGTTCCTTGTGTGCGCTACCCCCTCCACATGCGCTGGTAGCGGGCAGAAACCGCAGAGTTTGCATCACTGGTCCAGTGGTCCTTGCTACCCTGGAAACCGGAGCCGATCGAACTACCACCGACGAAATTCACCAGGCCTCCACGGTGCCTCTTAGCTACCTGGGACGTCCGGATAAGGAGATACACCTCATCCTCCTATCCCAAGACGCCACCGGGGAAGCTTACGCCACCGGCGCTAACACCGCCCAGGAGAGGCCGACAACCGAGAGCGGGCCACACAGACGGACCGCCGCAGCTTGGTACATCGCGGTACTCAACATCGCACGCCGCCGACGCGAGAGCAGTCCACTCAATCGTCCGACTCCGACTGGGAGAAGCCCACGAGAGCCACAGCGACACAGACGGAGGCGCAACCAACACCTCCGAAGGCCTCTAAGGCGAAAAGCCGCAACTCCACCAAGCCGGCTACGCCAAGACTAAATTGGACACACACCAGGCCCAGTATCTCGTGGCAGGAAAAATCCTGTCACTAGAGTAGTCGCTAGCAAGCGACGTAATCGGCCCTTTTCAGGGCCACACAAAATTTAACACTTGTACATATAATTAGCAGAATATATTTATTGTCGATACTTAGAAACGTGCATTCTACCTTTCAATCGACATCCTATCTTCGAACATATCCAAGCAACCTCCACACATATCATCATTATTAAATATAGAGGAATGTGACATTTCGCAACAAAATGTAAATTCCAGCGGAACTTACATCCAATTATTACAAGTCAACGAATTTGAATCTGTAAAGGTTACGCAATGCAAAGTCGAGGTCGACCGATTAATTAGGAAATGTGGAATGTTCTCTGATAGCATGGATGTCTTTAACGGAAAATACGCATACGTGCAAGAAATGTCCCGTGAAGCGTGCCGACGCATGCACACTTACGGAACTTTCCAATTAGCCGGAACTTATATAACCGGACTTAAATCAAACCAAACCGCGACCTGCCCCGTAATACTAGCTGGTCACGTAGATACAGATGGATCGTGTACTGGAGGAGCGTATTCCGACCCTTACGGAACATGGACAGACGCCGCACAGTGGGTCGAACTGTATTAAAATGCGGACATAGGAATAAATTTTTTTTTTTCAAATTAGGTTTCTAATTGCTAATTTGGTTACTTAATACATTACTGTAAGAATAAACAATTGTAATTTTTTAAAATACCTTTAGTATTTATATCTAAAATAATCATAATTATCACATTGAGACAGTTATGGATTTTCATCGATTTTTTCGTGAAATTTCAAGGCGATATATTTCTTCTAAATTTATATATTATAAAACCAAACTTTTTTCATCTTGTAGCACTTTGTTTAATTTAAAAAGAATATATATTTTAAGTAGATAACAATAACATTTAATGTTTCACAATTATTTTCATAATTTTTTAAAAATCATACTAATATCTTAACCTTTTATTAACATTTAAAAAAATGATTAAGGGTTGTTACATTTTTTGTTGTTCTAAATCATCAAGTGAACATTCCATTCCACAAAACAACATATTTCAGCTGCCATCATCTGCCACTTTGATAGATAAATAAAAAATTCGAGAAATAAATCATAAAGAAAAATTTACGAGAACTGAGACTAGTATACATTTTGACTTGTTTATTTCAAATACTATTAAAAATGTGAAAAATTATTTCAAATATTATTGAAATTAACATTATGCATACATACACGCAAACAGAAACACACAATATAATTAAGTCATCTTTGAAAATTCGTATATTAACATAGTCCACAAACAGTGTTCTTAGCATACAATTACATAAATTATGGAAGGATATCAGAGATATATGACTTATTTATTTCAATTCAAGAGCTTCATTTATAAAGAATCAAAAGTCTCAGATTCAAACTCCATTTATTCTTAAGCTAGCGTCAGATTATGTATGATTCGCGATTTACTATTCAGATACAGATACACTTTATCAGATACAGCATTACTATTCGTATCTTTTGATTTTGTCAAGAAACCGTTTCATTCGGAGATCGGTACAAATAGTAAACAACGAATTTATCCATTCACACTATTCACGAATTTCATAGGAATTTCATAGGAATTTGCAAAATGCGAATCATGAATCGCGCAGTCTGCCGCGCAACAAGCGTTTCTACAGCAGTGTTGTATGGTCTGTGTATAAGGACTACGGGATACGGAAAAACTTAGACAGTAAGATTTAAGCAGTAAGCGAATTGATAAATCATAATCCAGCATTCTTCGAGAACGATGTTGGATCTCGAAGAATGCTGAATTATGATTGATCAATTCGTTTACTGCTTAAGTCTTACTGTCTAAGTTTTTCCGTGTGCCATGACCCTAATTACTCAACTTCCTAACAGTGCAGCCAGATCGTGGGAAATGGGAACCCCCACCACTTACCACAGTAGCATACGCACACAAACGCGAACGCGTACATGTGCGGCGCAGTACGCTCTGCGCAGTTGGTGTGCGTATGCTACTGTGGTAAGTGGTGGGGGTTCCCATTTCCTACGATCTGGCTGCACTGCTTCTTAGATAGTCTTTTGTTTGTCTCTCACTAATCTCTACTCTCCACTGATCACGCCTCATCTTTTAAAAATACTTGAGTTTTCCGTAAGTGGCGCTGATCCACAACTATATATCCCCGGCTGATTTCATTTAATCCAATTGCGTCTTTTGAAACAGTGCGATTCCAATCCTAAGCTGTTTGTAGTAATGCTTATTCTCGATAACAGAAATCGAATAGATAGTTATTCATATTTTCAAATATTAAAAATACAATATAAAGGCAAAAAAAATTTTTCTTAATTTTTTTCAAAATTATATTATCATTATATTATCATATTTAAAATACACTCAAGAGATAACTGATTCTTTTAATTAAAATGACAACACTAACAAACAAAGATTTATTCTTATTTTTAAAAGATTTAGGTCCTGCTTTAATGTATCAAGAACAATTGTTCGACTTTGTTGTAAAAAAATTAGATATTAATTTATCTGAAAAATCTGAAAGTCAATTGAAAAATTGCTTACGGTCGTTTTGCAGTAATGCTTATTCTCGATGGCAGAAATCGAATAGAACATACAAAAAATTTGAAAAAAAGAATGATGTATGGCTTAATAGAAAATTTAAAATTCCTGTTGAACTAATTCATGGACATTCTGATGAATCTATGTCCACTAGTTCAACATCTCACCGTAAATCTTTCATTGATAGTACTGAAAGACACAAACGAAGACGAACGCAAAATGTACGAGAATCTAATTCATCTGAAGTTCTTCTCCATGCGACCAAACAAAAATTAGCAAATGATGGTTCCTCCGATATGGCAAAGATATTAGATTATCTTATAAAAAATCCAAATGAAGTTAAAAGAGTGAGAGCTTTCTGTGAAAATCGAATAGATGTACCTTTATATTCGAAAGAAAAATGTTTAGCTGTACTTCTCAGTTTGAATCTTTCAAAATCACAATATATAAATTCAAGAGAAACTTGTATTGAAAGTGGCACAAATCAATATGTATCTTATTATAACATTCAACAAGCAAAATTAGAATGTTATCCACCAAAAGATACAATAAAAATAACAGAGAGTATCGCTATGATTAAACTGCAAGCACTTTTGGATCTCACAAGTGCCAGATTACTAGAAATTTGTAAACAAAATTTAGATTGTTCCATGGACTTGAAATTAATTTGCAAGTGGGGTTTTGATGGCGCTTCGAGCCAAAGCATTTATAAGCAAAAATTTCAAATTGAAGATATATTGGACGATTCCATTTTTATGACTAGTTTTGTTCCTATAAAATTAGTAAACGGTTCTAATGTCATATGGATGAATCAAAATCCGTTTTCAACTCGTTATTGTCGACCAATTAAATTCGAATTTGTCCACGAAAATGCAGAAGTTTCTAAAAAAGAATATGAACGGATGCAAAGTGAAATAATGAATTTGACATCAAAAAGATTTGAAAATATAATTGTTAATTATGAAATGTTGTTTACTATGATCGATGGCAAAGTATGTACAGCTTTATCAGATACAGTATTATCTTGTTCGACATGTTATCTTTGTGGAGCAAAACCAAGCGAAATGAATAATATCGACAAAGTAATTTCTAGAAATATTGATATCAATACATGCAATTTCGGGATATCGAGTCTACATGCAAAAATCCGCTGCATGGAATTTTTACTCCACGTTTCATATAATTTGTCTTTTAAGAAATGGAATACTCGGGATCCGGTTCATAAAAAGTAACAAAAAGAAACTAAAGAAAAGATTCAACAAGAATTTAAAAGAGAATTAGGATTACTTATTGACATTGTGAAACAAGGATCAGGGACGACCAATGATGGAAACACAGCTAGACGTTTTTTTTCTGATATAAGTATAACTGCTAAAATTATTGGATTAGACGAATCTTTAATAAGAAAATTTGCTGTGATATTACAAGCAATTTCATGCGGAGAAATGATAAATACTAAAAAATTTGGTATATTTGCTTCAGAAACAACCAAACAATTTGTTAACACCTACGGGTGGTATTACATGTCTGCCACCGTACATAAATTGTTAATTCATGGAGAAGTAATAATTTCTCATTTTTCGATTCCGATTGGACATCTTTCAGAAGAGGCGAGTGAAGCACGAAATAAAGAATTTAGAGAGTATAGAAGGACTCATTCGCGAAAAATAAACAGGAGAGCTACAAATGAAGATGTTCTACATCATTTGCTAATTACATCTGATCCCGTTATTTCGAATTTAAGACCAAAACTAACTAATACAAAAAAACAAGAATTACTTCCCGAAACTTTAGAACTTTTACTCTAATACAAACGTGCGCAGATATATACATTAGATAAGACAAATGTTGACAATGTTAATACTCGTAAAAACTAAAGATTGTTGCTTACATGAAATATTCAAAAAGTAATTTAATAATATATGTAATAAACGAAATATAATACATTAATAGTAAACAAAATTAATAAAAATTTAAAGATTAAAAAAAAATAAAAAAAAATAAAAAATAAAAATAAACAAAAATAAAAGTTAATAAATTATAAAATACATGTATTTCGATTATATGTGAATAATCATTTAGTTCTAGGTACTATAATATAATTTCCAAAGAGCGATACATGCTATGTCCGTCTCTTTCTATGTTTCGATCCACTGTGCGCCGTCGTATTGGGAAGTATCAAAATCACATTGCAAGATTATACAGCCGATGTACGAATAAATATTAATCGAGTGCAGCTTACAATTAGATCCGGAGTAGCTTGCAAACTAAGTGCCACTTATTGTTCTGACATAGAGGGAGGGGATACCTTTTGGGACCCCGTACCCGCAGATACCTGCAAATTCTCTAGCTACAGGATACTTTACGAAGGCCATGCCGACAAAATCATTGATAATATAAATCAACAAGCCCAGGTAGTTTACTCCTTGACCACACAAAATACCATCTTTGCTTTAACCAGTAGAGGGAAATATATAACCTGTGGATATACTCTTACACGTACAGAGCATTCAAAATTAATAATTTTTGAGACTTCACCCGGTGTTGCCATCTTTAATAAACAAACCCGTGTAGCAAATCTTGATATCTTCTTACATGAATTCTAAATTCGTGTATGTTGAAAAACACATTCGCACGCAGATAAACCAATTGTACAGAAACATTTTATTGCAACAATGTAATCTGGAGCAACAAATGTTGCAAAATGCATTGGCTATAGCCACTCAATCACCAGACATTTTCGCATATCATTTAATGAAGGGACCGGGATATATGGCATTACGGGCTGGGGAAGTAATTCATATAGTAAAATGCGTACCGGTCGAAGTAAGACTCGCACAAGTAGAAGAGTGTTACGACCAATTACCTGTATTACGAGGAAACAAAACGCATTTTTTAACGCCTCAAACTCACATCCTATTACGCCAGGGAACACAAACCGCATGCAATGCATTTGCTCCGTCAATGTATCTTTTAGGCGACTCATGGTATAAACTCACGCCTAAACCGATAGATACTTTACCACCAACAATCATGAGGCCTTTAACAAAACCCACATGGAAATATGTCAGTCCCGGATCGCTAGCTACGAGCGGGATATATACCGAAACTGACTTGGAGGACCTAAGGGATCATATAATGTCCCCCGCTGAGCGTCCGGCCGTACTCAATACGGTGGCAAAGGGCGTAATGGGATGGTCCACATCTTTACAAGGAGGCTCAATTTCCAATCTTTTAGATAAGAATGCAATAGAAAAAATAGCGGTTTCTACATGGCGAAAATCCTGGGACAAATTTTTGATTTTCGGAAATATCAGCGCCGGAAAAATGGGAATATATCTAGGCATAAGAATTTTCAAATTAATACTGGACACAATAGTGCACGGATATACTCTACATACAGCATATGGATGGTCCATATACTTGCTGGGAGCCGTATGGGATTCTTTTACTCAACTATTACTGCATTTGAAAGTAAGGCGCCAACCGCCAGGTCGAGAGCCTACAGCTCCGATTTCTGACTGTCAGAATCAGACCGTTTATACCGAAATCAAAAGAGAGTCGGACGGAACCTATCCTTCTCTCCCCGCTAGAGAAGCTACTACCTACACATTGCAACTCAGAGAATAAAGGGGCTGAAGAAAAGAAATCCCCCTCCCCTTCTCCTTCCTCACTTCCCCGACTTTCTTCACTTTCCTGCTCCCTTTAAAGGAAAACTCTATATATATATATATATATATATATATATATATATATATATATATATAAATAAACAAACAAAATCCTCCCTCATTAAAACCAACCTAATCTTTTTATAGAAAAATGGAGGTCAAGCCCATTGATACGACTCAGTTGACCCGCTCGCGCCTTGAGGTGACAATAATTAAGGTGATATCCCCGTTGCTTTTCTGGGTGCATCTTAACAACGGCAAAAAGGACCTTGAATATGTGGAAGAGGAACTCGAATTCCGCATGTCGAGGAAAGCGAAATACTTGCATTATTGGCTTGAAAACATAAAAGAAGAAAAGGACGTAGTCGTGAAGGAAGAGAATACCTGGCGGAGAGGCTGGATTGAGAGTGTGAACAAGGATAACAACATGGTCAAGGTGTGTCTAGGAGATTATGGCAGGGAAATCTGGTGCCCGATGCACGAAATTTATTATCTGGAGGATAGATACAAGGAGCTACCATGGCAAGGAATCGCCTGCGGCCTGGCATATACCGGATGCGAAGGACGCGCCAAAATCTGGCCAGACAAAACCAACAAACTTTGTCAAATCCTTGTTGAGAGACACAAAGGCTGGATTAACATCGTCCAGCCCATTAAGAGAGGAGCTGCCCTTGTAAAATTATCAGTACTAGGCGAAAATTTCGGCAGATCGTACGACCTGCGGGATACGCTCATCCAATTAGGCCACGTACGAACCAGCAGGAAAGTGACAGTGTACGTTTTTCCTGCTGTTTAAAAAGGGAGAGAGAGAGAGAGAGAAAAAAGGGGCTTCTAAAAGGAAGACTCCTATACAAATAAGAATCACATATACTCATACACATATACATTAATTTTAAGCCACTTATATCCTTTTCTTTCATATACACATATTAATTCTTAGTTACTCATACTTTTACCTTTTTTTGTATTTACATATATACACATATTAATTTTTTAAGTTACTCATACTATTACTTTCCTTTTTTTTATTTTACATATATACACATATTAATTTTAAGTCACTCAATTGTTCCTTTTCACACATATATATACACTCACATACTAAATTTAAATTACAAAAGAGAGAGATCGAAAAGAAATTTATGTACTATAATTCTAAGTTACTCACCATTTACATCTCACACATAACATTCATAACTGCATAAACATAACATGTAAACAACCTGATACTACTTACAAATAAACTCCTTATATTTCATACACTTTAATTACATTCACACCACTACCTTTCCCCGCACTACACAATATATATATATATATGAAAAAAGGAGGAAAAAAATATATAAAAATAACAAGACATAGGGAGATCATTAATATTAGCATATTTTAGCGTCTATCATTTAGTAATGATAATAACAAAATTTATCCTATAAAAAAAAGAAGAGGAAACTATTAGAATTAAGCAATACCTTGATATACGCCCTAAGGAAACCTTTAAGCTACATGCTTCCGTTTATAAAATAGAAAGTAAAAACATATCTGTTAATCAGCGATTACTCATTATAGACAATGGAAATCAAATCAATCGACACCAGACAACTAGCTCGCGAACGTCTAGCAGTAAAAATCACGCATGTGGAATCACCGCTACTTTTCTGGGTGCGACTTAGAGATAACGAAAGAGACTTGGAAATTTTAGAAGAAGATCTCAACTTTCGGATGACAGGATGCGTCAACTTGTCTCTCGAATCGCGAGAGATAAAACGGAGAAAAGCCGTCGCTGTTAAAGATGACGGATTTTGGCACAGAGGATTAATAACTAAAATTACAAGAACTAGAGACATGGTTGAAGTATTTCTTAAAGATATCGGTACGAAAATTATTCTGCCGATACATGAAATTTACAAGCTAGAAAACGAATTCAAGGAACTGCCGTGGCAAACAATTGCATGTGGCTTGCCTTATACGAGCTGCATAACCTCTACCTCAATATGGCCTAGCGACACAAGAGAATTTTGCCGGTTCATGGCAGAAGAACACAAAGGGCGGATAAAGATAGTACAGCCTCTTTGGGAAGGAGCTGCCTTAGTAGAACTGCAAATACGAGTAGACAGTTTTTATGGATCTTGTGATTTCAAGAATGCATTGATTCGGTTCGGTCTTGCCCGGCAAAGCACAAAAAAGATCGAGCATATGTTTCCCTGCGTATAAAACCAAAGGAGAACACGTGCACATATGGACGTGCAGATCTACCCTACCCTGAACGAATTTATAAAAAAAGGGGGCTTATTTTTAACCATACATTATATTCTTGTATTTTTCGCTATTAACACTATTTACTCTTGTGTTATCAAAATTTATATATATTGTAACCGTTATTTCTTATTTTAAATAATTAGTTAATTATTTATTCGGCGGGCGGTTTTTCAATGCTCACGGCACACCTTCGGTGCGTACCTCGAATGTCGATTCCGCCTCAAAGATCCGATTTTACGCGAAGAAACCGAGTTGGGCGCCAGGTACGGCAGGCCGCACCACGTAAGACAACAGCAAACACGAGAAAAATTAGCGGAACCGATAATTAACGCGACGGCAGACTGCGCGGCTAGACAGTATTCCCATGGGATAGAGGGGGTGACTCGGGGAACGGGAAAAAGCAGAGAATCGAGAACACTGGAGCCAAAATAAAGCCTTCAATATTTAAGTAACAATAACAACTGTATTTTAAATAAGAATAGAGAACAATATTCGGTGCGAAAGGTGAGACCGCAATGATCCCGCGGAGATCGACACGACCGGGCACAAGAGTATTCAATTACCGGGCGTTTAACGCGATGCGAACTCGATTTTTCGATCGCGAGAATTTCTGCCGTTCGTGACTGATTTAGGTCACGACAACTAAAGAAAGGTTTCGAACGCACCGGTAATCACTTTGTACGCGATCGGGAAGCCGCTTCAATACAATAAATATTTCCTTGCCAGATGATTCAAATAATTTCTATAACAAGGCCCGCGGAGAGTCGATATAAGTCGCGATAACAATAGCGACGACCTTTGCGTTGGAATTTACAAGGTATAATTTTCGAGACTCGGGGAATCATCGGCGGGCTTAGAGCTCTACAATAGATAGTTCAAACATTTCTCGAAATTTAATCTGTCTCAACCCGCTGCACTTAAGTATATTAAAACCGCGTGAACAAACGCAATGACGAAAACTACTGGACACGAATGTGGTGTACGAAGCGTGGCGCAATACTTTACGCGATCAACGCAAGACAAATAATTCCGATCGCTAATACTCTGCACAATATATGAAATTACAATGCTAACACGAATGACTGTCGGCGGCGGCGAAATGAATAGAGAGAGAGCTTATCTGATATAATTCGGATGAGTGACGAAAGCCCGTCGGCCGTGCGACGCAACCTACCAAAATTTCCACAAAAGTTAATTCACAAAACGCGTGGCTCGACAACTATTTACGGCGCGACTCATCCGAACTAATTACCTACAAGTAATCGGCAACAAAATCGGGCTGGCGACACTCGTCCCACCGGCTGGAAGCCCTCGAATTTTCCGTTCGCAATTTCCTTCTCGATATCGCTCGCGCTTCCTGAGACCTGCGTCCTATCGGATGGCTCGCTGAACAGTGCCGAGCGAGAGTCCTGCAGGAGACACGTCCGCGCGATAAATCGTTATCGTGCCACCTGTGGCGCTTTCGCGTTACGCAGGGCCGTCCTGTGATACTCGCGACCCTTGTGGTCATCACGGCCGTGCTGGTGGGTTCATCGCCCCGGAGTTCCCCCGAAATTTTCTGTTGTTCGGTTTAAAGGTGCGGGCTTACGGCTGCGCCCGATCGGCTCTTTCCTATTTGGTTGAATAGGTTCCGGATTGAAAGTCCGCTCGCCGCTCCGTCCTTGGGACTCCCTCGCTTCGTGCGGGTGGAGTGGCCGCCCCTTTGGCTGGATTATTCCGGCCCTCCGCGCTCCTATCCTGCCATAAGAAATATAAATTTACCGGCAGCGATGTTTATCAGCCATCAAAAATGTTTTTAATATTAGACAACTACGACCTGACATCTCCTGTTTCCTGGGTGTCCTGGACTCCCGCTCTCGGCCGTCGCTCTTCTCTCTTCCTCTTCTTCCGCCGGATGGGATCCCGCCGCTCGACCTCGTGCCGACAACCAACTCGCGGGCTCATCTCGAGCTTACATTTTCGATAACTATTACCAACAAAAGTCAGATCTCGTCGATCTGACGATTGGGCCGCTCTCTCCCTAAATTGGGAGGACGCAGGCCCCCGAAAAACCGCCCTCGATCGGGCCATTCGGCCCTTGTGACGGACGTCCCAAAAACGTCACGTCACAATATATATGTATACATATATAAATCAACGTGTGATATCCTTACCAACATTATCCATTAGAATAATTATTAATTATAAGGAGAAAATAGAACCATTTTCCTTTTTTTCTGTTGTATTATCGATGATTATCGATTACAGTGAAATGCCAGCGTACCATTGCCTCATGCTGACCCCCGAAATCCAAGAAGAAGAACACCGCGAGGCACTTGACGGTGTACGATCGCAAGATCATCCCGAAACCTAGGGATACCTGATGGAACTACGATGCGTCAAACTGATAGAAAATTCGCTTTTCCAACATCCCAGCGATAGTTACAAGCTTTGCTGCTCTTGCTATACCTGTATGTCCGACGAACAAAAAGAAGGATATACAATGGTGCCGCCGCATAATCTAGTACACAAAAATTCAGCCGAGACTCAAACGAATTGCACCATATGCAACAAATTGATCGTAAGAATCAAACCAGCAAGCGAATGTAGAGCCTGCATTGTAATATATCTACATATTCCCAGAGAGTACCTGGACGAAGGGTGGAGAGCTCCGGTGTTCGACCGATGGACTTAGCTAGTAGTCAGCTCTGAGATCAAGTATTCGTTCTCCCGCGACTCTAAATTGTGTAGAGAGCGAGTTTAAATAAAAGTGAAAGTCTTAGTGATACGTAAGTGTTAAGTGCCAACAAGCCGTGTTTAAACCAGCAACACAATAAGCCGGGTTCCCGAGCCATCATTGCCGAGCCCATTCTGATCAGCCACGACAGCTGGAGCCGAACCACACTTAGTCACTACAAGTATCAACGCATTCTCAAGTAGTAAAGTGGGTTGAACAATTTCAATTTTTATCCTTCCCTTTTTTTATTATTATTATTATTATTATTTTACGTCTTGCATTCTGAAATAATTCTTGAATCAATCAGTATCTCATTTCGATACTTCGTACTTAGATCTCGATTGTTTCTTTGTGTAATTTTCCCTTTCTTATCCTATCCTCATTCTTCCTCCCTTGAAATATTACCTTGAATCTCCTTTTTCTACTTCACATTAGCCATCACGAGTTACCTGTATTTTACAGCGTGACTCCCGACTTGCCACCAATCGTCATGAGTTACCTGTATTTTACAGTGTGACTTCTGACTTTCTGACAGTCGTCACGAGTTACCTGAATTTTACTGTGCGGCTCCCGACTTCCTACCAGACACCACGAGTTACCTGTATTTTACAGTGTGACTCCCGACTTGCTACCAATCGTCACGAGTTACCTGTATTTTACAGTGTGACTCCTGACTTGCTGACAGTCGCCACGAGTTACCTGAATTTTACTGCGCGACTCCCGACTTCCTACCAGACACCACGAGTTACCTGTATTTTACAGTGTGACTCCCGACTTGCCACCAATCGTCACGAGTTACCTGTATTTTACAGTGTGACTTCTGACTTGCTGACGGTCGTCACGAGTTATCTGAATTTTACAAAGCGACTCTTGACTTCTTGCCCGTCATCGAGAGTTACCTGTATTTCGCAGAGTGACTCCCGATTACATTTGTCATTGTCTTTTCTACTCCCAGGCCGTCAAAAAATTTTTATATAGAAATATAAAAATTACACCTTCTTTATTATCCGGACCTGAAATCTAGAATTATTCAATTAATTAAAGAAAAACTTCCAAGAATTGTTTCGTGAATTAAGAATCTATTCACTATCAATTTCATTATTATCATTACTCATCACGGCCCCCTTTCCTTAGTGGAAATATTAAATCAACCTATGCGCGCGACTATCAAAGAGTCGCGAAACCGACGGAATAGACAACTAAAAAAAGAATTGGCTCGGGCGGCCGCGGATCCTAACTACACAATAAATTATAAGAAATTTAACTTAGATAAAGACTCCTTTGACCAAAGAACTCATCGATTAATTAAAATATATAATAAGCAAAAACGAACACACAAAATATACAACCTACCACCTTGTCCTCCAACTTCCTCTCCTCATTATTCTCCCCCCTCTTATTCACCCGTCTCTTCCTTCGAGCGTTCCCCGTCGCCTACCTTCCTTGTATCCCCTCAACAATCAGCAAATCTTACTCCCCCTTCTCCCCCTGAACATCCACCTACCTTCCCTGAATCTCCGCAACATCTGGAAAATCCTGGTCCCCCTTCTCCCTCCGGATATTCGCCCGCTTTGGCTGATTTCCATCAACCGCCGAGAAATCCTACTCCCCCTCCCCCCTTCGACTACCCGCCCGAAGAGTGTCCCGATCTCAAAGAGGAACCGGAAGACTTTAACCCGGAATCTTCCGATCCCGAAGGAGAGTCGGAGTCTTTTTACAAAGATCAGGCGAAACGAAACTGGTACAGATACCTTTTAAGCCAGTTTCCTCTTTACCCAGAACCTCTTATGGACGAGGACTATCGGGTCGGTCCTGACATAGTAGACTTTGACTAATTCCATCATATCCTTCAAACCAGTCCATCTCAATCATTCAATTTTTTGTCCCAGGTTGCCCTGTTCCTTTAGCCGTCCCCATCGAGGTCTTCCGGATGAAGTTCCCTCCCCCCCTCCACTGTACAACTCCAAGATCTCCAATAGCCCTCCTACCCTTTTCTCCCTACCTTTCAACCTTCCCTTTTTTTGTAATAATTTATATTTGTATTTAAAATAATTATTGTAAATTTCCAACCGGAATCTAGATTTTAGTTTCCCGTTTAACTCCGGTTGATGTCCTCCGCATTAATGTATCACCCGCGAAAAGAATATCTTTCACACACACACACATACACATTAGAATTAAGAAAATTTATTTTATAAATAAGATTTCACTATGAAATTTATCCTTTTTTAATCATTCATTTTTATTATTATTTTTTTTGAATAAATGTAATGTTAAATTTTAAATTCAAGTAACTCATTAACCCGACTTCCTTCCCGTTACCCGAAATCGCACAGGGTCCCGTCCCGGGTAATAAGGATTCAGTTTCTTTACCAAAAAAGGGATCGCCGACCGAACGGCCCTTCGACAGAGTAAGAGCGACCCTTCCGGTCGTTGACCTGTCTAAGGCCCTGTATTGTTCGTTCGACTCTAGGACACGCATCGTCTAGCGTTTGTCTAGAGGTAAGTAGGTTACACCCTCCCGCTGACTCTTCCTTTCATTGAGTCTGGACGTAACAAAAGAGACGCGCACAAGGCGCGGCCGGCTCTTGACAAAAAGTAATCGACGCGTATACGTAGTTTTTCTCGCGCTGCTTTATTCGACTAAGTTCTGTCGCGACAGTTAATCCAGTGCGCTTTCGCGGCTCGCGATCCCCCGATTCTCTGTGCGGTCTTATCGTTCGACAGTGCGGTCTCCTCGTTCGAGATTATCCCTCCGTTGCTTGCGGAAATATTAGATATAATTTTCATTAATCTGCAAAAAGTGTACAAAGTTACTTTATAAAAATACGTATTGTCAAGTCGCTCGTCTTTCATACAGTTCCGCGTTCTCCTTACTCATCGAGATTATATTTAGCGGTACTCCTCGCTCTCGCGTCCACCTCTCTCGCTAACATTATAAAAAAATGATGCATATTTTTTCGTTCGTTATAGCTTTTGTTAGCAACCACTATACTCACAATACAGTTCAGTTTAAACCAGTGCTTGGAGATAGTTGCCCTTTTCGGGCCGATATGTGAAGCGACGCCTACGGTCCCCCCCACTACCGCTCGAGGCTCGATGGCCGAGTCGCCAAACGCGCGCGTAAAGTCCGTGTCACACTACGCATTGCGGACGCGGATCGGATTTGGATTACGGACTGCGAATCGTCAATCATCCAATCAGATCCTTAGCTACTTCGCTCTGATGGGAAAAGCAATGGCGGGTGGGGTAAAACTTCCCAATTGAGTGTTTCCAAATAGGTTTTGACCGGCGCCGCAACATGTGGACGAGCATTACCATGCAGGAGAATAACTTTGTCGTGTCTGAAGTAGTGGGCGCGCTTTTCCTTGAGTGCTCGACTCAATCTCATCAATTGTGTTCGGTAGACAGCCCCAGTAATGGTTTCTTTCGGTTTGAGCAACTCATAATACACGACACCAAGCTGATCCCACCAAATGCATAACAAGAGTTTTTTTCCATGAATATTTGGCTTAGCTGTAGATGTTGAAGCATGGCCAGATGTTCCCCATGATTTCTTCCTTTTTGGATTATCATAGTGGATCCATTTTTTATCACCAGTGACTATACGGTGCAGAAAACCCTTTCGTTTATGCCTGGCAAGCAGCATTTCACATGTGAACAATCGGCGTTCAATGTTTCTCGGCGTCAGTTCTTCTTGCGTTTGGCACGAATCTTGATCCAATAATGCTTCCAATTCCGCGTCTTCATACACTTTCGGCCTTCCGCTACGTTCTTTGTCTTCGATGTCAAATTCACCATTCTTAAACTTTTGAAACCACTCACGACAACTTCTCTCACTTAAGGCAGCCTCACCATATGCTTCTACAAGCAATCGATAAGCCTCAGCTGCAGATTTCTTCAAATTGAAGAAGTAAATCAAAAGTTCCCGCAAATGACGCTTATTCGGCTCAAAACTCGACATTTTCGCACACAAAAGAATATATTATACTGATAAAAAATCACTAATATTTTAAGGTTATGTTATTGACTGATGTCCAATTTTACGATAAGGACATCTGACAATTTTAATCATAACTTACTGGTGGCGCCAACTTTTGTCAAACGGCGAAAACTTATTTGTACACCTAATATTATATGTTATAGTAATATATATATTATTTTAACGTATATAATATATTACTAATAGACAATATATAGATAAGACAATATAATAGATAATATATTACTAATAGACAAATTAATATATTATACATATATTAATTATGTATATTATATGTATAATATATTATACATATATTAATTATGTATATTATATGTATAATATATTATACATATAATACAGGGTGGGGCATTTATATTGAGACACCTAAATATCTAAAAAGTAAAGCAAGATAGAAAGAAATGTTTCAGACAAAAGTTGTTCGGTTCTAAAGGGGACACATGATGAAAATAAGGACTTGACCTCGAATGACCTTTTCAAAGCCAAGTCAATGTGATCGATGTTTTCTTAAATGGAAACCCCCTTTTTGTATTGCATATTTTTGTAGCTTATCTTGAGAGCTTTCCAAAACACTATAATAAAGTATTTTTTCATTAAATACTTTTTGAGTTATTTTATATTATGATCTGACATATTTTGATATAAAAAGTAAAATATCTCGTAAAATATTTAGTTTTCGATAATCTTACCGTAATACTTTTATGTACAGAATAATGAGACAAATCAATTAGTAAAAAGAAAAAATTACTTTTAAGAAAAAGTATGTAATTACAATGTATTTTTTAAAACAATTATTTGTTTTTTTCTTTACACTAATTGATTTGTCTCATTATTCTGTACATAAAAGTATTACGGTAAGATTATTGAAAACTAAATATTTTACGAGATATTTTATTTTTTATATCAGAATATGTCAGATTAAAATATAAAATAATTCAAAAAGTACTTAATGAAAATATACTTTATTATAGTGTTTTGGAAAGCTCTCGAGATAAGCTACAAAAATATGCAATAAAAGAAGGGGAGTTCCATTTAAGAAAACATCGATCACATTGACTTGGCCTTGGAAAGGTCATTCAAGGTCAAGTCCATATTTTCGTCATGTGTCCCCCTTAGAACGGAACAACTTTTGTCTGAAACATTTCTTTCTATCTTGCTTTATTTTTTAGATATTTAGGTATCTCAATATAAATGCCCCACCCTGTATATATTACTATAACATATATAATATATTACTAATAGACAAATTATCTGGCAAAGCAAATTTAAACGACGATTTGACGGCAGGTACAATCTCAGCATATTTTTTAGATCGGGACGCTCCTGAGGCATAGCGTTACGCGCACGATCGGCGGCTCGGCCGTCGAGCCTCGAGCGGTAGTGAGGGGACCATAGGCGTCGCTTCACATATCGGCCCGAAAAGGGCAACTATCTCCGAGCACTGGTTTAAACTATTTAAGATTTATCTCTTTTAATTTATAAAATCAAAGAGGATGGTCACTATTGGTGAGACAACATATGTACGTATATATATATATACATATATATATATATACATATATATAAGCAATTAAAGTATGTTAATTTTTATTTTTATTAATTGTAAATTTTATATTTTTATAAGTATTTATTTTTATCAAAACAATTGATTCTAACATCTCCTGTAAATAAATACGAAAAAAATTATTTTACATTTACTTTCATTTATTATTAAATTTTTTTAATTGGACAGAATTTTTGTAATTAAAAATTTTTTTAATTGAGATCCTGAGAGTATAAGAAAATCAACTAAAATGACTTATAATATTTAAATTTATATTTATTTATAGTAATTTAATTTTAATTATTATTTAATTTTATTTACTTGCATCTGTTAATTTCATATAATTATTTATTATTTGATATTTAATTTAATAATATCTATATATATATATATATTGTATATATATATATATATATATATATATATATATATATATATATATATATGTATATATATATATATATATATATATATATATACACATATAAGAAAAGGGGTGTATATATATATATGTGTATATATATATACACCCCTGTATATATATATGTGTATATATATATATATATACACATATAAGAAAAGGGGTGTACGGGTGGTCTAGGACACCCTGTATATATATATATATATATATATATATATATATATATATATATATATGTGTATATATATATATATATATATATATATATATATGTATATATATATATATATATATATATATATATATATATATATATATATACAGGGTGTCCTAGACCACCCGTACACCCCTTTTCTTTCAAAAACTAAGCATTTTAGAGAAAAACGTTTTGTACAAAAATTGTATGGTTTTGAGGGGAACATAAGATGTTGTCATTGGTTTGACCTTGGATGGCATCGTTAAGGTCAAGTCAAGGACACCTTTAATTTCTTAAATGGAATTCCCTATTTTTTATTGCATATTCTTATAGCTTATCCCGAGAGCTTTCCAAAACACTATAATAAAGTATTTTTTTATTAAGTACTTTCTGAGTTATTTTATATTTTAATCTGACATATTTTGATATAAAATATCACCAAATGCGTTTTGCATGTGCGTTTTGGTTAAAAAGTATATCCCAGAGGCGATTATTTCGTGAGCTGATTTTTGAGAGAAATATTTCCCACCAAATGCGTTTTGCATGTGCGCTTTGGTTAAAAAGTATATCCCAGAGGCGATCATTTCGTGAGCTGGTTGTTGAGAGAAATATTTCCCACTAAATGCGTTTTGCATGTGCGCGTTGGTTAAAAAGTATATCCCAGAGGCGAGCATTTCGTGAGCTGGTTGTTGAAAGAAATATTTCCTGCTGTTACGTCCAGACTCGGGGAAGGATGAGTCGACGGAAGAGCGCAACAACTATCTTTTATTATCCCGAAGTTAAACGTCTCGTGGCATTTGGAATCGGGTCAAACAAACTGACAGGTCTGAAAAGCAGGTAAACGACTGAGTCGCTATTACGCTAGTTATTCAGACGTTCGTTCGGTGGTCCCTTTTCGGTAAGAGAATTTAATCTCTTTTACGCGGGATGGGACCAAGTGCGATTTTTCGACTAGGAATGAGTGAAGAGTTTAATAACGAGTAATTCTTTTATTTAAATTAACAAAGTATGAATTTATTCATATTTTAAAATAAATGATAGATGTACATAATTATATAAAAATAAAAATAAAATATTGTTGATTAGAATTTCTCGGTGAGTGCACGTGTGTATGTGTGTGTTTTAGTTCGCGGGTGTTACATTAATACGGAGGATATTAGTCAGAATGCAAGGGAAAGATTCTATCGTTAACATTTAGGTTCTGGCTGGTTAATACAATATAAAAATATATTTGATTAAAGGATAAAAGAAAAATAAAATCAAAATCAATATGTATAAGTAAATAAGTGTATATGTTAATAACGGTCAGAAGTATAAAATTGGTCGCTTGCATATGTGTTAGATTAAGATCAGGATTTAAAATTTTCTAAGACTTATTACCGGAACAGGTTGATGATTTAAAAGAATGAAACATTCTTCGGAAAGTTTTGATTTAAATAAGAAACAAGACAAAAAGGAGGAAAAGAAAAATTATTTAATTAAACTTACTTTTTAAAATAGTAATTCAGAGGTGGAGGGGTGGCGAATTTGTACGGTGTTTCGCTTTGCGTCTCATGTCGGCAGCCCGATGTTCGATTCGTGGTTGCTCTGGAGATGATGCCAAGTGAGGACACTGGTGGCACAAGTGCCTAACTCGCGAATTACGGTGCAAAAGCACAGAGTAAGACTGCGTGAAGCTGAAGACCGGAGAATAAGAGCGTGATGTGTTTGCGAGTTCTCTTTTTATAATCTTCTTTTTGGGGCGTATTCTAATTCTAAGAGTGGGAATCTTCCAAAACTTCGACAAATTGAATTTGCGCAGAAGTGGGGATTTTTCAATCTTAGCAAATTAAAAATGTGCCAGTGTCTTCGTTAGGCGGGGTGTTTCTCCTACTTTTCACGTTTTACCCGTGGTGATCGTCAATTGGTTAGTTCGATATTCGTTCGAAGATTCCTTGCACGTGTTCAGATTAGAAAAAGGTTCTATTTTCCTATGATGATTTTTATTGCTATTGGTGTAGCTGTGTTTATTGAATGTGTTGGAAAATTTTTATTATTATAGATGCAGCTGTGTTTGTTGGGTATTTCGTTAGAAAATTTTATATTGTTATTGATGCAGCTGTGTTTGTTGGGTATTTCGTTAGAAAATTTTATATTATCTTGAGGAAACCGGCATGGTTTCATCACCGATCTCTTACGTTGGTCTGTTTACTGAGCGATTCGTTTGTCTTACCAATCGACGATCATTGCCGACACTTCGCGGAAGGAAGGAATCGTGGAATCGCCAGGACGTAACACCACCAAATGCGTTTTGCATGTGCGCTTTGGTTAAAAAGTATATCCAAGAGGCGATCATTTCGTGAGCTGGTTGTTGAGAGGAATATTTCCTGTTGTGCCTCTAGCCGCTAAGAAAGAGGTCTTTAGGGATTTACACGCCTAAAGGATTAGGATCCACGCTCGAAATAAGACACTCCCGGACGTTAGGTAGAAATTGATATATTTTACAGGTTTTTGTACACTTCCACTTATTCGCGATTATAATAGTCGGGCGCGATACGTACGGCATATCGATACTGTTGATATGAGCGAGCGAGTAGCGAGCGATGTTAATGAGCTATGTTACTGAGCTAGCGTCGGTGCATCTTGCGCTCAATATATATTAATTAATTAGGTCGTTGATTAGGAAGGAGTGTGGTGTCCCTGACCGGAGCATGTCTCGTGCTCCGCTCGTCAGCTGTCTCGTCAGCTGCTTACTCAGCTTCCGAGAACTTGACCGTGACTTCCTTCTTTTTAGTCACGTATCTTACTTTTATTTTATTAATAATCTTTTATTACTTTACTCTTTTTTAATTATCTTTCCTTGATTTCTTTTCTAATATTTTAATGCTTTGCTTTACTCAGCTCTTTCTTAATCTTTTCTGTTTTACTTTATTGTTTTATCTTTTAATATATTAGGAAATTGGTCATATTGAATGGATTCTAATCCTTTGGGCGTATAAATCCCTAAAGACCTCTTCCTTAGCGGCTAGAGGCACAACATTAATTGGTGGCAGCGGTGGGATACGCCAGCTCTAACAAGATCGACACCGGCAAAGGTCCACAACCACAAGGAGGAAAAATTCCGTGGGATCGACAAAACGAGAGACAACAAAGGAAACTCCGTCAAACGGTCGACAACTACAACCGAGGAAGGAAGTCCATCAGGAACTTCGAGTCACCCGGTACATCGAGGCGACAACGATAAGGGGAACTTGAGAAGGCCCACCGATCTATCTCAACGGCACGCGACGATCGACGCCCGACGGCCGACACCGAACGAGAGACAATGCTGCTCATCGTATTATTATAAGTCGAACAATTAAAAATTTGTAAACGCGTGAATGTCGGAAAACCGAAACGCGCAACAAAAAAGCGTAACGAACAAATCGTGGCTATTTAGCGAACCAGCGAATAGAGCCATTAGAAATAGCGCAGTAAGCCCTATAAGAGTAGCAGTAGAAGCACTCCGGGATATACGCGATAACGTACGAAGAAATCTAAACGCATTAAATTCAAGCGAGAATTTGTCCGAACTCGGAGCAAATGTTGCAATCGAACGCGAATTTTCATTCGGCGAATTAGACAACAGTTTAATAGCGAATAATATAGAACTAGATGTTGATGTCGAATCATCAATAAGCGCGTCTAGTAGACTAACACACCGCCGCGAATTCTCACTAACGTCATACGATTCGAGTATCTTTGACCCCGACGAAATCTATCGTACTCGAGACATGTATAACTCAAACGCTTCCGTATCGCAACCCCTCACATCGGAAGATATCGATGAGGGAATTAAGCGATTACAAGAAGAAGCAGATAGAAACGCGACACAATCAAACGCGCAAGCTCAAGCAGCCGATGACCTTAGGGACATATTGCAGGAAATGAGAGAGGAAATGAGACGGGAAATTAAAAGTATGCATGCCGAGATATACGATTTAAGAATGAGAGGACCGCAACCCCGACAAAACAATGAGCATAGAACTCCGCCGCGAGAAAGAACCGAGACCGCTTACGAGTCCACACCCGAAGATGTACGACATCGAAGAGGACGCGGAATTTTACCATTAAAAGAGGCTCGCGGAATGATTCCGGAATTCGACGGATCGCCAAATAAATTGCAAGAATTTTTGAGCGCGACTACATATGCAGTAGAACAAATCGACCCATTAGACGGAGTAACGCTATTAGGAGCAGTATTATGCACGAAATTGAAAGGCAGAGCAATGCTAGATTTCCAAACGCGAAAACTTCGAGACTTCGCGCAATTAAAAAATGGATTAGAGGTCTGCTATGCGAGTAAAAAGAATACGACACATCTACAAATTGAATTTAACACGCTAAAACAGAAAAACGGAGAAAGCGCGCGAACTTACGGACTTAGAACTGACAAACTAGCCATGGAACTATACGAATCGATGATGGAAGGACGTCATCATACAGTAGATAATAAACGCGCAATCATGGAAATAAT
Organism: Formica selysi; assembly: GCA_009859135.1. Taxonomy (NCBI): domain Eukaryota; kingdom Metazoa; phylum Arthropoda; class Insecta; order Hymenoptera; family Formicidae; genus Formica; species Formica selysi. The sequence goes on along the minus strand of WHNR01000069.1, from coordinate 197,427 downwards.
ACAGCAACAAGCCTTAGAAAATTTCCAAATAGGATTGCAAGACGAAATTAAAACAAATGTTCGATCGCGAGGATATGCTACGTTGCAAGAACCAATAGCAGCGGCCAGCGCGGAAGAAAAGGTTAAAGGACCGTCCGCGACCGGCACGCGAAGCAAAATCAATTTTACACCGACTTATAAACAGGAAAATCAAATGAATGTGAAATGTCAAAAATGCGGGAAAACCGGGCATTACGATCGAGATTGTCGAACTAGTCGATACGCAAACCGATTTTCATTGCCGAAACCCGATAGACAACCCCGCGTAAATACGGTAAATAAATATTGCAATTATTGCAAAAAATCCGGACACGATCGCGAAGAATGTTGGCTATTACACGGACGACCCAATAGAGATCAATCGAGCCGAACCAAACAATATAATTCGCGACCGGGAAATAAAAACCGCAAGAATAGCGAGCAAGGAAAAAAGAAATTTAACTCCGCGCAAAGTAGCGATGAGGAGGAAAGGAACGAAAGAAAGTCGCACCGACCTGCAATTGAATATCAAGTACTACACTTTAAAAATACGCCGCATATACAGACAGGATTGGACCTTGTCACATTACCAATGCAAGAAGCGAAACGCGAAAAAATAAATTTGCTATTCGATACAGGAGACGCAATATCACTAATTAAAGTGAAACATTTAAAAGGCGAAACGTTAATAAAAGAAGAAAAGATAACGCTCACCGGCGTATCGGGACATAAAATATGTACAATTGGAAAATTCAATGCGACAATAACTATGGAAGAGCGCCGAATCAAGCACACTATGTACGTTGTTAAGGATGACTTTCCGATAGAATATGACGGAATACTAGGAGTTGATTTCCTATGAGAACATCAAGCCACTTGCAATTATAAAACAAAACAATTAAAGGTAGGACAGCATATCTTAAAGCTTTACCCCTATTTAAAAATGACGTTGAAACCACGTAGCGAAACAATAATACAGGTCGCTACTGATAAGAACACGATAGGCGTGATAAAGGCAGAAGAAACAATACCAGGAATATTTATAGGTAATTGCCTAGTAGAACCTACGAATTACAGAGTGGCCTTCACTTGGACACAGTACATTTGGACACGGTGCAAATGGACACGTTACAAATGGACACGAGATTTTGCACACGGTTCAATTGGACACAGTGCATTTGGACACAGTAATTTTGGATACAGTAGCTTTTGGACACGTAAGAAAATGCGCATCGTTTACTTGGATACCGCTCACTTGGACACTGCTCATTTGGACATCGTTTATTTGGACACCGTTCATTTGGACACAGAAAGACGCACACCGTTCATTTGGACACCGTTCATTTGCAATGCACAGAACATTTGATAACCATGCGCGAGGAATAGAGTGCCAATTTAAAGATTGGAAACTCGTTAATTCTCATCGCAGTGGATTAAAGACGCAGTTGTTCTTCAAGTGCCAAATGTGCAATTATGAAGCCAACATCTGGTCAGAACCCACAAAGCCGGAAACATTGGACATTAATACGGCCGCTTTAGCAGAGACTGTTACAGTGGGAATTGGTTATGATCAGCTCGAAGAGTTGTGTGCAGCAATAAATGTTCCTTGCATGTCCAAGCCAACTTATATCAAATATAGAGACAATTTAGTCGATGATTTTGAAAAGACAGCCATGGAAAATATGAAAATGGCTGGCGAAGTTGAGAAGCAACTCGCTCTCGAGAAAAACGAAGTTATACACGGTATTCCGTTAACAGTTATAACAGTTGTAGCAGATGGTAGTTGGATGAAGAGATCGTACGGCAACGCCTATTACTCTCTTTCCGGTATTGGAGCCATAATTGGTTACTGCACGGGAAAGATTCTCTTCGTCAGTGTCCGTAATAAATTTTGTACGCTATGTGATATGGCAGAGTGGAAAGGTGTTCAACCAAGAGCTCACAAATGCTACAAAAATTTTGATCGGAACACAAGCTCCACAAGCATGGAGAGCGATGCCATCGCAGAAGGTTTTAAATGTAGCCTCGAAATGCATGGTCTGATTTATAAAACGGTTGTTGCCGATGGTGACAGTAGCGTTTATCAGGCCATTGATAACAGACCATACCGTGACCATATGGTGACAGTAAAAAAGATAGAATGCACCAATCATTTGCTTCGCAATTTATGCAAAAAGCTAAAAGCTGTGGCTGAGATGACTCAGCCAAAAATGTATAGACAGCGTGGCTTCGTAGACGTGCGAAATGTTGTACAAAACAACATTTTAAAAATACGAAAAGAAGTAATACAGGCAGCCGCTCTCCGAAGAGTAGAAAGACAACCTCAACATTACCAGGCTATGGAATTACAAAAAGATATATTGAACATTCCTAGCCATATTTTTGGCGAACATAAGCGATGTAAAGCACGTGGTCTTATGTACAAAGAGAATTGTGATGAAACGAAGAAAAATTATGTACCGTTTCTAAAATTACACGGTCTCTATCCAAAAATAGAAAGTGCTGTCATGTATCTAAGTGCTTACTCCGAGAACTTATTGTTAAATTTAACGAATAATCCAGCAGAATCGTTCAATTCAATAATTTACAAACAAATTGGCGGAAAGCGTATTAATTTTGGTAAACGAGGCTCTTACAATGCTAGAATTGCAGAAGCAGTTGTGCAATACAATACGCAACAAGTACTTACACAAGTACATCAAAGCATGTGTAAAATTGTTCCGCCTATTGTGGAGAACCTGGAAAAGCTACAACAAATAAAAGTTGCAAAAACCAGAGAATCTCGAGAAGCACAGGGAAAGCAAAAAAAATTCAAACGAGAGCCAGGAACAGTTCGTCATTACGGTCCGCAATCGCAAAAACTGGATCTTCCATTTGATATATTCGAACAACTTCGGCAAAACCATTCCGAAAAATTGTTAGAAAATGCGATAAACTGGCAGAAAATTGAACTCGATACCAGAAAACAAAGTGAATCAGAATTATGGTTATCACTGAGACGAGAAATGTTGACAGCATCCAATTTTGGAAACATATGTCGCATGAGACCGACAACGTCTTGCGCAGCGACAGTAAAACCCATTTTATATCCTTCGTTCATTGATTCAGCAGCCATAAAATACGGTCGTGATAATGAAAAAATAGCAAGAAAAGAATTGGCCATACAATTAAAAAAAGAAATAAAACCTTGCGGATTGTTCATCGATACTGAAAATCCATGCTTGGGTGCCTCCCCTGACGGACTTATTGACAAAAATGGACTGGTGGAAATTAAATGTCCTTTGTCGGCTGAAAATTTAACAGCGGAAAAAGCTATTGAGACATTGCCTTCTTTAAAAGGTATCTTTGAAAAAAAACATCCGCACGAAATGAGTCGGAAGCACCGATATTATTATCAAATTCAAGGTCAGTTAAATATTACACTGCGAGAATATTGTATTTTTGCTGTTTGGACTCCAAAAAGCATGAAAATATTGCGCATTGATAGAGACAATATTTTTTGGAGAACTCAAATGCTGCCTTTCTTAACACGCTTCTATAACGAATGCATGCTTCCAGAAATCTTGGACAGTCGTCATAATAGACATATGCCAATAAGAAATCCAAGATATATCATAGAAGCTAAAGAAGAAGCAGCAAAAAAAATATTTAGTCACACAAGTAGACGAAATGTTATAGAAAGCGAAAATGGCATGGAAAATAGCAAACGATTCAAACCGAACGTTTTACCAATGGAAGTAGCAATGACTGATATTGTTACTATTGCTCTGAATAAAGAGCAAGACGATGATTGTATTATCATAAGTCATTCAAGTAACAAATAAGATATAACTGAAGATGATATGGTAAGACATAAAAATCTTTTAGATCACACGTTTTCTTCTCCTTCTTCGGTGAAAAAGAATGTCTTGCCTATAACAAGTCAATTAAATGATGAATCGTTGGATTTATTTTTGCGCATCATAAGAGAAACTTCTTCTTTTGAAACACCAAGTGTACTAATTTAGAATACCCTCACATAATTGTTGCCAGTCATAGTGACAAAAGCTTATAAATAATTGGAGGGAATTGTAGTAATCACTGGAGGTGTATTTTCTTTGACGGCACCAAACTTCGCGTGTACGATAGTCTACCTGGCTGTACATACGACAAATTAGTAACTAAAGAGAAAAATTACATACATCTTCGTTATCCGACTGTAAGCTCAAGTGATATAATTTTTGAAAAAGTTCAAACACAACCTGATGGAACGAGTTGTGGAATTTATGCTGCAGCTTTCGCCACGACTATAGTCTTAAGAGGCAATCCTTGCGAGGAAAAATACTCCAAGAATGTAAAATACATGAGAGAACATCTTTGTAAAATTATAGAAACCAATAAACTATTGCCTTTTCCAAACTGATAAATAATTTATTATAAAAAATGTATTCTAATACTCGTAAGAGTATTGAGCAGAAAAAATGCCTCAATGTTTATAAATTATAATCGGAGAGATAAAATAAATAAATAATATATTTTGGTTGCGTTCTCGCGGGAATGGGCGATGGAGGGGCCCTTTCTATATTATAAATATCCAAAATATTGTAACTACCAAAAAAATTTAGTTGCAATGTTCTGAAGACAGAGGATATATGTGTTTGCATTTTTAAATATTATAATAGATTACAATAAAAAGAGAATGTTGTTCATGTAAATGAATGCTTGAAATTTTGTTTTTTTGAAAGTCCGATAATATCCGATAACTAGTTTTCATGCTCATGTTTTTTTTATTCGTGCAGTCCCAACACTAATTTAATTTTTGTTTCATCAATCCTGTATTTCTACTTCCCCAGCACCATATGCTTACATCGGACAAACACCTTCCGCTTTTTACGGCATCGCAATCCTTACCATCGAAATACCGGTACGATGGATATGTGGTCATTGCGCCGACCACTCACGACTGCCTCCACTATTTTGTCGAACAGCAAAATTAAACGGTTTTGGAGTGAATTCGATCTATGCAGAAATTTTGTCACCTCAACATCTGCGATCCATTGGACAATTTTGTAAGCGTATCGTTAATTTTAAGTCGACTGTGCGTTCCGCGTGTTGTTGCTCCGCCTTGCGTGGCCTTTATGTTTTGAGATTCTGATTATTTACATTGATAAGGGCCCGAAGTGGGCCGAAACGTGTGGTTCCATAGAATCCACATATTTTTTATTCTTATTTATGTAGATCATACTCACAAGTAACACTAGGGAAGTGTCATACGGCGATTTTCCTGAAACTTGGCATACAAGTAGTACATGGAAAACTATTAGACACGTATATTGTTATATCGGCCCGAAAGCCGTTTGAAGGGTAGAAATCACCCTTATCTATTTTGGGGGTAGGTTCGACTATTTTACGAATTATTTTTACGATTGTTGCGAAATCAGGTAACTAAGGGTTTTTGGGGTCGCTGATAACGAATCTGAAGTCCGTTTTTAAGAATTCAAAATGGCGGATCCAATATGGCGGTCGCATTTTTTCAAAAGTTTTACACCCTGTCAAAAAGTGCGAAAATTGCAAAAAAGTAAGAAATGAGCATAACTTTGAGGCGAATTTGTAGCAAAAAGGTCCTAATCGAGAACTACCCCTAACAGTAACGAAACATCGAAAAACAAAAGAGGAAGCAGATAAAACCAAAACAATCAATTTGTCTACAAAATTAAAATATATTACATATATAATATGTGAATAATAAAAATTTTGATATTAATTAATTATGAAAATAAAAATTATCTATTAGCAAAATTTTAATGGCGATTTGGCGGAAGGTACAATCCCAACATGTTTTTGATATAGAGACGCTCCTGTGTGAGGCACAGCGTTACCCGCGCGATCGGCGGCTCGGCTGTCGAGGCTCGAACGGTAGTGGGGGAACCCTCACTACTCGCTTCAGAAATCCGACCGAAAAGGGCAACTAATTCCGAGCACTGATTTAAAGTACCTGTAAAGATAATGTCGATGAATCCAAGAAACATTGTTCTTTTATTACAAAGAAGTTTTAATTCTCCTGAATATGATGTGTATTCAGTTATTACAGACGAGGAAAAATCTTTTGCAGCTAATTTGGAGAATTTAATTAAAGATGCTATAGATGCACAGATATTTGTCGAAAGCATTGATACTTTAAGCTTTAATGAAGAAAGTGTATATCCTGAAGCAATTCCTGTTGATGAGGTTTCTCAAAGTGATTTCGAAGAATCAATAAAGGATTGCAAGAAAACTATAATTGATATTGATATCAAATATAAAACAAAGGCTGTACAATTTTGGCGTTCCGGGAAGACAAAAGCTTTGCCTTTAAAGTCAGTACAGCACAGATTTAAGAAAGTTTCTGGTTTGAGGTCATTGTATAGGTGGGAGGCACAAATTAAAGAAGGTGGCACGAGAAATGAAAAATTATTACAAATTTCGAAGTATGTCTTGGATCAATTCAAAATTTCCTCTGAAAGATCGCTTTCTATTCATGACATTGATATAAAAAGATGGGCTTTACGGACTAGAGATGAAATCAATTTGTCACTGACATTATTCACTGCTTCCACATTTTGGGTACATAATTTTAAAGTGAATCATGGAATTGTATCGAGAAAGATAAATAAGTTTGTGACTAAAAAACAAATATCGTCAAAGGAAAAATTATTACAAGCATCAAGCGAATTTGTTTCTAAAGTAAAATCAGAGATCATATTGGTAGGTGAAGACAATGTCTATAATTCCGATCAATTGGGGTTCAATTTAGAAACGCATGCAGGTCGCACGCTTGCTTTAAAAGTATCATTGAAAGTCGAGTGTTTAGCGCAATCTTTGAATTCTTTGACGCACAGCTACACTATTCAGCCAATTGTTTCTGCCAACGGAGATTTAAAGTCCCTTTTATTAATAGTCCTGCAAGAGACTAGTGGTAAATTTGGACCAATCGTTGAGAAAACTTTGTACAAAGCAGACAATATTGTCGTATTTGCATCAAAATCAGGCAAATTAACATCCGACCTTGCCATTAACTGGTTCGCAAACGTTTTTTTACCAAACACCGGGGAAAACTCTGTTCTTTTGTTAGATTCTTGGACTGGCCAGACTGAAAAAAAGTTTGACAATATTGATAAAGACAATAAAAACGTCCAAATTTTTACGATTCCCGCTGGAACCACTGGTTTAATTCAACCGCTGGACGTTTACACTTTTAGACCTTGGAAGAATTTTTTAAGACAATTTTCTGATATTGTCATGCTGTATAACTGTGATGTAAATTTACATTTAAGGAATAACATTTTCAAAATACAGTCTTTAACACATAACTGGTTTTCCTCGCCCAGATTTAAGAATATATTTCGATACGCTTGATGGAAGTGTGGGTATATTGCAGAAAAACCCGACAAATGCGAAGCCCCTGCAGATTTCTGTTTGAAAAATGTGCACATGTGAACTCTGCAATGATATTGCAATAATTAAATGTGCTTGGTGTATGACATCAATGTGCATGCAGCACTTCTTTGCCGTAACAAACGCTAACTCTCCACATTACTGCACTAAATTTAAAGTGTAAGTCGAAAAGCATCCCGATTCGTGAGAGGCAAGGGGCTCACGTTCAAAAAGCACCCCGATTCGTGAGAGGCAAGGGGACTCACGTTCAAAAAGCACCCCGATTCGTGAGAGACAAGGGAACTCACATTCAAAAAGCACCCCAATGGGATGAGAACCCTATCACGTCCACGTCGTTCATCCTGGGTAGCGCTAAGGACTGATTGATTTTTATATGCATCACTACTTGTAGAGATGGTTTTCGATGTTTCGTTACTATTTGGGGTAGTTCTCGGTTAGGACCTTTTTGCTACAAATTCGCCTCAAAGTTATGCTCATTTCTTACTTTTTTGCGATTTTCGCACTTTTTGACAGGGTGTAAAACTTTTGAAAAAATGCGACCGCCATATTGGATCCGCCATTTTGAATTCTTAAAAACGGACTTCAGATTCGTTATCAGCGACCCCAAAAACCCTTAGTTACCTGATTTCGTAACAATCGTAAAAATAATTCGTAAAATAGTCGAATCTACCCCCAAAATAGATAAGGGTGATTTCTACCCGTCAAACGGCTTTCGGGCCGATATAACAATATACGTGTCTAATAGTTTTCCATGTACTACTTGTATGCCAAGTTTTAGGAAAATCGCCGTATGACACTTCCCTAGTGTTACTTATCAGCAACATCGATTTTTAATAAAAATAGATATTTATTACGCACCAAATACCGCGTCTGGGCTCTAATTGGCCTTTCATCTCATTTATTGATCTTTATCATTTGAGCATTTTGTTAATAATTTTTTATTTAATTGTTATATTTTATTTATTTATTACATATAATATAATATTATTATCTTGTGTTGTTTTAGTTCCGTTAGATATGTAATAAATTTAATAATGTTATTTGTGTTACATATATATTTTACTTTATTTTGTTTATTTATAAACATATATATATATATAATCTTTATTGCTCCCCTTGGGGTTACAAAACATCTAATACCATATGTTCAAGATTGAGACGTTGAATTAAATCGATAAATTTAAACTGTAAATTCAACCGACAAATCTGACCCGCAATCAAGACACGAGCGAGAATAAACATCGTCGCGATCAGCCGATCGGCGCGTGATCGCGCGATCATAACAAAGAAAAAGTGTCAAACACCTAGATTCTCGAACTTTCGGCGCCGAAAATATCCTTTTATGGAAATCGGTCGACCGCGACCCTTTACGGTCGTTCTTCAGTCTGCCGCTGACCAGTGATGCCAGAAACGGGTCCCGCGGCTCACGGCTCAGCAATGGAAGGGGTAACGCACACTAGCGCGAGCCGCGTACATGTGACACATGTACGCGGTTCGCGCTTGTGTGCGTTACCCCTTCCATTGCTGAGCCGTGAGCCGCGGGACCCGTTTCTGGCATCACTGCCGCTGACAACGATTCGAGCTGGTCGATAGCAATCGATCATAGTTTCTAGTATCATCATTTCTCGTATGATATTCTCTCGTGTCGTATTCTCGCTCGTGTCGTGTCGCGCTACTCATTGTCAACTTCGCGTTCTATTCAATTTCAAACCGAAGTGTCTCGCTCACGATCGCATCATATTATCGTGGAAATCAGTTCTTTATGGTTAAATCGTTTAATCGTTTCGTTTGTTAGTGAAGATTGTTCAATTGTAAGTGGGGAGTCCGAGAGCCGCCGACCGTTCACCGCATCGCATATGTGCTCTGCCTCGCGCTAAAAACCATCCGGCGTCCGCGCGCAAGATTTCCGGTCTCGCGAGGACTTCTAGCAAGAAGTCCTTCAAGATTTCCGAAACGCGGAGAAGGTCAGGTCATCGAAGAACATTCAGAAGATTTCCGATCTCAGTCGCGGGACACGTGTCGAGGCTCGCTCCCGGTGTTTTCTAATAAACGTTCTTAAAACTACGCTCACGTAAGTAATCTTTCAAATCCTATTCCTCCAGCGAATCTACGGATTCGCGCTACACATTGCTTCTTGCTCAACTCTGAGCGTATCTCTCAAGATTCGGGCGATCTCGTCGAGGTCGACTCCCGAACACCATACAAAAAACAACGCAATATATCCTTATCATTACAACAAGAAAAGCTTAACCTATATCGCCTTCTTATCCTAAACTCCTTATCCTACCTACTTAACATACACACATTACACAACTACGCTGTCTTAACTACCTATGCCTATGGACCTCCGTTTCCGTTTCCGTTTACAATTTTTTCTTTCTCACACTCTCCCTCATCCACTCCCCCACTCCTCCACTCATTCTTCCCTTCCCCTCTTCTTTCTTCTAACTCTCTCATCCACCTCTCTCCCTCTCCTTCCTCCCCTAATACCACCCCCACATTTTCTTGCCACGTACCTTCCTTCCCCCAATCCGTGTATTCCTCCCAAACATGTTCCCATGACTCCACCTCCCTCTCGCACCCCCTGCATTTCCTTCCCTCCTCCTCGTCCCAGTATCTCCCTCCCTTCATCCCATTCCCTAGTCTAAATCTTGCTACCCTTTGCCATCTGCTTTCCCCCCATCACTTTTTTAAGTACCCTGGCACTCCCTCTCCTTTCACCCACTTATACCACCTATTATATGTCGACCCTCATATCCTCTTCCATCTCTCCTCTTTCTGCAACTTTCTTTCTCTCTCAATTATCTCCTCACCCCTTAATTGCCCCATCTCCCTCCATTCCATCATCTCTTCCATTTTCCACTCCCTTTCCTCTATAAATCCCTTCCTCTCCTCCTCTCAGCTCTTCCCTTCTTTCCCCCTCTCAATCCTTCCCTTCATCTCTTCCCAACACTTCCTAGCCGGCTCTCCTCCTTACCCTCCTCCAATTTTTTTTCATAATTTCAAGCTCTCATACCCGCCCTCCCCCTCAACAAATCCCTCTGCAATTCCTCCCTTACCATATAACCCGACGTATACCTTTCCACTCCCAACACCCATTTCAAATACCTGTCCTGCAGTCTTTCCATCCCCTCCCTCTCCTTCCAGCCCCACACCTCCACCCCATAACTAACCACCGACCATACTAGCTTATCAAACAACCAAACCCTTTTTCCCCAATCCCCACCAAACCTCCTTTTTCTCATCCCCCACACCTGTCCTAACAACGCTGCTCGCTTCCTAACCCTTTCCCTTACATGCGCATCCTGCTTTCCATTCGAACTCACCGTGTACCCCAAATACTTAAACTCCCTCACCTCCTCCAACAATTTTCCCTTCCAAAACTGTTTTATTTTCTTCCATCTCCCTCCTCCCTTCCTACATCTCATTACTTTAGTCTTCGCCACATTCACTTCCAAACCCTTCCTGTCCATATATCTCTCCAACTATCATCCCCTTCATTCCTCCTTCATCCTCCGCCAACAACACTATGTCATCCGCATATGCCAATATATACACCTTCCCTCCCCCCAGCCTGACCCCACCCAACCCTCCCCTCTTCAACTCATCATCTACGTCCGCCAACAACAACGTAAACAAACATCACTCTATGGGCAACCCTGCCTCACCCCCCTCACCGTCCAAAACTCCTCCCCCTCCCTTCCTCCCCCTGTTTACCGTCTCCCTTAATACCTCCCCACATCTCCCAATCAGACCCTCCCTTACTCCCCTTGCCCTCATCGCCTCTATTAACACCCCCTATACACCGAATCAAAAGCCGCCTTCAAGTCCAAAAACATCGCTACCATCCTACTTCCCTTCTCTCCCACCTGCCTGTTAATCAAATAATTGAGCACATATATGTTGTCTATCATCCCTACTCTCTTTCTAAACTCTGTCTGACTTGCCGGAATTAAACCCATCCCTTCCACCTCATTCTTCAATCTTTCCGCCAATATTGCCACATACATCTTATACGCTGTCTGGGTTAACGTTACCCCTCTATATTCTTCTACCCTATCCCCCTCCCCTTTCTTTAGAATCGGCACTATTATCCCCTCCCTCCATTCTCTTGGCTACCCTTCCCCTTTCCAAACCCTTTTACACACCTCCCAAATCCCCTCCTCCACCTCTTCTCCGCCATACTTCCACACCTCATTCGGTATTCCATCCCCTCCCGCCGCCTTACCATCCTTCAACTTCCTTATCACTTTTCTAACCTCCTCCCTTCTGATTTCCTCCTCTCCATCCTCCCTCCTCTCCCTTCCTGCCCCCTTTATTGCCCTCCATTCCACTCCTCCCAAAAGCCCTCTAAAATAACCATCCCATTCCTCCATTTCTATCCCCTCGTTCACTCTCTTTTTGTTCCTTCTTTCCTTATTTATTATCTTCCATATCTGCCTTTCCGTTTTCACCTCCTTCACCTCTCTCTCCCACCTCTCAACTTCCTTTCTTTTCTTTTCCTCACACATGACCTTGTACCTCCTCTTTTCCTCTCTATATTTATCCCCTATCCCCCCTTCCCTCCTCCATTTCCTTAGCTCCCTCCTGACCACTTCTTTCCCCTCCTTGCATTCCTCATCCCACCATCCTTTTTTCTCCCCTCGTTGCCTTCTCTCCTCCGCCTTTTCTAGAGCTCCCAACGCCCTACCCTTCAACTCCGCTCACTCCTCCTCTATTCCTTCCTTTCTTCCCGCCCTTTCCCCAAACTCTTCCCCAAACACCTTCCTACACTCCATCGTCCATACTCCTCTCCTCACTCTGCCCCCCCCCTCCTTGCCCCCTCCCTCTTTCATCCCAGCTCATCCCCCTTATCCATACTGTAAGCGGATGATGATCCGAGTCCACCCTCGCTTCTACCATCAATTTCTCTACCCCTTCCCTCGTTCTCTCATCCCCTACCACATAGTCAATTACCGATTCCCCCCTTCCCCCGTATACGTCCATTCACCTTCCCCATCCCCCTTTATATTTCCATTCAATATTGACCACCCTTGTTCCTCCAGGAACCTACATAATCTGTTCCCTTCACCATTCACTTTTTTATCTTTCGAGTTCCTGCGCCTTCCTTCCGCCTCTTCCTCATTCCCCTCTTCCACTCCTCCCCCTTCCTCCCCTGTCCTTGCATTAAAGCCCCCCCCCCTATCAACACTCGCACTCCCTCCTCTCTTTCCTTCATCCACTCCCTCAACTCCTCTAATTTCTTCTCTATATACCTATTCACATATATCCCCACTACCCTCCACCATTCCCGTAACCAAACCTTACATGTTATTAACCCTTCCTTTTTTGTCTTCTCCCTCTCCTTCTCCACCTTTAACCCTACCCTTACTCCCAAGATCATTCCCCCCATCGCCCTTCCTTTCTTATTCTTTCTTCCGGCCCACTGCATTTGAGAAGCCTTCACTTGCGCACAGTACAATTGGACACGTTGCAATTGCACACTGTGATATTAGACACATAAAGTTGCGCACCGTTCGATTGGACACATTTCAATTGCGCACAATTCGTTTGGACACATTTCATTTGCGCACCGTTCGATTAGACACGTTGTTTTTGGACACAACACATATTTTTGTATAATTTGGAATACATACACACGCATGTATGCATGTATAATTTTGAAATTTTTTGACATTTATTATTAACTTTATTTGGTAAATAAACGTTTGTTACAGTTCGTTTACACACAGTTCGTTTGCACACAGTTCTTTTGCGCATAGTTCTTTTGCGCATGGTTCTTTTGCGCACATTTCTTTTGCGCACATTTCTTTTGCGCACAGTTCGTTTGCACACTTTCCCATCCACACAACAATTATAAGGATCTCGTTTCACGTTGTAAAGTATATGCGTGGACACAGTGGGTTCCGCCCCCCTACGGGGGGGCTCCACTTCCGGAAGATATAACCTAACCCAAACCTATTTCTGATTTAAAACTAAAATTTATGTGTGCAAATGAACTGTGCGCAAAAGAAATGTGCGCAAAAGAAATGTGCGCAAAAGAAACGTGCACAAAAAAAATGTGCGCAAAAGAAATGTGCGCAAAAGAAATGTGCGCAAAAGAAATGTGCGCAAAAGAACTGTGCGCAAAAGAACTGTGTGCAAACGAAATGTGTGTAAACGAACTGTAACAAACGTTTATTTACCAAATAAAGTTAATAATAAATGTCAAAAAATTTCAAAATTATACATGCGTGTGTATATATTCCAAATTATACAAAAACATGTGTTGTGTCCAAAAACAACGTGTCCAATTGAACGGTGCGCAAATGAAATGTGTCCAAACGAACTGTGCGCAAGTGAAATGTGTCCAATCGAACGGTGCGCAACTTTATGTGTCTAATATCACAGTGTGCAATTGCAACGTGTCCAATTGTACTGTGCGCAAGTGAGCCTCTCCCCTGCATTTCCCATACGTATCCCCTCGGCATCTTATCCCTTATCCTCTCCCAACTTGTATTATCCACCCACGTTTCACACAATATCATAACATCCCACCCTTTCAAACCCTCCCAAAAATCTCTATCCTTAGTCTTCAGACCCGCCGCATTCCAAAAACCCACCCTATACCTTCCCTTCTCCCCTCTCTTTTCCTCCCCCTCCCTCTCCTCTCCCCATCCCCCTCTTACTTTCTTACCCTCCACCACTTTCCTCTCTCCCCTCCTACCGCCCCGTCCCTATCCCCCATTTCCCTTTTCCACCCCCTCCTCTACCCCTCCAATTATCTCTCTTCCCTACCTGTCCTTTCCTACTCTTATTCTTCCCCCTGATCTTTCCACCCTCTTCCCTCCCCATCCCTTAGCTCTTCCTCTCCCTCAGCCCATCTCCAACATTTACCATTTATTTGCACTTTTCCGTAGCCTACCCATACTCTCTTACCTCTTTCTCTCTCTCTCTCTCTCTTTGCCACATCCTCTATTAACCATCTCATCCTTCTTTCCTTCCATGTTAAGTCATCATCTAAACTTATATCTCTGCTCTTTATTTCTCATCTCTTTCTCATCATTTCTCTCTTCTTCTCTACTTCATCTATTTTCACTATTGCCGTTTTCACTATTTTCCCCCCTCCTTACCTCCTAAGCATTTCACCTCCTCTACCCTAGCCTCTATTTTTATCTCTTTTAAGACTTCCTCTACCCTCGCTCTCACCTCTCTTTCTCCCCCTTTACTCCTCTTACTACAATATTCCTCCTTCTCTCCTCTCTTTCCTTCATCTCCATCCTTATTTCTATCCCCTTAAATCTCTCCTCCATTTCTCCTCCTTTTCCCTCTCCCCTTCTCTAAGTTTCATCTTTCGCCATTCGTCCTCTAGCGCCTCCATCCTTCCCCTCATTTCTTCTCTCTCCACCCTCCCTCTCTCATCCCTTTCATCCATCTGTCTCCTCACTATCCCCTCTATCTCCTTTCTTAAGTCTTTCATGTACTCCCTTAACACCTCCCTTATCATCTCCCTATCTTTCTGCATTTCTTTCCTCATTTCCTCCTTCACCCCCATTAACCCTTCTTTTAATTCCCTTTTCCATTCCTCCTTCATTTCCCTTCACCACTCCACCTCTCCTACTCCCTCCTTTGCCGATCCCCTCACCGGTGACCTTTGAACCCTTTTTCCCTTCCCTACCCTCCCATAATTCTTCGCCCCCTCTTTCCCCCGCCTCTCTCTCTATCACTTCCCTTTTTCTTTTCCACATCTCGTCTAAACTCCCCGTGCTCCCCCTTCTCACCTCCCCCATCTTCAATAATTCCTTCTTTGACTTATCCTCCATCTCTTCCTTGTTATTCTTTCTGATCTGAACTTCTATTATCCCGTTGCCTCTCTACCTCTTCTATTATCCGTGCTTATTCCCTCTCGTCTTCTGTCTCTGCCTCTATCCCTGCTCTCGCCTCTACCTAACTTCTATACTCCTTTCTCTCTCTCCTACCGTATGTCGCCGCTCTACTTATTTCACGCTCTCAGTTCTTCATTTCTCCTACCACGTGACCCCAGTGATGCCAGAATTGAGACGCGAGCAACACGACTCCGTAATGGTGGGGATACACACACAAGCGTAAACCGTGTGCAGCTCTGCAACAGAGCGCTCTGCGCATTACATGTACGCGGTTTACGCTTGTGTGTGTATCCCCACCATTACGGAGTCATGTTGCTCGCGTCTCAATTATGGCATCACTGCGTGACCCTCTCTCTCTCTTCCTAACCTTACTCTGCTCTACTCTATCTTTTCTCGCCTCCCTACTTCTATCACCTTCTCCCGTACCTCCACCTTTACTTCTCCGCTTTCCCCTTATCTCATTCTTCACGTACACACCTCTCACTCTCTCACTCACTTCCCTGTCTCCTCTCTTTCTCTACCTTTCGCACTGCACACTTTCCACATATACTCTCTCTCGCCCACCGGAAACGGAAGTCCCATTTATAAACATATATAATATGTAATTAATATAGGATATAATTTCTTTTTATTTTTTAAAAATTATATGTGATCCTCTAGTAGGGGGTGAATGAATGTCCCCTAATTTGCGAAATTACTATTAATATGAAGCGAGCTACGAAGCGAAAAAAATAAAGCGATAAAGCAAAGCGACTCACCGTTTGGTCTACCCGTCGTTCTTCAGGTTGGAGATCCGTTCGGTTCCTCGTCTGAGTTCGATAGAATCGGCACAGAAATATCACATGCAGGATGCAACTGATGCAAGCAGCAAGCGTAAATGCAATTTGGTGGCAAGCAAGTAGGCTGGGAGCCACTAGTGGTCTCGTAGAACTTTCCTGAACTTCCAGATTGTAAGTAGCAAATGCAGACGTGCGTATGTTAGGACTTTCCAAACGAGAGTGGGTCCAAAATCTGGAATGCGGACCTCGAAAGAGTACTTGCTCTTCGCTTGATCAAGGTGCCATCGACCGATGGTCGGTGGCAGCACCGATTAGTGAGTCGCGAAATATAGATCATGATTCGATCGCGATTTACCGATGTTTCGCGCGAGTCACCGTAAGATATGTAACGGCAGGGCTGCTACTACCCGTGTACATAGCCGTAGAAATATATATATATATAGATATACCTGGCTCACTTGCTTACCCCACGCTACCTATCCCGCTTGCACGCACACCGCACGCGCCGTCTCACTCGTTCATGCACCGCATGCGCCGTCTCGCTCACTCGAAAAACGCTATCTCTCTCGTGGTCTCCCCACGCGGAACCGACCCCACCACCGGACCGACAACGCATGGTGGGGGCACCGGCCGGGTATATAAGCCCGGCCGGCCGAGACATCGGGACCAGATCCCATCCTGCGACTCCTGACACCGACCTGACCAGTATCTACTACCTTTCGGGGCCAAGGTTTCGCTTGGCTCTGCCGGGTTTCGCCGGCTCTCTCTACCTTCGGGCTGAGGTTTCGCTCAGCCCTGTCGGGTTTCGCCGACTCCTGTCACCACTCCTCGGGCTAAGATTTCGCTTAGCCCTATCGGGTTTCGCCGGCTTCTAGTACCTGTCCGGGCTGAGGTTTCGCTCAGCTCCACCGGGTTTCGCCGGTTTCCGTTGCCAAGGCAGGCCTCGACATGACACTCGGCCCTGCCCGCAATACCTAACCACCTAACCTGACATTAGCTCGTAAGTGCATGTACATATCGCGCTGTAGATATTCGCCGCATGATAGAGATAAGTCCGCTAGTTATAACCGTTGTAGTAATAAGCCTGCTAGTCTTAAGCCTGCTAGTAATAAGACCTGTTCGTAATAAGTCCGCTAGTTATAACCGCGCCGTAGTACTAAGCCTGCTAGTAATAAGACCTGTTAGTAATAAGTCCGCTAGCTCTAACCGCGCCGTAGTACTAAGCTAGTCGTAAGCCTGTCCGCTAGTTGTAGCCGCGCCGTGGTCGCGTATAAATAAAACCGTTGACGACTGCACACCGCACCTGCCTTGCGCCTCTCGCCGCTTTGCGCCCACCGCTTTACTTCTCCGCTTTGCGCCCCGCATCCTGCTACCAGCGACATCGCTCAACGCACGACATCACCCGGCCCTGCACGCTGTATGTAGCTATCTTTCTTTAAATAAACTATCTTTTCGCTTCAATCTGTGTTCTGGTAAGCTTGAGTCTCCCCTCCTCTCGAACCACGACACCGACGAGCCGATCCGAGCGTCGAGCGAGGTGACTGCGTTACATGGCGCCCGAACAGGGACCTGCCCAGTAGAAACTCCAGCTTGCGTGCGCACCCCGATGAAAATTTCCTGGATATACGGTCTTTCGAAAGTCTAGCTCGTGACTCTTCTAGTCACACACGGCCTCGACAGTATCGGTAATATTGACACTTTGCGACACCGACTGCGCCAATTCGTGACACAAAACCCGGAGCTGTTCTCCGAACGAGACACCGCCGATATGCCAACCGAGGGAGAAGCAACGCCGGAACGACCCGAACCGACCATCGACCGCGCCGAGCCGACCCTACCCGACCCCACCGCGATCCTAGATCGAATCCGCAAATGGGGCCTCTGCTTCGATGGCAAAGACCCGTTCGCGTTCCTCGAACGGCTAGAGGAGCTAAGACGATCCTACCGCTACGCCGATGAGTTATTTCTCCTAGGGCTCCCAGAAATGTTACGCGGAAACCCCTTGTTGTAGTATCGCAACAATTACGAGGACTGGACCACATTAGACGCCTTCTGCACTGCCTTCCGGCTGAAGTACCTCCCACCCGACTACCAAGACCAACTGTGGCAAGATGCCCAGGCCCGAAGGCAAAGACCGGAAGAGTCCTTCGACCAATACGCCACGGACCTGCTGACCATGATGAGGCGCGCGGAGGGCTATTCGCCGCCGGAAAAGGCCCGCTTGTATAACAACTTGAACGCCAGCTACCAGCTATACATCCGGTCGACAGAGGCCACAAGCGTCACGGAGTTAAGCACCAGGGCAGCCGAGCACGAAAAGTCCTCCGTCGGCAGAAGGAAGAACAACCACCAACCCGAAGCATACCTAGCTCGCCAGTCGCCGCCGCCGCCTACAGCAGAGAAGAGTGCTGTTGGCGATGCAAGCAACGAGGCCACACCCGCCTCGATTGCAAGAGACCACCGCGCAAGTTCTGCTCCCGCTGTGGCAAGGACAGCGTACTCACCCCAGACTGCCACCCACCGGCGGGGAACGGCACACGGGCCGGGGAACCAACGGCGCCGCCGAGAACTTTGTTGGGGTCTTTAAGAATAAAGTAACTAAGATTATAAAGGAAGGAAAGTCGGTAGAACATGCTATTAACTTATTCCAATTTGATTACCGAGCGTCGGCTTATATTACTACTGGTCGCAGCCTCGCTTCATTACTGTACAAGCGTGAGTTGCGGACCAGATTCGATCTTCTTAAGCCGAACGTTAAGGATGAGGTAGAGGGTAGTCAGGCTGCACAAATCAAGCACAGACCGGGAAATCGTTGCGTATCTTTCAAACCCGGCGATGTGGTGATGGTCGACGACCACCGAGTGAGAAATCGAAAGCGGGTGAAGGCTACGATAACGAAACAACTATCTCCGGTGACTTTCAAGGTTCAAGTATCGCCTTCACTTAGTTGGAAACGTCATGTTGACCAAATGGTCGTATTAGGGCAAGTCGAGGAAAGTTCCCAAACACGGAAGAAGGAGACGATGCTTGAACTGACGCTGCGACGCTCAGCGAGAGTGGCGGCTCAGAATTAAAAGGGAGGAAATTGTGATGTACGCGTGATAACTATCACGATAGATTGGGCCACGCGAGGGCACCACGTCTCGGATAATGTAAGACACGCGTTCGTGTGTGTGATCCCCGGCGGAGCGTGTTAGTCTTACCACGGCGTGGCTAGCGTACAGTCTAAATGTATCACATCAGTATCTAATAGTAATAAAGTACATATACTACACTTTCCAAATTTCCTCTTCCCTATCTCCCATACCTGCCTCGCAATTCCCATTGCTTTTCTTACCCTGTCTCTTATATATCTCTTATGTATCCTTCTTGCCTTCCATTTTCTTGAGACATATCCTAAATATTTCATCTCCTTTACTTTTTCTATCCTTTTTCCCTTCCACCTCCGATTTATTCTCTTTCTTTTTCCTCCTCCTCTTCTAAAAATCAACACCTTTGTCTTTTCAACGTTTACCTCGTCTTTTCCTATCTAAATATCCTTCTAACTTCGCTATCATAGCCCTCATTCCTTCCTCATCTTCTGCCACCAATGTCATGTCATCCGCATATGCTAATGAATAAATCTTTCCCTCTCCTAATCTTACTTCTCCTCATCCCTCTTTTGCTAATACCTCTTCTAACAATAAGTCCGCCAACATCATATTAAATAGTAGCGGACTCAGTGGACAACCCTGTCTGACCCCTCTTTCTAACCAAAACTCTTCACTTATCTCCCCCCCTATCCTTACTCTGCTCTTCGTCTCCCTTAACACCTCTTCTATCCTTTCTATCAAACCTTCCCTTATCCCTCTTTCTCTCATTGATCTTATCAGTATCTCCTTGTCTACCGTATTAAATGCGGCTTTTAAGTCTACAAACAGGCTAATTACCTTCCCTTTTGGTCTCGCAATCTGTCTTTGCACAATATAGTTTAGTACGTATATGTTGTCCATTACCCCTTTTCCTTTTCTAAAACCCGCTTGATTTTCTGGTACTAGTTCTTTGGCTTCCACCTCCTCCCTTAATCTCTCCGCCAGAATTGTTGTATATATTTTGTATAAGGTTGGCATTAGCGTCACTCCTCTGTAGTCCTCCACTTTCCCTCCTTCTCCTTTTTTCCTTATCGGCGCAATCATTCCCTCTTTTCATTCTTCCGGCCATCCCTCTCCCTTCCACACTCTCCTACATACTTCCCACGTCCATTTCCCCATATCCTCTCCTTCATATTTCCAAACTTCGTTTGGTATCCCATCAACCCCCATTGCCTTATTTGCTCTTAACTTATCTATCGTTCTTTTAATTTTTACCCATTCTATATCTGATTCTCCTTTCTTCCTTCCTCTCTTCTCCTATCCTCTCACTACCCTTTCTTCTACCCCCCTAGTAGCCTCATAAAATGTTCTTTTCATTTAGGGATGCCGATTTAAGAACGATTTTTCAAAGATCGATTTTTTCGTCACTAATTATCGATATTTTAGATCGATTATTAGGCATTGGATCGATTCAAAGATCGTGGTACGATCATAAAGATCGTGAATCGATTTTCACTAAGGTACCATTGCGTCATTGGGTCTGTTCTTTACAACTGAACTGGCTGCACTAGTTCAGAGTTTATTTTTTTCTCTCCACATTGGAAGAAAAAAGATAAGCTCTGAACTAGTGCAGCCAGTTCAACTATAAAGAACAGACTCTATATGTCGATGCATGATGTTTATAATTTCTTTTCTAACCTCTTTATGATTTGTTTTCAACCAAACAAAATCTTTTCGGAACGTACTTACATTCTGTGATGTTGGCAGTTCTGTCGCGTGATTCAGTTTATTTGTAAGTAGTTAATATCTTATCTAATTTATCATACTCTATGATTAAAAATTATATCAAACATTTTATTATCAAAAATAATCGTAGTCTCTTGTCTTTTGAAAAAATTTCTCTTTGATTGACTGCATTGAAAAGCATTGTTAATAAAAGTGACATATCTTTGTTGGAGGTAAGTAAACATATTTTAATTAGATTGATCAAAAAGCAATCATATTTTCATAATAATGGACGACATACGAGTCCAACTAACCAAACCAAGCATGTGTTGATTTTGTAGATAGTTTGTTAGAATTAGAAATAGGATTATATATATACACCAAATAAAAAGTATTTGAATTAGGATTTAACTTAACTTTTGTTTTCTTTGTTTTAAATTTTGTACATAGACAGAACATATGATGACTTCAAAAAAGAATTGCAAAAGTGATATATGGCTTCATTTTATTAAAAATGATTCAGGTGGAAAGTGTAAATACTGCTTAGTAAATGTTAAAACTTCGGGTAATACCACAAACCTCCGTAATCATTTGATGCGAAAACATGAAAATTTATATGATGTAAGTGCCCAAAAGGCCGAAGAAAAATGAAAAATCAGGTGGTGATGGTGATCAACAAGTGCATGTATGTGTGTGATGATTTATGTTTTCTATTAAAATAAAAATTGTTTGTCTTGTGTGTGCCTGCAGATCAAATTTTATTTTTTTTATCTCTAATATGGCTATTTTATTTTAGACAATGACACGGTTTTTGACGGCCTCAAAAGAGAGAGAAAGTCCAAATATTGGTAATCAAGAACTTCATATTGATGTTGATGTGGAAATGGAAGAAGATACTATTTATACGAACAAATGTTTCAATTCTCCTACACTTTCTGTAATTTCAAATCCTTCTAGCAGTTCTGCTTTCTTTGACAACACATCAATAATTTCTGAAAATTTAACATCTAAAAAAACCCAGTCCCTTATAAATACATGCCTGTCAAATATTAAAATGTATGAAGATAGGTTAGGTTAAGTAATAAGGTATTCTTTCTCTATATAACATTTTAATAAAATTTATAATTTTTTTGTTATTTTTAGATGGTGGTTCAAAAGCAGGAAAAATTATGAATGCCATCATTTATATGATCGCAAAAGATGATCTGCCGTTAAATACCACTACTAAACCAGGCTTTCTAAATTTGATGAAAACTGTTACACCGCTGTATAAGGTTCCTAGCCGCATGACTGTTACTCAAATGATTGATGTGAAATATAATTTATTATCTCTAAAAATTAAAGAAAAAATTAAGGAAATTAATGCTATGTCTTTGACTATCGATATTTGGACGGACACTTTGAATACGAAGAGCTATCTTGGTTTGACTGGTCATTTTATTGATGAAGAAAAATTGCAATCTATTAGGTGTACAAATAAGTTTCCACCGTTTGACAAAAGTTGGCGCCACCAGTAAGTTATGGTTAAAACTGTCAGATGTAAAACGTCCTTATCGTAAGATTGGACATCAGTCAATAACATAACCTTAAAATATTAGTGATTTTTTATCAGTATAATATATTCTTTTGTGTGCGAAAATGTCGAGTTTTGAGCCGAATAAGCGTCATTTGCGGGAACTTTTGATTTACTTCTTCAATTTGAAGAAATCTGCAGCTGAGGCGTATCGATTGCTTGTAGAAGCATATGGTGAGGCTGCCTTAAGTGAGAGAAGTTGTCGTGAGTGGTTTCAAAAGTTTAAGAACGGTGAATTTGACATCGAAGACAAAGAACGTAGCGGAAGGCCGAAAGTGTATAAAGACGCAGAATTGGAAGCATTATTGGATCAAGATTCGTACCAAACGCAAGAAGAACTTGCACTTACATTGGGAGTGACTCAACAAGCAATTTCACATTGGTTGAAATCATTGGGATTGATTCAAAAACAAGGAAATTGGGTTCCATATGAACTGACGCCGAGAAACGTTGAACGCCGATTGTTCACATGTGAAATGCTGCTTGCCAGGCATAAACGAAAGGGTTTTCTGCACCGTATAGTCACTGGTGATAAAAAATGGATCCACTATGATAATCCAAAAAGGAAGAAATCATGGGGACCATCTGGCCATGCTTCAACATCTACAGCTAAGCCAAATATTCATGGAAAAAAACTCTTGTTATGCATTTGGTAGGATCAGCTTGGTGTCGTGTATTATGAGTTGCTCAAACCGAAAGAAACCATTACTGGGGCTGTCTACCGAACACAATTGATGAGATTGAGTTGAGCACTCAAGGAAAAGCGCGCCCACTACTCCAGACACGACAAAGTTATTCTTCTGCATGATAATGCTCGTCTACATGTTGCGGCGCCGGTCAAAACCTATTTGGAAACACTCAACTGGGAAGTTTTACCCCACCCGCCGTATTCACCAGACATTGCTCCTTCTGATTTCCACATGTTTAGATCGATGGCGCATGGCCTGTCTGAGCAACACTTCACATCATATGAAGATATCAAAAATTGGGTCGATTCGTGGATAGCCTCAAAAGATGAAGCATTCTTCCGACGCGGTATCCGTATGCTGCCAGAAAGATGGGAAAAAGTAGTGGCAAGCGATGGACAATACTTCAAATAAAACATTAGGTTCCGTTCTTTCACAATAAATGCCCAATTTTTGATAAAAAATGGCGGAAACTTATTTGTACACCTAATATAAGAAAAGAACTGCGAGATAATATTACATTGAAATGTTAGGATGGAACTGAGATAGAACGTGTGGAAATAATGAAATACCTAGGCATAATTATTGAGGACAGACTGCGATTTAAGTACCACTGTGATTATATGCTAAAGAAAATAGGGAAAAAACGAGTTTTTTTGAATAGAATAAGTAATTATATATCGGCATACACTTGGTGTATTGTATATAAGACTATCATAGCGCCTCACTTTGAGTATTGTGCGATGCTGTTAATTGATATGAAAGAAACACAGCTGAGTAAATTGCAAAAAGCACAAAACCGGGCCATGAGGATCATATTGTAATGTGATAGACATACCAAAGTGGAGCGTATGCTGCAGGCGCTGCATTTTATGTCCATAAAACAGAGGCTATACTATAATGTGTGTATTTTTATTTTTAAACTTTTAAGAAACATGTTACCGGAGCAATTAAAAAATAGATTAGAAATAGTGGGAAATGAGAATGAAAGACAAATACAACAAGCTGGGGATATTGCCATAAAATATCGCAGAACAAGGAGTGCGCAAAAGAGTATGTTTTACGAAGGAGTGAAAATGTATAACGCCTTGCCGGCTAAAATAAAGCGGAATGAAAGAATTGTGCCGTTTAAGCGAATGTTAAAGCGGTATATTGTAATTAATGTGAACTAGATTTGTATTACAAATAGCTGAGAAAGTTAATAAAGATCAATCAATCTCTCTCTCTCTCCCCCTCCCTCCTTCCCTCTCTCATTCTCTCCCTCCCTCCCCTCTCACCGCCCCTCTTCCTCCCTCTCCCTCTCCCTTCCTCTCTCCTCTCCCTCCCCCCTCTCTCTTTCTCTCTCTCTCTCTCTGCAGTGAAGAAGACGTGTCAAACATCGCTCCGCAAAAGTAATAACTTTTGAACGGTTAAATAGTTACGGGAGTGATTTTTTGCATAGGACTGTCAGAGTGATATTACTTAACCTTTTTGTATTCTGTTTGGCTGTCGGACGGGGCGGTGCCGTGAGTTCATCCGTTTTTTCTGAGCGGTGAGACGCGAGGCGCGCGTGCGTGGCGGCAGATCCTTTGTTTTCGAGGCGAAATCAACAAACCGAGATGTCAAAACTAGACACAGGAACACAACACTCTGAGGTTTTGGAGGACGATGAGCACAGTGCCTGTTCGAATAGGCGGGTTCTCACGAAACGGCTCTCCCGTTCAAACTTGGTGGGTGTGTCGGATGAGTCTGCGAGTGGTGCGAGTAATATTCTGAATGTTTCTCGCATTAATGCATTAAGAAATTCTATAGCTTGTAACGGCAGGGCCGTTACTACGGCCAGTATATATAACCAACCGTGTAAATAGCAGAAAATATACACATATATACACATGGCCTGCTTATTAACCCAGCTTTACCTATCCTGCCGCCGCCATATTGCTTAACGCATGCGCACGCGATCTCGGCATGCGCTCTCGCTCATCGACACGCGCTATCTCGCTTTGCATGCGCTCTCGCTCGCCGACACGCGCTGTCTCGCTCTCGCAGGGTCCCCACGCGGTACCGACTCCCACCGCCGGACCGACGGCGCACAGTGGGGGCCGCCGGCTGGGTATATAAGCCCGGCCGGCCGAGACATCGAGACCAGATCCCATCCTGCGATCCGACTCCAGACACCGACCTGCCTAATACCTACTACCTCTTGGGGACGAGGTTTCTCTCGTCTCTGCCGGGTTTCGCCGGCTCTCTCTACCTTCGGGCTGAGGTTTCGCTCAGCCCCGTCGGGTTTCGCCGACTCCTGTCACCACTCCTCGGGCCAAGGTTTCTCTTGGCCCTGTCGGGTTTCGCCGGCTCCTACCACCTACCCGGGCTGAGGTTTCGCTCAGCCCTGCCGGGTTTCGCCGGCTTCCGTTGCCAAGGTAGGCCCGACGTGACACTCGGTACTACCCGCAATACCTCACCACCTAACCTAACCCATAGGATATAGGTGCATGTAAATACCGCGTTGTACATAATAGCATGATAGAGATAAGCCTAATAGTAATAAGACCGGGTAACATTAAGTCCGCTAGTTCTAAGGCCTGATAGTCATAAGCACGCTAGTGATAAGTCCGCTAGTTATAGCCGCACGATCCGCCTAGTAATAAGTCCGCTAGTTATAACCGCACGTTAGTATTAAGGCTTGCCTAGTAATAAGTTCGCTAGTTATAACCGCACGTTAGTATTAAGGCTTGCCTAGTAATAAGCCGCTAGTTCTAAGACCTGCTAAATAATAAGTCCAATCTAGCCCTAAGTCCGTTAGATATAAGGCCTGTTAGTAATAAGTTCTCTAGTTCTAATCGCGCCGTCCGCGCATGTAAATAAAACCGGAACAATTGCACGCCGCACCTATCTTACGCTTCTCATCGCTTTGCGACCATCGCTTCGCGCCTGCGCGTCACGCCGATCCTGCTACTAGCGACCGCCTTCACCGCACGCTATCGCCAGACCCTGTATCTATCTTTCTCTATCTGAATAAACGATCTCTTTCTAACTACACTGTGTCTCGTAAGCTTGAGTCTCTCCTCCTCTTGAACCCGGACACCGACGAGCCGATCCGAGCGTCGAGCGAGGTGACCGCGTTACAAGCTAGGCATAATGATAATGTAGTTAGAACGCTTCTGACTAGTAAGGAGACCGTTGAAAAAAGACAGCAGATCGAGTCGGCTTTCCGCGCCTGTAAGGAGGCCTTTTTCGATCTTTCATCTGCTTGTCTATTTATGCTCGAGAATGGCGGGACGATGTCGGCTCCTTCTTTAAATGAGGTGAAGGATGTCATTGCGGGTGCGCTTTCCGAATTTCGCTCTGCCCTTCCCTCAGTTGCGTCTGGTGCTCCAGTGGTTGCGGGGAGCGGTCTTCCGGGCGCTTCTCGTTCTTTTGCGTCGGTTGTTGGATCCGACGGAGCGAGGGTAAGTGTTGCACATGGTTCCTCCCTTGAAGTACCGAAGACCATAAACTTATTGTGCCGAGGGATGATAAGGCGGAGAAATTTGGAACACGAGGGACACAAAGGAAGCGCTCATAAAAGCGATTAAGCCTTCTGACTTCGATCTAAAGGTTAAGAGAATTTCGTCGGCACGTAATAACGGAGTTCGCATCGAAGCTCACTCCGTTAATCTGAGTAAAATGAAGGATTAAGCTGAACTTGTCAGAGCCGGACTCAGGATTGAGCAGGAGATCAAACTTAACCCTAGGCTACTTGTTTACGGGGTTCCGTGCGAATTGTCCGCGGGAGAAGTCGAGGCAGAAATTGTGGCTCTGAACCTGAAGAACCAGGATAAGTCAAAGATCAAGGTCGTATATATGTTTCCTACGAAAAACAACCGTCGGACGACTAGCTGTGTCATCGAGGTATCATCTGATATTCGCTGTCTTCTACTGAAAGAGAAACATATTTATATCAACTACTCTGCGTGCAGTTTTTCTGATTATGTAAGAGTGCTCCAGTGCTTCAGATGCCTTGCGTTTGGTCATGTTGCCGGGGACTGTAAGTCCACTGCGCTCTGCGGTCACTGTGCGGGAAATGAGTTGAAGGATTGCACAAAAAAAGAGACTGCCACTATTTGCGGAAACTATAAAAGATGGCCATCTAATGAGGTGTTATGCCTCCGGAGAGGCACGGTAGTTAGGATCGTTTGCCGGAAGGAATTTGGGAATTCGGGCTCCGCCCGAGTAACTCACTGATTTTATTATAAATAAAAATGACACCTTTGTATTTGGAATAAATATATATATAACTATTTTATTCGTAACTTGGCTTAATTACAAAGTTCCCGCACGTCACTCGCGTCGCGTATCGCGATATCGGATATCTTGGCGTGCGCGTGTCTGGAGTCGAGTTTCGGTCGCGAGAGTCACTTCTCGATCTTATGTATTTCTTTCTGCCGACTGCCTGGCGTTAATTTAATAGTTTCCCGTAACAAGCGTTATTGACTGCCCGCGTGATGTTAATTAATGATAAAGACTGCCCGCCGCTCGTTAACGATGGGTCTTTTTATTATCTCCCCTTGGTTTCCCAGGAGAGGATCGTTTAGCGACAAGACCATGTGTCGTATCGCTCGATTTTTGCGGCAAGATCCGGATGCAAGCTAAGGAGTTCTAAGTAGGACTTCTTTGCTTGCATTTTCGCAATTTCCTTTTCGCTTTTAGGTAGGACCTCTACGTTGCATTTTCGCAACGCCTTTATTCCGCTTGCCTTGATTTCCGCGTTTTCGTAATGAGTGATTGCGCGGTCGCTCGGGCTTTGCGCGTGGCTCGCGTTGTCAGCGCTTCGCTCGGTCAACGTTCGTAACGTGATCTGTATTCGCGTCACACGTTAAGCAATCAAATAATATGTATTTAGAATAATATATTTAATAATTCGCGTATAGCCTGTTCGGGCTATAACATCCCTCCCCCGTAAAAAAAAGAAAAACGGAGGTGTAAAAGTGACGTTTTTCGCAAAACAAAATTTCTTCTTATTCTAATGTACAATATTTTCCAAGTATATAATATGAATATAATCGTTTCTTATTCTAAAATCGTGTGCTTAAACTACGTTTTAGTATGGGTCTAGGGAATCCGTATGACATACGTGGTTCGTTGTCTTCTTCGTATATCCTGACTGACGGTCGTTTCGTATATTTCTTTTTATTTTTTATAATTATATAAATTATTAATATTATTATAATAACTGTGGTTATTCCACTTGTCGCCATATGATATACGAATTGTTTTTTCGTAAAGAATTTGTCATTATTGTTTTGCAAATCATTGTTTATATCTTTCAATTTATTTTTTAATTCTGTTAATTCTGAATGCTGTACGATATTCTGTTGTTTCGTGTCTAGTATGTCTGTATTGTCTCGTATAAATGTAATATTAATTTCCGGTAAATACGTTTCTATTTCGTTACCTTGTATGACTTCTTTTGGTTGGATCGTCATTTCTGTTGTTATTAATTTACATTTATTTTGAAGGGTAATTTGCCCTGTTCCTTTAATTACTTTTCTAATCTCGTTATAATTTTCGCATTGAATTATTATTGATTGTTCGCGTACAGTTGAGTATAGCCAAGTAAGTGGCTGTTGCAACGGTATCCATATCGTTTCTGTCGCAATTACATGTTTACTTTTGCAAGCCTCGTTTTGGTTTTGTGGTTGCAAGTACATTTGTATTTCGCACGGCGCGTTTGGATTAATACGGTGTATTGGTTGCGTTTTCTCAGATATGTATCTGGAATTTATTTGGATACACTTTTTTAAGTCGTCCTCCGTTATTTTGATATACATTAATCCTTCTCTATTAACTACGATTATTTCGTGGTTTATTTCCGCGTGCGTAAATATATTTTTATGATCGTACGTAGGTAATGGGGTTACCTTTATTATATCGTATACTGGTTGTGAGATTAGTGGGAATCGCAATACAGTAAATATGATTGATCCTTCACGGTATGCAGTTATTTTAATATATTCTTGCAGTGCTAGCCATTCGTCGTTTCGAATTTCGAAAGGGAAATATAAACTGCGAGGTAATTGGATAGCTGCTTCTTTTAAATGTGTTATAATGTCGCTAATAGGTGTCAGTACGGGATGCATAGTGCCCTTGCGTACATACGTAAGATATTCTATTACATCTTTCGCATCCCGAATTAAATCTGTTATCATCGCGATGATTACCGTAAAATGTTCGGTTATTTCTTCGCGAGTACTATATTCTCGAACATAATGATTTAGTAATTTACCGTTATGGTCTAATATATTTTCTAGTTTATCTAGGTGTACTATTGTACTATTTAAGATTTTTATTTGATTTTTCGCGACATGTTGAATGGTTTGCTGATTATTTTGTAAGAGATTTAATTGTTCGTTTATTAATTCTCTATCGTTCGCGTCCATTGTACCGAACAATGTTTTCGCTATTCCGCCTATTCCGTCGATGAGACCTCTACGTCCGTTCGTCCGTGTCTTATATAGCGTATTTATTAGAGTGATCAATTTCGTTAATTGTTTCGACTCGTTTTTTACGATTTCCTTTAAATTATCGCAAGTGCGTTTATGGTGGAATTCCGACTTTATTTGTTCGCACATCTCGTTAGTTTGTTGGATGTATTGATTTATTTGCCATACTTTGTCATTTAGTGTCGTTATATCTAATTTAATGACTAATTTCCACGTTTTTGTAGCTTGCTGTAATTGTCCGATCTTTTCGAAATATATGCCGGGGTTGTGTAGGAATTCTTGAACTTTGTAAGATGAATCCGTTTCATGTTGCCCCGTGCGACTCTCGGCCTGTCGACTGTTCCAGCTGACGAGTATCCTGTAATTTTATATTAAATGTTTCATATAACCGTCTTATCGGCTCTCATTTTATGAGTTCAAGTTTTCTTCTTGCTGGCTTTAGCGTCGTGTGGTTTTTTATTCAGTCGTCTTTTACTGAGTATAGCACTAACATGGTTTGCGCGAATTTAATTGATCGATCTACTTATCTTCCCTCTTCGGAGGAAGATTTCGACAGTGATGGTGCAGTGTTAATTATTGTGCCTCAAACGGATATGAACGAGGCGGACAAAAGGTTCGACAATGCTGTTTGGGTGCCTCGTTATGAGCCTCCCGATGGATTTATTCCATTATTGCGACGACTTTGGTTGGATATGCCTGTACGCTTTCGAGGGCGCGTTTTTCTCAATCATCTCCGTCCTACCTTCCGTGACTCCGAAGGGCGAGGTCGGGGTACGGTTGAGCAGATGCGTCGCGCTTTGGATCGGATGCGGTTGATCGGTCGTTCCAACAACGAATAGGTAATTTTTTTATTTTAATTCTCTATAAATTGCTTTAATTTGTTTATATGCATGCGCACCGCTTTTCTTCCTTTCTTAATTGTATAATTCACGTCCGAATTTTTCTCGATTCCCAGCAAACACGGATATATAATGGTTATATTATCATAATAAAACGAAATGTAACACGCAATATAACACAAATGTACTATGTTATATACACGTTAGGAGTAATTTCCTACTCACATAAATTACAGTCATATAACATTAATGTAACATATAGATAACATGTTATGTAATCTTCGAAAAAGTTATTGAATGGTTGTATAACATGTATAAAAATTTGGAAAAAGTTATATAACTATAATTTGAATTAAACAATTGTGTTATAATGTTGTTACTAAATAGTTATATATTTGTAATGTAGTTTGTTACTAAATAGTTATATATTATATTAAAAATAATTGTTTTACAGACTTGTTACAAACGCGAATACTAAATCAAATTTTTTAATTAATTTCAAGCAAAATAAATGTACTTTCACTTGGAATTAATTAAAAAATTTGATATTGTATTTGCGTTTGTAACAAGTATGTGACAAATAAAATTTCTATTACATGTCTTGTGAGGTGCAAATAATAATATATTTGTTTTTATATAAACAAAATTTTTTTATTGATACACTTGACCAGTATATATATTATATATATATATATATATATATATATATATATATATATATAATATATATATATATATATATATATATATATATATAATATAAATATATATTCCAGAGAGTATATATATATATAATATAAATATAAAAATATTTATTCTAAGTAATACCAAAATTACAACTCTCTTCTTGCCCTAAGTTTCAATAAGGTTGCTGAATACATGACAAAATTGTATATATATATTCTTTCTTTATATTGTAAAGAACTAAATAAACAGAATATAAAATATATGGCAACATATAAATATATTTATATTAAAATTCTGTATTATATATATAAGTATATCTATATATATACATATATTTACATTTTTTATATATTATTTTCTATATTATTATTTATATACCTATTACATTTGTAGGTATTTTAAATGAAAACAAAATTTACTTTTTTGTGGAAAAACAAACCAAAAAACGAAATTTAAAGGAAAAGCAAAATTGTCTTTGGTTAGGTATGGTCTTTTAAAATGACAAATATTAATTACAATTTAATCGTGATAAAACAGGTAAGAGCCTAAGCACGGTAAGTAGTGCGCAAGAAAAAATTTTTTACGAACAAATGTGCGATAAATTGCTTATGGAAGGGTATTCGCAACAATTTTAAAATCTCTAACTTATATTAAATTAAAATTGAGAAGTATGTTCAATACATTATTAAAAGTGTATCTGTCATTTAAAATCTTTTTTATATTTTACTCTGTCTCTGTCTCTCTCTCTCTCCTTTTTCCTCTATATAAACTCAAACTGTATACAAACTCTATATAACTCTATATATTAACTTTTTTTCTTGCATACTTACCGCGGTTAGGCTCTTACCTGTCATATTCCGTCTAAATTGTTATTACACAAAACCTGTTTCATAATACATCTAATTGTTATTACATAAAATCTGTTTTAAATACTAATTATTTTCCTTATTTTGTTCCTGTATTCCTCTTTCTTCCCTGTGTTCCTGTGTTCCTCTTTCTTCCCTCTGCTTCCTCTGCTTGGCGAAACGTAGCCATTCCGCCACTATGTTATCAAATTCGGCTTCTGTTAAAGAAGAGTGCTGTAGAGTAATGTCTCCTGAAAAGAAAAATATATAGCTAGTTAAACAAAAGAAATTTTGGATGATAGATACATTTTTAATAATATATAAAACATACTTCTCATAATTTTGATGAAATATAAGTCGGAGATTTTAAAATTATTGCGAATACCCTTCCATGAGCAATTCATCGCACATTTGTTCGTAAATATTTTGGAAAGAGCACGATGAATGTTGTCTCTGGGATTATTTCCCCCAACTTTCAAGAGAAACTCTCTCTGTAAAAAGAAAAATAAACAATAAGAAAATTTTTAACTTTATTATGTTAACATATAATATTTTTCTCTAAAAAATATTCACTTAAAGAAAAATTGAAACTAATGTCGAATTCGCTTAGTCGCACTATAGTGCGCACTGGTTGATGTTAAATTACTTTGTAAAATAATCAAATTAATATTATGATTACTTTTTTTGCAGTATTTTAAACTCATTAGATATAAAATAAAAATACAAAAATAATAAAATATACTATATAAAAGAATTGAAGCAACTAGTTTGCCATGTACAATCCTAAAATTTAGTTTGCTTAAAACTTTATACAATTAACAAATTAATGTAAAACTTACAAATTGTGTAACTGCTTCATCCGTGTCATGCAGTAAAGTCGCAAAATCTTTTATAGCTTGAACCGTGCGTAACGGTAAAATTTCGGCAATCAAGCTGTCATTGCCCTTTGTTGCAAGCGCGGCTCCTCATAACATCTTCCATTCGGTTAACCAATTGTTTTATGTCCCTTAAGATTAAATTGGACGTAGCTTGTGTGCGTGTTATTTGTTCTTGTCTACGTATTATTTCTTGCTGTGTATGTATCACTTGATTGAAGTATTCTGCAATGTACAATGTATTTCTTATTATACATGTTTTTATATTACTATTGAACTAAAAGCCATCATACGCATGTATTAATACATACTTTTTATATTGGAGTCTGGTATTTCATGAACTATCTCTTGCAGTTCTTGCTCTTCATGTTCTTCAGCTAATGAAACACAATCTACAAAAAAGAAATATTAGACATTATGTATATAAATATTATATTAACTAATTTTTGTTGACTTTATATACTTATGACCATCGACATATAGAATGGATTGAGCATCGATATATAAGCGGACGGACGCCAGCTGTAGAAAGAGAGGTACTATATAAGAGGCTTTTATCTAGCACTTTTTTGGTCATTTTTTCCCCCTCCAGTGTGGATGATCAATAAAGTGCTAATTAAAAGCCTCCTATGTAGTACCTCTCTTTCTATAGCTGGCGCTCGGCTTCTTATTCGATGCTCAGTCCATTCTATATGTCGATGCTTATGACAATATATATACCTCCAAATATTATGGGTATATCATTAATCTGATGTATTTCCTCAGGTTTTGTACAAGAAATTTTCTTTTTCTCTGGAAATGTATACAATATGTAATAAAAATCAAAATATCATAGATTATAATAATACCACATATTATACATACCACAAGAAGGTTGTGAAAATGGAATCTTGCGTACTGTGTCAATCACATTTTTGACGCTTTCGACTTCATTGTTAGAAAAATTATTCAAGGTTAAATTGTCCGGACATGGTAGGAAAGCAGATATAATTTTATTCGTACTGCTTGCTTTCTCTTTCCCTGTTAAAAAATATAATTTTTTAATCATTTTTTGCTTATATAGCCCTTCAAAAACTAAAATCTTCTATCTCTGTTTTACATAATCTTCTGTACAAAAACAAGACAATTGTTAATCTGTAGAAATTGTGTTTGATTTTACTAAACATTTCTTAAAGATTAAGGGCTATTCGACGATGCGTCGCGAAGATCCTCGTTGGCAATTACAAAACGTTTATGATTCAATTAGTATCAAATTAGCTCAATAGTTATTGGATTGCAAATGCTTTGCAACTGGCGACGAGGCATTTGCGATACATTGTGGAATGGCCCTTAATCTTTAGGAAATATTTGATATGTTGTTTATAATAGCTACAAATATTTTAAGATGTTTAGTAACATCTTAAAATCCTGCTTTTCTATCAAACTCTGAATTCGTTATAGCCTTATAGTCTTATGGCTTCAACACATAGGATGCGGAAACGCTTGCCGCGCGGCAAAAAGCAACACGGTAGCCAATTAATTTGCTGCTTTTCTGTAAAAGCGAAAGAATGATTGGCTATCGCGTCGCTTCTTGTCGCGCGGCAAGCGTATCCGCGTCCTGTGTGTTGGAGCTATTACAGTATATTATATTACTATCATATAATTTCCCCAAACTGTGTTTTGATATCTTTATTAAATCCCAAGATAATCTGGCTGATAGTTTTAAAATTGAGACTCTGTATCAAATATGATAAAACATGCTGTTTTAATACGTACTCTTAGTTTTACATGCTCGATGTACATAATGGTCACTTTCTTCTTCTTCACTGCTATACCGATTGTACAAGGCATGCTGTCTTTTGCCACGTCCCAATTTGTCTTCGTCGGTTGTTTGGTAGTTGGAGTCAGTTGCACTTTTCCTTGCAGATTCCAAAGATGCTATAATAAAAAAATAGATATACTTATATTAAGTTGCACGTGCATTAATAATAATAATAATAATAATAATAATAATAATAATAATAATAATAAAGTATTATAATTAATATTTTCTGCTTTAACTTAAATGACTTAATAGTATAATATAATATAATCATAACATACATATAAGATATAAATGCATAAGTATACTTACTACAATGTTTTATGACATCAACTTTATACTTATTAACCAAGTTTCTAAATTCGGACTTGCGTAGTTTGCGATTAGAGATGCAGCATTTGCTGTCCGTGGCGGCCACAAGCATTTCTGTTGTTGATTGTCATCTAGTATAAGCCACGATGTTGGTATTTCTGAGTAAGAATTATCTATAAGAAACTTGACAACGGAATATATTTTTCCTGCAGTTTCGCCATAATCCATTTTTTCTATAAAAGAAAACAGTATATATGTTAATTTCTTCACAAATTAAAATATGTATGTACATCTAATCATATTAATTATATCTTATTGACAAAAACATTGGTCAAAAAAATTGATTGCTTTAATGCAAAATTGTAATATCACATTTGATATCATGTAATATAAAAGTTTTCTTTTTTAATAAATAAAAAAGTAAGAAAAATTTTTGTTAACAAATAATTCTTTTATATGTTGATAGTTATCGATCAATCAAAATTATAATTTTATGCATTTAAGTACATAAAGTATTGCAAAATTAAAAAATTTGATATTAATACAACATATTTGTAAATACTCGACTCACCTTACAAATGTTTGTTTAATTTCATTTGAATATTTGCGCCTTTCCAAATATGCAAGTTAAAAAGTATTTTCACTAAGACAAAGGAATACATTGGAATGACATTCATATTACATTATTTAAAATACATTTTTGATTGTTTGCCAAAGTACGGAAAATTAAATAAAAATATTTAATTATTAACTATGAAAACAGCATCTAATTATTAGTATGTAGAAGCGGTATTGTTATATAACAATCAGCCTGATTCATGTATTTCAATATTAAACATTTTTGTTTTATTGCATTGAGTGGAACCGTTACAATTTCTGAAGCAGTTGTGCTTGAAATGACAAATATACCAAGTTTTTCAGAAGCACATGGCACAATAAATAAAGATTCCGGATTTAAAAAACGTTTTGCGCGAAAAAATAATATACTTTCCTCTTCAATTATATCCAAAATAAAAACTACAGAATTATCGTTAAGCAAAGCACATTTATCATTCTCAGTTATTGCAATTTTAAAGTTTTCATATTGAAAATATGAAATTTTTGCTTTATTTGTATATATAACAACCGGATAATTTACAATCGGGTATTGTATAATTGGTTGTTGTAATTCTTCAAATATGCGATTTGATAATTCTTCTAAGGGTTTTCCACATTGATGCAATTTCTTTTTAATCTTTTGCATATTATTTTCGTATTTAAAGCAACTGAAATTATCAAGACAACCAAAGTTTTTTACATCATTAACAATATGAAGAAGGTTATGAACATTATGTGATAGATATTGTTCACCGTAAATAGTACCGTAATTGGATACAAAATATAATAGTAAAGAATGTGCATAAGCAAGAAATGTCTCATTTGTACATATTTGTGGATTTGCCATTATTCTAATCGCAAGACTAAGAGAAAGAAAGTGATTATACCAAATCGAAGGAATGGTTGACTGCAAAATTACTATTCCAGTATACAACAAAAATTGGCGCAATTCCGTGGCTTTCCATTTATCAATATCAACTAAAGTTCTAGGCTTTCTAGCAAATTCATATGGAATGTTTTGTTTAATATTCATTAAATATTGTGAAATTGAATCAATACTTTCTGTACTCAATCTGTTTTGTTTATTTCCTTTGATCCATAATTGCAACAACCGTTTCATAACACCCAAGCAAACAAGATGCATATAGTCGAGCGGAATTTGTGAAACCATTCCGATGGAAAGCTTTTCCAATACAGAATCGCCTGTATGATGTTCAATTTGAATTCGATTCTTAAACGAGTCATCTGTACGTAAAATGTTATTAATTTCAGGAAAAATTACTCTATTATGTACGAAGTCGCCTTCTTGTATACATTTGGAACACGAAAAATATCCTGTGTGACCTTTTGTGTACGTTATAAATGATTTAGCTGGAGCATCGCAAAGTATTGCGTTAATATTTACTTTATATTTCTTGTTATCAACAATTATGCCATTTTCAGAAAGAAACAGAAATTCGTTAACAAAACTGCTAAGAAAATCATTCGCATCGCTCGGCTTACACATACCATGATATATACCAATTAC
Source organism: Formica selysi (assembly GCA_009859135.1). Lineage (NCBI taxonomy): Eukaryota > Metazoa > Arthropoda > Insecta > Hymenoptera > Formicidae > Formica > Formica selysi. The sequence continues at coordinate 160,352 of WHNR01000069.1, read as the reverse complement.
GAATGGCAATGTACGAATACCGATATCTTCAATAGATGCCATGATAGGCCAGAATTGGCTACTAGAACTTTTCGAAATTGGTAAGCCGTCTACATTTATATTAATTTTAATTTCATTTGTCTTAATAAATTGGGAGTAAATTTCTATAGATCGTTCCAAAGCAGAAGTAAGGCCAAAATGTGCATAACGACCATTACCCATATGTTTTATGTTTACGGATGCGTTACGTGGTGTATTAACTAAAACTCTAACATCACTAGGCAATTCAGTATGACCGTGCTTTCTTAATATTCTCAGTAACTCATTAGCAATATTGTGAGGAACATTACGTTTTATAATTAATTTCTCTAAGTCTCCCCGTAAGCTTAGCTCATTATTGCACTTATTATTGTATGTCAATGCAGGTATATTATTTTCCTCATCAAAAGTACATATATCATTGTTTTCAAGCTGAAAATCTATTGATAATTCCTCCGATTGGTCTGTATCGTCGAATAATGTACTATCCGTGCAAAAATTTTCTGAATTTGTGTTAATATTAGCCGCTTCTTCTATTACATTAGATGCTGCATTTGATAAAGTGGAATATGAAGTAGAATTTGGACTATGTAATAAAATCGAATCTTCATTACGTAAATCTCGATTAATAATCTGATTCCTTCGTCTTTGTGTTAAATATCTAATATCTTTAGGCATGATAAATAGAGTTATACCTAAACAAATATTGTAAAAATTATATGCGCGTTACACACCTCAATATCAAATCTGAAAAGAACCTTAAAATAAAAATATATTTTAATTAAAAAAGAAATATATATATAAAATATTCCTCTCTCTCTCTTTCTCTCTCTCTCTCTCTCTCTCTCTCTCTCTCTCTCTCTCTATATATATATATATATATATATATATATATATATATAAAATTAAATAAAATATTAATAAAATAAATACTTAATAAATGTTAAAGAAATATTAATATTATTTATATTACATTAACGTTAAAATAAACGTTTTTTAATAAATAAAAAAACAACCAATTATTTAAAAAATTTTTAAATGTCTTTGAAAATGAGTTTCAAACATTTATTAAATATTGTGTTGCTACTTGGGGAGTATTTTAGTAGTATAGGGGCAACTATAGCTAGACACAACAAACCCCCACCACCGACCCCGACCCCCTGCTGTGTGCCTGTCTGGCCACGCCCACCACAGGTACCTATGGAAAAAAGAGGGGACTCGTGGATGTCTACGAGACAATTTTTATTATTTAAAAAAAGGGGGAGGGGATGCGTAGACGTCTACGAGACAATTTTTTATTTTTTATTTTAAATTTTAAATTTTTTCCTTTTAAATTTTTTCCTTTTAAATTTTTTTATTTTAAATTTTTTTATTTTTTTATTTTTTTTCCGGGGCGAGTGGAAATTCTCGGGGTTCGAACCTGGGTCCTCCACATTTCCAGACAGGGTCCTAGTATGCTGGGCTAGCTGAAATCTTATTAGAATAAGGATTAGTTGTAGTATTTGTAGAGAGTAGTCCTCAGGCATAGGGGACCCTACGCTCTGATTGGCTTCCCTATAGTTGCCGGCAGTTTGATTGGATGAGGAGCATATTTGTAGAGAGTAGTCCTCCGGCATAGGGGACCCTACGCTCTGATTGGCTTCCCTATAGTTGCCGGCAGTTTGATTGGATGAGGAGCATGTTTCTGAGCGAGAGGGAAAAACGCGGCAAAATAACACGTGTGTAAGAATCGTCAAGATGGCGGCCACCGAGAATGGTGACGTCGCGAGAATAGAAGGGGTCGTAAAAAGCAAGTCTGTGCAGGTAGCGATTACGTCGGTTTTAGAGCTTTATGACGTCACTTAGACGAGGAGAGAAAGGATAGGAAAATAGTAAATGTTTTTATATAAGCGATTTAAAATAAAAAATTTTTATTAAATATTATACTTATGTTTAAATGTAAATAATAATTTCGCAATGTACAAAACTTCTTATATGACAGAAAATATGCAAATTCGCTGTTATATACATCGATAAAACGTGAGCTGAGAAAAATTAACGTTCTATTATATATCCATATGGCAACGAACAATGACTATCAATAAACCTACGTTTTAGTAATACAGGCTCGCATACTTTAGTTTCGTGACCGGGTAGTTGAGACTGTTTGACGCTGAGGTTTAGAACTGAGACTATGACGTCACAGAGACGCCGGGAAGAAAGGAAGGGAAGAAAATTATTTTCACACCTGGTTGCTTTAAAATAAAAAACATCTTTATTTATATATCGAGGAAATATGATATAATATACAATGAAAATTTACATATAATTTAATATTTATTTACAAACAAAATTATTTTCACCGCTGCGGAAAGTATACGAAATTATATTACATATTATAGCGATAAAAGAGATAGTCGAGAAACAATAGAAAAATAGCAGGAGATTAATTTTGATAGGAGGAGGCGGCTTCCAGGTCTGGGAGTTCATCACAGAATTCCTGGATAGCCTTCTCGAATTCATCGTCCTCCGAAGACTGTGGAGAAAGCGAACGGGGGGAAAACGATGCCTCGGGAGAAGGACACTCAGGTTCTCCTGAATATATAGGAGAGTAGCTGGGTTCGAGTGCGTCGTCTTCATCGTCCGAGTCTATAAACAAAAAATAAAATTATATATAGCATTATATATATATATATATATATATATATATATATATATATATATGTGTGTATATATATATGTATGTATAAAATTTTCGCGTTTCGCCAAAAAAGTAATATTTACCCGATAACGTAACGACTTCAATGGTTTGGCCAGGGTGCCTTCGTGAAGGTCCTGCTACAGGCTCTTCTGCAGGACGTTTTCTTCGCGTTGATTCGGCTCCTATATTCGAAATGGCGAGCATATCTATTTTAACAAAAATAAAAATTTTATTAAAATAAAAATTTAAAATTTACTACATTTTTTGTAATTGTTGCTATTATAAGTGAAATATATTTACCTAACGCACGTTGTCGATGGTAGTGCATTAGAAGATGGGCTATATAGTCGCCGATATCTCCATCCTCCTTTTTCTCCATAACTAGTCGGCATGTTATAATCTCGCCTGCTATATTTAATAGGCGGACATCACCGCCAAAATGTCCCAGGCAAAACACTATCGCCAAGGCATCGCTCGAACAGCTGTTGGCGGCCTTTTTAAATAACCGATAATTGTTCTCACTGTCTTCCTCCGTTATGCGGTCGAGATATTTTTTGATATCAAATCGCGGTATAGTAATAGCACACAATAACGCGATTTTTCTTAAAATATCGGCGACACACATTTTCGAGCACTCGGACTTCACTTTACTTAACGCGCAAAAAATTTCGAGAGGCGGAAAACTAATGTTGGATTTTTCATGGGGAATCAGAATTTATACATAATCCCCCCACTGTTTTCCAAAAGGACAATAAAGTGGGGAAAAAAGTTTCCTTATTCTAGCACTGCCTATTTTTAGTTATTTTCATTTTATGGCCGGCTAATTCCCTTAGTTTCTATAGGGTTTCGCATTTGTCACGCCGAAAGAAATTACGTTACCTCAACCAATGAAAGAATAATAAAAAAACAGGCGTTAAAAGGTTCAAACGTTTGGAACATTATACTGTAAAAGGAAAGAGGGGAGATGAAAAAAATTTAACAATTTAAGTAAAAAACATCCTACATTTATTGATATTAATTTTATATAAATCAATATTCTTATTACATATAATTAAAATATTACATAGGAGTACATCGTCTATACCGTATTACAATTCGAATTACATGATTAAACACGGCAATGCATAGCGTAAAATGTTTCACTTGTTTCTTTTTTCGCGAAGAAAAATTTTACGAAATAAGTGTACGATTAAGCGATCGTTATGTTCGCAATCTTCGGTAAAAAGACTAAGAAACCGATTAAGATCGTAACCATTGCACATATAATATAAAAATACGCAACTATATTGACCGCATGTTTGAGAAAAAATTCCTTGTAATTGTTGAATATTCCAACGATGGATGATGGAGTTTCGCCGAAGTCGGTGGAGAAATCCGGGGTGCAAGGGTGGTATTCCGTAGCTGTCGAAGTATGTGCCTGTACCATGCTCGTCGAGGAAGAAGGCGACCCAATGTTCTCCAGGTCGATTGTGGTCATCCGTATTAGCGACGATGGCAGTCGACCTCGTCCACACCCTCGGGACTCTGTCGGCTGGATAAACTCCCGCATCCCTGGCATTGATGTGGTGCAATGCTTGTAGAATTTCGCGAGAGTTCATTATTTTGGCACGGAGGCGAACGAACGAGCGGTATTATATATTCAATAACTTCGGTTTTTACCTCCTTCGCTACTGCGTCTTTTGTCGCGCCGGCTTGTAACGCTGAGTTTTCAATGTCAGCTCGTGTGGAGTTAGTAGTTGCTTCGAGCTTGTCTCTATCCATCAACGACGATAATTCAGATTTTTCAAATTTCTCTACTTCTTTTTCTATTGATCGCTCGAATTTTTGCAGATTTTTTTTCTCTATTTCATTTCTATCGCGCGAAATCTCATACGCGCTACAGATTTCCTCGTTTTCGTCGTCTTCGTTTTCGGCGTCCTCGTCGTCGTCCTCGTCGTCGTCGTCGTCGTCGTCGTCGTCGTCACAGGCGTTTAAACTCCAATTATCCGGAGAACCACAAGTAGTTTGAGTACTAACGTTCGTATTGCCGTAGGCGATATTATTTCGCTCGATCAGCCAATATTTTAATTTATATACGTTGTGTAATGCGCAATGAAAGATTCCGAATTTTCGAAATCCGTGGTAACCACAATATCGTCCGCGCACTTCTCCCTCAGACAGATTTTTGAATGCGGGAGAAATATCTTCCAAATTATATATATTTCTGGAGAGTAGATTCCGCAAGTAGGTTTCTTTTTCGGCACCTCTGACGTAAATGTAACGGGCCTGTCTTGTTATTTCACGTAGTTGCGATGTAAAATATTTCGGATTAGCTTCACCGTCGAACCATTCGATGCCGTGATAATTTCGTGTAAGCCAGTTATTTTCATGTCTTACATTTCTTGGTAAATCGCCAAATGAATGCGGGGGCATCATAATCCAATGTCCGACGAATGGAGCGTCAAGCGCGATAATAGCAACTTCCTTGGGGATAAACTTCGCAGAGGCATCGCGGAAACCTTGTATGTCGATGACTATATCCATTTTGTGAAGACTGGAGCGCCCTCGATAGCGTGGTTATAATAGTTTAAACTGCTCGCGAAGCGTCGACGTTCGTGTCTCGAATGAAACTGAATTCTTTTCTATTATATTGTATATTTTTTGATATTTTACGCTGTTGGCATTTTGATCGAATGTGGAGGGGAGAAAAAGGAGGGGAAATTTTCCGAGTATTACGTTGTCAAATACTTGAGAGCGATAAATATCTATCCGGCAAAATCGACGATGACTTGACGAGACGAATCGATTTCTATTACATTATCGAATTCGGCGTAAATAATACAATTAACGGTCTCTGTGAGAGCCTTCTCGAATCGCACTTCTAATCGTAAACTACCATGTCTCACGAGATTCCAATGTCCCGCGTAATTAGCTGATAGGTCGGGCGTGAGATCAAAAGCGAATAACGTATATCCCTTGGAATAATCGTCTCTACTTATAGAATTTCCTTCGTTCAAAAAATGGATGCCCGTTCCTGCGAAGAGAGTTTGATAAGCTTCGACGTAAAGCGGTTCCTCCGGCGAGAAAACCGGTTGTAACGGCCTACTAGGAATTTGCATACCGTCGACGTATAGTGAGAAGAAATTTATTCCGTAATTTTTGAAATTAAACGGATTTAATTTTCTATCGCCATTAAACGCTTTATTATTAACAAAGCCGACTATTATCCTTTTCGGAAGTTGACCGAGTATTACATTATCTAACGATTCACCCACAACACCACTGTGAATCGTAAATGTTTTAACTTCGACTCTCGTGAGCGGATATTTGGCCGTAACTTTACTTAACATTCTAGCATGCGCGAGTAATAATCCGGCGCTTATTTTCGCCCTTCTCACGAGTAAGCTCGCATCCAGTATATGAATTTTCGACGATGAACCGTTACTGTCCATAAGACAAAACGAATCTTTCGAACGGACGAGCCTTAAGCGTACTTCTACACCGTTAATTAAAAATTTGTCTTGATTGAAAACGTCGCAATGGAGATGCCCTACAAGATCTAGCGCTCGCCCGCCGTGAATGTAACGCGCGCGTCTCACGAGAGCGGAATTTGGCGATTTTGGTTCCACCGGTTCGTCCATTTGACCGGGTGTATCCGCGTCCCATAGACAGGAGGTTAGATGGGAAGTTTTTGCGGGTGAAGAATAATTTAATAACTCCTCGATGTACGCGCGGTACGCGTAAGCGTTGTTTGGAGGCGACACGAGCTTTTGATTGAAATACACGTCGATCTGATTGAACATGGAATGAAGTAAATGATTTACGGGGCCTATAGTGGCCGTGACGGCTGCGCCCGAAGTATGCCCCGTGGAATTGCCCGACGTTTCTACGCGTACGCGCAGACTTAACATGGTGTGCGTGAGATCTAAATATTCTTCTCCGTGACCCGGGATGACGAATTCTATCGGGGAATCGTCTGAGAGCGAAGTCACGGGTTTGTAATGAATCCATTGCGAACTCTCGATACTAGTTTGTGTGGGCGGTAAAGAAAAGAGATCGAGTTCGCTCTTTAAACACTCGCTCGAATGCGTGTGAAGAAAGGACATGCTTATTTACCGCAAATTTTTTTGTCGTCGTTGTAATTCTCACTGTTAGATGTGTTTAGAATATATGCCGTTTAAGAAAATATGTCGGATACGGTGCGCTTTCTAGCAGTTTTACGCCTTTTCGCGGAGTCTTAAGTCTTTTCACCGTTGTGCGCTTTTTTCTTCTCTTATTTTTCGATGTTTTTGTATTTGTTCTTTTTTTCCCTCGCGTCTGGCGCTTTGACGAACTTTTCTTACGCGCCTGGCGTCGTCTACGTAATGTCGCGGATTTAGCGATGCGCGTGTTGAGCCCGCCGAAAGGAAACTGAGCTACATGCATTTTTGCATCCGACTTATAACCCGAACCCTTCATCAGTCTACTTATTTTTTCTTTAGCTTTTCTCTTAAGATTATCGCGCGATTCTTCAAATCGATGTTTGGCCGCTACCTTAAACGGCATATTGTTTTCAACATCTTCGATTATATTAGCACCGGCACGTAAAGCTTCTTTTCCCACAGTCCGTACGCCACTGGTTAAATAAGGTAGTACTCGTCTGAACAATCCTCCGAGAAAACTACCAATACCGTGACCTCGTTGATAGGGCGATCCGACGAAAACTCGCGGAATTCCACCGCCGCGACTGCCGCCGTTTTGTAACTCGTCGTAATACGTCGAATAATAATCCATTAACATTTAATTTTTTATCGCGGTCTCTAATTATTATTATGTTATCTACTCGATACGCCTAAAGTGTAATGTCACTGTCAGCGTTCCAAATTCGAATGGTATACTCTGTCCTAGTTGATCTCTTATATCTATCTCGATTGTGCGAAAAGACGTTTGACGCAGGGCAATGTATTGAGTGTGCGAGAAATGCTTTATTTGAGTAGACGCGAACGCGTAATCATTTCCAACATCGAGTGCGACTATTCGCAAAAGAGGAGACTGTACATCACCAGTAATATAGGGTTCGCAAATATCGCAATATACAAAGAGCTTGTCGGGGATACCGCGCAACAAACTAGCTGGTTCGGCGGCTATTATTACGCGTTCGCGCGGAAATACGTAAAATGGCGATGTATAAATTTCAACATCATCATAAATCCAGGAAGGTAAAGCGCCTGATGTACCGGTATTATTTTCAATTTTACCATGCTTCTCGTCGTCATTCTGTATATTGAAGTCGGTTTCATTTAAGAGCCATAACGGTAAATGATCCACTACGCTAGCATTGAGCTTATTGTTCGTATCGAAGCCGAGTATTCGGCAAAGTTTTTCGGAAAAATTTACATAATGAATCATGTCACATTTCATAACGTCGCAGGAAAGTTTCATAATAATTTTGCGCCCGATAATAGCGCCAAATTGCCAATGGATATGCGAATCCACGGATTTTGCAGAGTAATTCACAGCTTCTATAATATCGTGCAAACTTGAGTAAATACCCGATGGTATTTCAGCTTTCTTAGCGTTGATTTTCTTTTTTTGGGGACCTATCGTGAATTCTTGAATATTGATAAATTTTATGATTCCTTCTCCAGGACGTATATGAAGAAAGCTAGTCGGAAATTGAATCTCCGTGAGCGCTACTTCCCAACGTCCCTGCAAGTCTATACGTTGAGGTAATTCAGTGGTGAAACACGTGGTTTTATTCTCCGGAAAAAAACGCATGCTGCTATTATTCGGGAGAATCATATAAAATCCTTCCTCCCCCATTTTTAATTCAAAGATTTTAAACTTGAAGCGGGTATCCAAGAATCGAATTTTGAAGGATATCCTTGCCAACTAACTAATAATTGTTTATTGTTACCACGTCCCCTACTTTTTATCACACGATCGACGATAAATTCTTCCCCTTGCAAGTCTTTAATAACAGATGCTAATTCTTGCTCATAAAAAATCCCGTCTATAACTTCGCCCGCTAAATCGCTTAATTCGTATACACGTGATTTTCTCCATTCGAGAACACGGTGAATTCGAAATATTTCTTCGCTCCACTTTGCCTCGTATCCTTTCTCAAAGGCTACTTTTGCTCTACTGACACGCACGAAATCGCCCACGTTATATTTAGCCTTTTGCCCGCGATTCTTTTTCTTCGCCCCATCGCCGTTGTCGTTCCAGCGACGATTCATATTTTCACGCGCGATTCGCGCATTTTCCCTCGTAACGACTGCAGGTTGCATTTTGATGGTGGAATGTCGGGTATGATTGTAAGCACGAACGATATCCTGCAAAACATCGATGTAGCGTCGCGTATTTTTGTGCGTAAAATATCGCCACACTCGTTCCTTGAGCGTTCTATTAAAACGTTCCACTATAGCTGCTTTAATATCGGGATTACGAGCTACGCGAAAACGAATATCTTTTTCTTTTAAGAAATTTTGTACTTGTCGTGCAATAAATTCTTTACCTTTGTCGGTCTGCAGGTATACGGGTAGGCGCTCTTTGTTTCTCGAGAATATGCGTTGAAAGGCTTTTATCACGCAGCCACCTGTTTTGTCACGTAAAGGTTCTACCCAAACGAATTTACTGAGTACGTCAATAACCGTTAATAGATATGAATAACCATCATTATAGCTCTTGAGATTACGAATATCGATCAAATCAGCTTCCCATAAGTCATCGATATTTGTCACGTTATAATGTAAGCGTGGAAATTTTCGACGTACCGGCCGATGTAGCGTGTATGCGTCTTGCGATTTAAGCCAGTCGATGACCTCGTTACGTGAGAAATTCGGTTTAGCAGCTCGCGATAAATTATCCGTCGCCGAATAGCCGGCATAGTGCGAGGGACTGTAATACAATTTTTCGAGTTCCATCATTCGAGTTTGCTCCAGTCGAGCAATTTTTTTCTTTTCTTTGTCGGAAAATCTGCGTAACTCGTTACTGTTTTGTCGCCTTCGTCCTCGTCGGCGGATACAAATAGCGTATCACCTTCGGTTTCGCTTGTTTCGTCTACCTTACGTCTGTACGACTTTGAACGCTCGGTCGAAGTTCTCGGAGTGGAACTTCCGCGCGGTACCACGATTTTAATACGCTGAGATCGGGCGTATGTATGTAATAAATCACGATTTCCTATGAGATTGGAAGGAGTGCCTATGTCGCGCAGTAATCGAGCAAACTGAATTCTTCCGGTTGCTTTTACTGTTTTTCTCTCGCGTATCGCGTCGTTTATAAGTTCCGAGATATTCGAACCTGTTATGACAGAGCCGTCTATAGTTACGAGTCCTCGTCTATCCCAGCTAATTTTAGATGACGGAATATCGATCAAATATTTTAATAGCGCTCGTGCTTTGTCGCGATAAGATTTCGGTACACTATCGAGTATTTTTTTGATCATTTCAGCCGATTGTGCGCGTTTTTTCCCGAAACTACTACTACTACTACTAGCGCTACCGTCGCCGCGGCCGCTGCTAATTAAAGTTGACGTTTCCATAAATTCATTATCATCGACATCCAAATTCGTGTCTTCGTTCTGCTCGTCATTAATGTCCTCACCGTTACCCTGTATATCCTCGCGTAAGCGTTTTTTCGCTTCCCGAACAAAGTGAAGATAACGTTGGAGTACTTCGTTATACAATTTCCATCTTTTGTCCTCGTCGACAGGAGTCGCGAGGTTAAGAATACGCCACATCTCCGCATCGAGCCGCGATAAAGCTGTTCCCGGTGTTCGTACTGAATTATTATTATTTACATTTTCCGCACTTGATATTTCCGTATTTTTCTTCGGCGAATTATCAGGCATCGTAATAGATGCCATTTCCGGTTGCTGTTGCATTCGCTGCATTCTCTCAAGATTTTCGGTAGATATCAAAACCATTTTCTTAGCCCTCTCCATTGTTCAAAGTACAGGTGTTAGCACTTTCCTTTTTTATTATTTTTATTATTTTTCCTATACGGAGAATGTACGGGATGTATAGGATCGTATTTTTCTCTTTCATTCGCCGATAAACCGGGATAATATAGCCCCTAGTAAAGGTCCAATAAGATAGGGTAAAAATCCACCTCTCTGTACTAACAGTTTTCTTTTAATCTTCCAATTACCTTGTTTTGCCGCAACACGCCGTAGGACCGTTTTATGTTTGGCTAATCGCTTTTTATCGCTACAACAAAGCGGTACGTTACCCTTTAGCGTATTGAAAATGCACTCTTGAATGCACTTTATGAGCTTATTGTCGGCGGCACGCAAGAATACGGTTCTTTGATTTTTTTTCAAATGACACAAGGTTTTTAAAAGGCATAAGTTTCTTTCACCGATAGACCGCCTAGCATTCTTTATTGCTCTATTCGATGTCATCAACTTTTTAACAGGTTCTTCTTTTTTCACCATTATCCTGTAATCGCACGACTGACAAGTTGCGAACACGAATTTTACCCTTTTATACGCCCCCACTTCTATTGTTCGATCTACGCGGTATGTATGCGTAATGCCGAGTATCGTCGGGAAAGATGCACGTGCGAAAGCGATATTCGTCTGGAGTCGATTGTTTCAAATCAAGCAATAAATACCCGTGTGGCCTCGATGTAGCGTCGTAGTACGCTTCTTCCATAAACTTTGGATCGTCGGGATATATTTGACGCGCTAGATGACGAATTTGAGCGCGATCGCGTGGATTTTTGAAAACTACTATGTAATTCGCTTTGAGAGATATGTCGCGCTGTCCGCGCCCTTGATGAAAGAGATTTTGCGAGATGAGTATAACACTGAGATTTTTATGATGGCTTCCTTTGGTAAACAGATCTACGATAGCGTCGCACGACGATGATTCCCTCATAAGATCGTCAATTATTATTAATTTTGGTGAGAGCGGATCGTTGGAATAATCTTCCGAGCGCGGTAATCCCTCGCGAAATTCGATTATATTTTTCTTCGATTTTATCAATGCATTATTAATGTAACCGGTCTTTTGTGCTTTTTTCTCTTTTTCTTTTTCACTCGCGGCGCATTGTAAACGCTGATACGCATCTTGCCACTCTGCGTAATAAAATAAAATTCTCTCGAATCGAACATCTGACATACCGGATAAATGACGAAGAAACGTTTTCACGAAAATTGTTTTTCCGCATCCCGTAGGCCCACAGACGATCGACGTCCAAGGATGTTTCCACCGTACATCCATTTTGCGAAATGAACGCTTTGCCGATTACGTTCGCACTCATAAATAAAAGATCATCGAATATTTTTAATATTTATCGTAGGTATACGTTGAGTAATAAGTTTATCCGCGCTCCGGGGGCACCACCGCGGCGGCCGCATGCTCGCGCTAGCGTTTCCCGGTACGTGAACGAGCGGAAAGCACCGCGGCCGATTAGCTGCTAAGCAGCCGCGGGAGCGACGCGAGTAAGCGTATTCGCGGGGATGTGCACGTACCAGCGTTTTTCGAGCACCGCTGCTTACGAGCTTATAAGCGGTGCTCTGTGTGCGCTTATGTTAGAAATAAGATGCTCGTTTAGCGCTCAACTAACATTTTGATATTATTTTGATGGAATGTTCTATGCGTGTAGTAAAGAAGTAAAGGAAATATTAGAGAGGGGTAAAGGAAAAAATACGCTGTGATTTTTAAGGTGGAAAAACTTCATATTTATTGACAATAATTTTTTATTTTTTATTTTTTATTTTTATAAAATTAACAATTGCGTTTTAAAATTATACGCACAATTTCATTAAATCCTAGTGAAAGTAATTCTTCGAATACAATATTGAAATATACATCTAAAAATGTTAAATCCTTTATTTGCGTTTGTACATTGCGTTCAATTTCTTGAAAATTACCGATAACTATCAGTTTTATAATTTCACGATCTATGTAAGCTGATGGGAGTTTTAATTCTATCTCGTTCATTAAGTAATTGGCGCAGGTGTTGACGGTGTCGGCGATGCAAACTAGTCGAGACAAATGTGCATCCACGCATCTCGCAATATTTTCCAGGCCGAGAAAAGTTGCTTTCTGCATCACGATAGTGACACTGTGTGTTTTTCGTTTCTTCAAGGGCGGCTGCTCTTGCTCCTCCGCTTCACCATTACTCGCAGATTGTTCCACATTTTCCTTGTAAGTCACTATCACAGCCCTCGACCCGTAAGCGGTGGTGAAGCCGATGGAAATATTGTTGATGATAATCGTCGCACCGCGTTTCATGAGATCGTAACACGGAATGAAACTAAAGTATGCGAGCCTGTATTACTAAAACGTAGGTTTATTGATAGTCATTGTTCGTTGCCATATGGATATATAATAGAACGTTAATTTTTCTCAGCTCACGTTTTATCGATGTATATAACAGCGAATTTGCATATTTTCTGTCACATAAGAAGTTTTGTACATTGCGAAATTATTATTTACATTTAAACATAAGTATAATATTTAATAAAAATTTTTTATTTTAAATCGCTTATATAAAAACATTTACTATTTTCCTATCCTTTCTCTCCTCGTCTAAGTGACGTCATAAAGCTCTAAAACCGACGTAATCGCTACCTGCACAGACTTGCTTTTTACGACCCTTTCTATTCTCGCGACGTCACCATTCTCGGTGGCCGCCATCTTGACGATTCTTACACACGTGTTATTTTGCCGCGTTTTTCCCTCTCGCTCAGAAACATGCTCCTCATCCAATCAAACTGCCGGCAACTATAGGGAAGCCAATCAGAGCGTAGGGTCCCCTATGCCGGAGGACTACTCTCTACAAATATGCTCCTCATCCAATCAAACTGCCGGCAACTATAGGGAAGCCAATCAGAGCATAGGGTCCCCTATGCCTGAGAACTACTCTCTACAAATACTACATCTAATCCTTATTCTAATAAGATTTCAGCTAGCCCAGCATACTAGGACCCTGTCTGGAAATGTGGAGGACCCAGGTTCGAACCCCGAGAATTTCCACTCGCCCCGGAAAAAAAATAAAAAAACAAAAAAATAAAAAAATTTAAAATAAAAAAATTTAAAAGGAAAAAATTTAAAATTTAAAATAAAAAATAAAAAATTGTCTCGTAGACGTCTACGCATCCCCTCCCCCTTTTTTTAAATAATAAAAATTGTCTCGTAGACGTCCACGAGTCCCCTCTTTTTTCCATAGGTACCTGTGGTGGGCGTGGCCAGACAGGCACACAGCAGGGGGTCGGGGTCGGTGGTGGGGGTTTGTTGTGTCTAGCTATAGTTGCCCCTATACTACTTATTTTAAAAAACGATCGTATTCAAAAATGTTATTTCGTTGCAATAAAACTATTGATGCAAAACCAGATAAAAGACTATATACGAGAAGTACTGTGGATTTATTGAAATTAAAAAGTAATAATTTTGATAAGAAAATCATGTGTTTAATAAAATAAGTATATGTATTGTAACCGTAAATTTCTTTATTTAATTACTTTTAATAATAATTATTTATTCGGCGGGCGGTTCTTCGGTGCCCACGGCACACCTTCGGCGCGTACCTCGAATATCGATCCCGATATCTCGAAAAAGCCAATATATCACCAAATAACCGAATTGGGCGCCAGGTACGGTAGGCCGCACCATTCACGATAAACGCAACACCGAAAGACAATTTCGAGATCGATAATTAACGCGACGGCAAAATTCCGCGGCTACTCAGTATACCCTAAATGGTAGAGGGGGAGGTTCGGGGGAGACGAGAGAAATTCTGAGAGTCGAGAATACGGGAGCGAAAATGAGCATTCGATAAATTAATAGTAAAGATAACAATAATATATTATAAAAATAAAAGAAACCAGAGTATAGAGCAGTTCACATACAAAAGAATAGCCTTTGATGACAGTGGTTATTTTACAGGCGAATTCGATATTTTATTTCCGCGGAGATCGGCACGACCGTGCGCAACAGTATTAAATTACCGGGCGTCTTACGCGCTTTAACTCGACTTTTCGGCCGCGAGGATTTCGGCCGTACGAGACTTAATCAGGCCGCGACAACTAAAGAAATCTCTCGAATGCGCCGGTAACTACTTTACGCACGCCCGTGAATCCGCTTCAATACAATATAATTTTCCGGACTCGAATCGGTCTTGTAACACAGCTCGCGGCACTGAAATGTGCCTCAATAATATTAGCGACGACCTTTGCTTGAACTATGCCACGTATATTTACTCGGATGATTCGCGAAAACTAACGACGGGGTCACAAACACCCGATAGATACTCTGTTCGATACCGGATAATTGTGCTTTCTCCTCGCTCTAATTACGTATAGCGGGTACAAAATAACTGCTAGTAATACACAAAATTAAGACGGAAATTATCGGTGACGACTGTGGTGTACGAGTCGTATGACGCAATACTTTGCGTGATCCGGAATATCGATCGCGCGAGCGTGAAAATCCCGATACTATACAATATGTAATAATTACAGACGCGAAACTAACATTAATGACTGTCGGCGGCGGCGAAATGAATAGAGAGAGCTTATTATATCTAATTCGGATGAGCGACGTGTGCCCGTCGGCCGTGCGACGTAATCTATCCAAAAAAAACATTCACAAAGCTAATTCACCAAAACGCGTGACTCGACAACTATTTAGGGCGCGACTCATCCGAATTAATTACCTACAGATAAACGGCAACAAAATAGGTCGGCGACGCTCGTCCCACCGGCAGGAAGGTCTCGCTGCTTCCTCGATCGTTTAAGACTTCTCTCACTCTTCGGAAAGCCTGCGTCCTCTCGGATAGCTCGCCGAACAGTGCCGAGCGAGAGTCCTGCAGGAGACACGCCGGCGCGATAAATCGCTATCGCGCCACTTGTGGCGCTTTCGCATTACGCAGGGCCGTCCTGCGATCCTTGCGATCCTTGTGGTCGTCACGGCCGTATCGGTGGGCTCACCGCCCCGAAATTTCTAAATTCGATGGCTGCTTGACTGGCAGATGCGGAATTCCGGCAGCGTCCGATCGGCTCTCTTTCCTATCTTATAGAATAGGTCCATGGTCGAGAGCCCTCTCGCCGCTCCGTCCTTGGGACTCCCTCGCTTCGCGCGGGTGGAGTGGCCATCCCTTCGGCCGGGTCCTTCCGGCCCTTCGCCTCTGTTCCTGTCGTAATAATGCAAAATTATCGGCAGCGATGTGTGTTAACCACCAAGAATGTAGTTAATAAAAAAAATTACGACCTGACGTCTCTCGCTCCTTGAGGGTCTCGGACTCCCGCTCTCGGCCGCTCCTCTTCCTTCTTCCTTCCTCTCTGCCGGATGGGATCCCGCCGCTCGATCTCGTGCCGACAACCAACTCGCGGGCTCATCTTGAGCTTACATTTGCGATTACTATTACTAACCAAAAGTCAGATCTCGTCGATCTGACGATTGGGCCGCTCTCTCCCTAAATAGAGAGGACGCAGGCCCCCGAAAAACCGCCCCCGATCGGGTCATTCGACCCTTGTGACGGACGTCCCAAAAACGTCACGTCACAACTCCCCCTTCCCAGGAGAGGACCGAGGAGGTCTTGGCTGAAGACGAGCGTCGACAGCCACCAACTCCTTCCTAGTTATCAAGAGCTCTCCAAAAACAACAAGCCGATTCCCTCTCCAACCAGTCACCGCCCAGCCTACCGACTAAAATCAATTTAAACGACTGAAAGGGAAACGACCGCACGCACCTCGCAAGGAAACCTCGGTGAAGAGAGGGATGAGGGGGGGGGGAGAGGGTTAGAAAAGGAATGGAGGGTTCTAGACATAACACGAATTTTTACTCCTCAATCCCCTGTATTTACTCCCCGCTTACACCTGGATTGTTCGCGGGGCGGAGAGAGAAGGGGGTGGGTCTCCGGCAACTATCTGGGTCCGGTTTGGCCCAAGTGGCCCTTGTCCGGACGGTATGGGCCCAAATCCAGCCATCCTGTTCCGCATCTTGGGCATGTCCGGATGGTGACCCCGTCAGCGCCGCACCCATAACAATATTTCCTGCCCCGTGGTTCCGGGCACTCTGTATAGCGGTGGCTGGTGGATCTGCAATTCCAGCAGCGATTGGCTTCCCCACCGGCACGTCGTCGCGGTGATCGGCTGGTGGAAGCCGGTCGGGCTGGCGATCTCGCGGATCTCGCTCTCCGACGCGGGGATCGTTCCCTTGTCGGTGACGGCGTCCGCGGGGAGGTTCCCACCGTCCGCGTGGGTGGTCGCGCGGGTGGCGGCTGAGTTTGCCCCAAGCCGCTTGGCACTGGGGGCCTCGGCCAGGCCATGGGGCCTCGGCCTCTTCCCCTTGCTTCGGGTGCCGTCGGTGGTCTCCCTCCCCCGAGGCGTGCCGTTCCGGCAACTAAATCTTCGGGCCATCCCGTTTGGCTGCCCCTTGTCCTTTGTGACACGGGCGGCGTCTGGGTCTCCCCGTCTCTCTTCTCGATGTTGGCCCTTCTCAACATCCTGCTTATGAAAGGACCGAGCAGCTCGGTCTGGCTCCCTTGATCCCGGGTGGTCGGGAATTCCACGACGCGCGCCCCGCGCGTCGTATATCGCTGTCGTTCCTGGGCTTCTAACAACTCCCCTAGGTCCGTCCAGAATCCTGGGTTTTCGTTGCTGATCTGGCGGAACAGATCAGCGTACCGGGCCCTGAAATGCCGCCACTCCAGGTTGGACATCTCTCTTGGTTTTCGACAGCTATCTAGGAGGTAGAAGGTGATAGGATTTAAGGTCTTTTACGTGCACTTTACCCACGATATTTCCCTCCAAATTCGCGAGCTCGTACACCACATTCGACAATATCTTATTAATTCTAAAGGGGCCGTGAAATTTCGGTGTCAACTTGGCCGCAATATTATGTGCCGCAGACGACAGCACACGTTGCCGTTTCAGTACCAAATCTCCAACCTTAAATACAATATCGCGGCGTCTCAAATTATAATAGGTGGACTGCTTCTGATAGGCCCACTCGAGATTTTCTTTCACCCAATCGTACAAAGATTGAATTTTCCGCATTCTCTCGGACCATTCCGCTGGATCGCGTTGTTCAACCCCATCGACGTTCGTGCATCGCTCGCGTATCGAGTTTATCGGCGTCGGCTCCCGTCCGAGATTTAAAAGCGCCGGTGACGTGCCGATAGATGAATGATGAGCGGTGTTGTACGCGAATCGAAAATCTCGCAAATGCTCATCCCATTCTCTATGATCTCTCTCTAAAAAGGCAACTATCATGGTCTTTAAAACCCGATTAACGCGCTCTACCGGATTAGCCTGCGGATGGTATGGCGGAATCGTCGTGTGGGTTATCCCGTGTTCTTCCGAGAACGCTCGCAACGTCTGATTTGCGAATTCCGTGCCGTTATCCGTCAGCAAAAATTTTGGCGTACCCCAACGCGAAATGACTTCTCTCAAAGCCTCACAAATTTTCTTGCCGTTAGCGGCTCTTAACGCAAAACATTCCATCCACTTCGTGAATAGATCTTGCACTACTAAAACGTACGCAAAACCAGCTTTGCTTTTCGGAAACGGACCCATTATATCGGCAGCCACCATGGTCCATGGGCCTTCCACGACGCGGTGACCCATGAGACCCGCCGGGTTTGCTTGCTCGACCTTGGTACGCTGACAGACGTCGCACTGCCTAACGTACTTCGCGGCATCCCGAAACATATTCGGCCAGTAATACGCGACCGCCAGTCGGTGGAACGTCTTCTCCACCCCTAAATGTCCCGACTGCGGTGTGTCGTGTGCCTCTCTAAGCGCTGTTTCCCTCAATTCTCTCGGTAGTACCAGTTTCCATCGGTCTAAGTCCTCCACAATATCCGATACAATCGCTTTGGGTCTGCAATAATATAATTGATTATCTACTATTCGCCAATCGGTAAAGCGTCGAGGTCCATTCGTGACCTCCCCGCAACGTTTGATATACCAAGCGTCGGTCGTATTCGCGATAATATCCGCCTCTACGGCAACCATTATCTTTACCTCGGTGTCACTCTCATACATTCGCGATAAGGCATCCGGTACGTGATGCAATGCACCTTTTCTATGAATTATTTCATAGTCGTACTCCAAGAGCTCTAGAGCCCATCTCGCGAGTCTGCCTGTTGGATTTTTGAGATTGTGTAGCCAGCGTAAGCTACTATGGTCGGTTATGACCGTAAATTTATACCCCTCTAAATATGGTCTAAATTTTTTTATTGCCCATACTACCGCCAAACATTCTTGCTCGGTAACTGAGTACTTTTTCTCGGGATCTGCTAAGGCTCGACTCGCGAAAGCTACGACGTGTTCGGTTCCCTCTACCTTTTGGGTCAACACGGCTCCTATTCCTACCGAACTTGCGTCTGTTTGCAAAACAAACGGGATGTTAAAGTCCGGACACGACAACGTAGGTGCGGTAACCAAGTGCGAACGAATTTGCTCGAAAGCGCGACACTGCGCATCCCCCCACTCCCAGCGCTGACCCTTTTTCAAAAGCCGGGTTATCGGTTCGCTAATTGTTGCGAACTGTGGTATGAACCGACGATACCAAGACGACATGCCCAAAAATCTACGTACTTGCTTGATATTGCGCGGAGCCGGATAGTCTAGTATTGGTTGAACTTTGTCCGTATCCACCGTAAGCCCGTCTCGTTGTACGATGAATCCAAGATATCGAACCTGTGAGCGACAAAACTCACATTTCTCCGGATTTATCGTGAGACCGGCAACAAAGATTTTCGTTAGCACGCGCTCTAACCATTCTAAATGTTCTTCGAAAGTTGGCGTTACTATTACGATATCATCAAGATATGCGAACGCGTGAGGCTCCATTTCCGGCCCGATTATTTTATCTAATAAGCGCTGGAAAGTCGCGGGCGCTCCCGTTAATCCGTATGGCATCCGCATGAAGTGATACAAGCCTTTCCCCGGGACGCTAAAGGCAGTAATTTCCCGACTTCCTCTCGCCAGGGGTATTTGGAAGTACGCCTGGCTTAAGTCAATCGTGGAAATATACCGAGCTGATCTTAGCTTGTCTAATATACCATTCATATTTGGCAACGGATACGCGTCTTTCTTTGAAACGCTATTTACTTTCCGGAAGTCTAAACAAAATCTGTATTTCCCATCCGGCTTTTTCACCATCACGATCGGATTCGACCATTCACTATACGAAGGTTCTATAATACCGGCACCTAACATCTTATCGACTTCATTATGAATCGCTTCCTGTACTTTAGGTGAAACTAAATAACACCTTTGTTTTATAGGGCGGTTCTTACCGACATCTATTTCATGTTCCGTTAGAGAAGTGACACCGGGGTTAATTACCGTTTCCGGTATCCTACCCTTCAAAAAATCCCAAACAGACGCAAGTTCGGTAGGAATAGGAGCCGTGTTGACCCAAAAGGTAGAGGGAACCGAACACGTCGTAGCTTTCGCGAGTCGAGCCTTAGCAGATCCCGAGAAAAAGTACTCAGTTACCGAGCAAGAATGTTTGGCGGTAGTATGGGCAATAAAAAAATTTAGACCATATTTAGAGGGGTATAAATTTACGGTCATAACCGACCATAGTAGCTTACGCTGGCTACACAATCTCAAAAATCCAACAGGCAGACTCGCGAGATGGGCTCTAGAGCTCTTGGAGTACGACTATGAAATAATTCATAGAAAAGGTGCATTGCATCACGTACCGGATGCCTTATCGCGAATGTATGAGAGTGACACCGAGGTAAAGATAATGGTTGCCGTAGAGGCGGATATTATCGCGAATACGACCGACGCTTGGTATATCAAACGTTGCGGGGAGGTCACGAATGGACCTCGACGCTTTACCGATTGGCGAATAGTAGATAATCAATTATATTATTGCAGACCCAAAGCGATTGTATCGGATATTGTGGAGGACTTAGACCGATGGAAACTGGTACTACCGAGAGAATTGAGGGAAACAGCGCTTAGAGAGGCACACGACACACCGCAGTCGGGACATTTAGGGGTGGAGAAGACGTTCCACCGACTGGCGGTCGCGTATTACTGGCCGAATATGTTTCGGGATGCCGCGAAGTACGTTAGGCAGTGCGACGTCTGTCAGCGTACCAAGGTCGAGCAAGCAAACCCGGCGGGTCTCATGGGTCACCGCGTCGTGGAAGGCCCATGGACCATGGTGGCTGCCGATATAATGGGTCCGTTTCCGAAAAGCAAAGCTGGTTTTGCGTACGTTTTAGTAGTGCAAGATCTATTCACGAAGTGGATGGAATGTTTTGCGTTAAGAGCCGCTAACGGCAAGAAAATTTGTGAGGCTTTGAGAGAAGTCATTTCGCGTTGGGGTACGCCAAAATTTTTGTTAGCACGCGCTCTAACCATTCTAAATGTTCTTCGAAAGTTGGCGTTACTATTACGATATCATCAAGATATGCGAACGCGTGAGGCTCCATTTCCGGCCCGATTATTTTATCTAATAAGCGCTGGAAAGTCGCGGGCGCTCCCGTTAATCCGTATGGCATCCGCGTGAAGTGATACAAGCCTTTCCCCGGGACGCTAAAGGCAGTAATTTCCCGACTTCCTCTCGCCAGGGGTATTTGGAAGTACGCCTGGCTTAAGTCAATCGTGGAAATATACCGAGCTGATCTTAGCTTGTCTAATATACCATTCATATTTGGCAACGGATACGCGTCTTTCTTTGAAACGCTATTTACTTTCCGGAAGTCTAAACAAAATCTGTATTTCCCATCCGGCTTTTTCACCATCACGATCGGATTCGACCATTCACTATACGAAGGTTCTATAATACCGGCACCTAACATCTTATCGACTTCATTATGAATCGCTTCCTGTACTTTAGGTGAAACTAAATAACACCTTTGTTTTATAGGGCGGTTCTTACCGACATCTATTTCATGTTCCGTTAGAGAAGTGACACCGGGGTTAATTACCGTTTCCGGTATCCTACCCTTCAAAAAATTTTCCAATCGTTCGGTCTGTGAGGGCGTTAAATCAGAGAGTCCACTGCACACTGTCGGTGTTTCGCTCCGTGATTCAAAATTATACCTCACCGCGGGTTCCTTCGCAAAGTACCATTCGGTCGTCGCGAAATCTAGCCCAATACCGAACTTGCACAAAAAATCTATCCCTACGATACACGAGACCGCTAAATCCGGCAACAAACAAGTCGAAATTAGGCGACTCTGATTTCCCAACGCGAACGGGACTTCCGCCTCCTCTCGTACTTCCGCCAGTTGTCCGTTGGCCGTGCGAATCCGCGTAACATAATTTTTACGCGTCGGCATCCCTAATCGCCGTATTATCTTTATGCCGTCGGCCCCAAGGATCGTTCGATTCGATCCTGAATCGACTAAAGCTCGTAACGGTTCTCCGTGTATAAAGATCTCGAAATAACAAAGTGACGGCAACTCTAAAGATTTTACGGAATTTAGCGCAGTGTACGAGAGACTGGAGGCTTCTCGGCCTTCGGGCGCAACGGGGCCCCCCTTTAAGATTTCCGGAGTCGTTGGGGCCCGTTTTATCGACTCCCTTTCTCGTTTCCCGCACACGCCGGACACGTCCTCACGGTAACGCTCGGTTTTCCACACCGATAGCAATGAACGCGTTTTCTTTCTTCGCATTCTCTCGCGAAATGCCCGATCTTCCCGCAGTTCCAGCACTTCGTGTTCGAACCAGAACCGGGGGTGGCGGAATTGGCGGACTTGACCGTTGCTGACGAGCTCGGTGGAATCGCGGCGGCAACTGAAGCGGTGGCGGGCGCGTTGGTTCTTCCCCGCGCTCGATTTTTCGCGCCAATTCCCATTTTCGGCGTCGTCTCGTCAAATCCCGCAGCTACTGTAGCGATCGGGTTTTTGTGGGTTTTACGCGGCGGACGATACGCGAGATCCGGGAAAATTGACTGTTCCGGCGGTGGTGGCGCTCGATATTGGTTTACCGCCTCATAACTACGTTCCACCCGTGAGGCTAAGTTCTCCAAAGAATGGAAATCGTATATATCGCGTCGGTGTACAGCGATTTGTAAACGCGGCAGCATATTACGATGTGCGTAATTTAATTGTTCATCCAGACTCCACGGGGGTCTCAATCGCGCAAACAAAGCTCTCATGCAGGTTAAAAAGTCCGCAATAGGCTCGTGATCCCCCTGCGTGCGGCGCATGATTTCGTCTCGCAACGCGAACTGGAAGTCCGGATTACCGAATCGCGTTCGCCATGCCGACTCAAAATCCCGCCAATTACGCCACTGTCCGCGCTCGTTACGATACCAATACAGTGCGATACCGGTTAAAAAGAACGGGATGCACTTAAATATTTCGTTGTCGTTAACGGGAACCAACGCGCGTCCCTCCTCTATTCGTGTGAGGAACGCTTCCGCGTCGCTACCGCGCGCACCCGAAAATTGTAAATCCCACCGACGCATCAGCTGATACGCGTCGAGGGCCGACGAGGTAGAGCGCGCGGGGCCTCGCGTCTCGGCCCCGCGGGGCGGTAGGTCCACCCGCGGCGGTCGGAGGCGCGCCCCCCTATTACCGGCCTCCCCATCGTCAACTAACCTAAAGCCCATCTCGACTGGACTATCGGGTCGCGCCGACGCTTCTTCGCCCGGGCCCGGTAACTCGAAGGGGCCCTTCTTAGGCGTAGGAGCACGGGGAAGATCAGCCCCCCGCAACGCGTCACTCTCGAATACAATTAAGCGCGACCGTAATGCGGAGACGGTACCCTCCGGGTCTTGACCCCGCTTTTTCAACTCCCGCTGGAGCTGCTCCATGGAAAGTTTATTGACCCATTCGCTTGGGGGCGTATCTACCGAATCCATTCCGGAAATCGCTACGGTTTAGCTATTCAACACGGAAAACTGTGCAGCGAACTCCCTAAGCCCAATTATGCGACAGCCAGAAATTTGATCCAAGTATACGCTAATTCCCGAGGGCGCGAACCGCTTAGGCACTCGACACACACGACAACTATGTAATAATTGGCCGAACAAACAAAAAAAAAAAAAAAGAAACAAAAACGTACGTCAACTATACGCGGTCACCTAACACGATTCTCGAGCGAACGAATCTCAGAAGCAGCCAAATAACGGAAATTTTCCGCTCCGATATTATTTAATAGTCACACGAAAGTCCAATACCCGAAATTTCACGGATTCCCCCTGATACTAATTTACCCGGTGGTAATTATTATACTTAATAGCCAATTTTGGCGATTCGCAACAAAACTGAAAAAAATATGGTTAACACAAATAT
Source organism: Formica selysi (assembly GCA_009859135.1). Taxonomy (NCBI): domain Eukaryota; kingdom Metazoa; phylum Arthropoda; class Insecta; order Hymenoptera; family Formicidae; genus Formica; species Formica selysi. The sequence continues at coordinate 136,468 of WHNR01000069.1, read as the reverse complement.
ACAAAAGGAAATATTCTAACATTCATAATAAATAACATTTCACTATCGATAAATAGTGAGACACATCATATAAATATCAAACATAATAAAATAAGCAAGATAAAGGTGATCGGCGATGTCGAGCAAACACATTCAATTTCTATTCAAAAGATTATTATCTGTATTATTCTTAGACTCAGGCGTACAGATCTCAAAACATCAACACCGCGAATCGTATAAGGTGAATATCAATTTCAAAAGAAAGCTGCCACGCAGCCCCGAGAACAAAAGAAATGAAATACGAAAGCCAGAAATAATATTTTTCCTTACACAATTTAAATAAATATTTCATATACTCGTTACTAACGTATTCCAAAGAAATAATATAAATTATTGCATTAACATCGTGAAAAATTATTCAGGCTTCGGTAACAAAAAAAAATGCTCGACATGCCGTCAATACGATAATCGTCGCTTCAAATAATCGCAGGAGCTGTTCTCCTTACAAACAAAAAAAAATTTCTTTTTCACACACAAATATAATAATGCTCAATTTTATTTCAAAAGCTCCGTCGTTCTCGACCTCTTATTTCCCGTTTTCGTGGGCCCCACGTTGGGCGCCAATTTGTAACCGTAAATTTCTTTATTTAATTACTTTTAATAATAATTATTTATTCGGCGGGCGGTTCTTCGGTGCCCACGGCACACCTTCGGCGCGTACCTCGAATATCGATCCCGATATCTCGAAAAAGCCAATATATCACCAAATAACCGAATTGGGCGCCAGGTACGGTAGGCCGCACCATTCACGATAAACGCAACACCGAAAGACAATTTCGAGATCGATAATTAACGCGACGGCAAAATTCCGCGGCTACTCAGTATACCCTAAATGGTAGAGGGGGAGGTTCGGGGGAGACGAGAGAAATTCTGAGAGTCGAGAATACGGGAGCGAAAATGAGCATTCGATAAATTAATAGTAAAGATAACAATAATATATTATAAAAATAAAAGAAACCAGAGTATAGAGCAGTTCACATACAAAAGAATAGCCTTTGATGACAGTGGTTATTTTACAGGCGAATTCGATATTTTATTTCCGCGGAGATCGGCACGACCGTGCGCAACAGTATTAAATTACCGGGCGTCTTACGCGCTTTAACTCGACTTTTCGGCCGCGAGGATTTCGGCCGTACGAGACTTAATCAGGCCGCGACAACTAAAGAAATCTCTCGAATGCGCCGGTAACTACTTTACGCACGCCCGTGAATCCGCTTCAATACAATATAATTTTCCGGACTCGAATCGGTCTTGTAACACAGCTCGCGGCACTGAAATGTGCCTCAATAATATTAGCGACGACCTTTGCTTGAACTATGCCACGTATATTTACTCGGATGATTCGCGAAAACTAACGACGGGGTCACAAACACCCGATAGATACTCTGTTCGATACCGGATAATTGTGCTTTCTCCTCGCTCTAATTACGTATAGCGGGTACAAAATAACTGCTAGTAATACACAAAATTAAGACGGAAATTATCGGTGACGACTGTGGTGTACGAGTCGTATGACGCAATACTTTGCGTGATCCGGAATATCGATCGCGCGAGCGTGAAAATCCCGATACTATACAATATGTAATAATTACAGACGCGAAACTAACATTAATGACTGTCGGCGGCGGCGAAATGAATAGAGAGAGCTTATTATATCTAATTCGGATGAGCGACGTGTGCCCGTCGGCCGTGCGACGTAATCTATCCAAAAAAAACATTCACAAAGCTAATTCACCAAAACGCGTGGCTCGACAACTATTTAGGGCGCGACTCATCCGAATTAATTACCTACAGATAAACGGCAACAAAATAGGTCGGCGACGCTCGTCCCACCGGCAGGAAGGTCTCGCTGCTTCCTCGATCGTTTAAGACTTCTCTCACTCTTCGGAAAGCCTGCGTCCTCTCGGATAGCTCGCCGAACAGTGCCGAGCGAGAGTCCTGCAGGAGACACGCCGGCGCGATAAATCGCTATCGCGCCACTTGTGGCGCTTTCGCATTACGCAGGGCCGTCCTGCGATCCTTGCGATCCTTGTGGTCGTCACGGCCGTATCGGTGGGCTCACCGCCCCGAAATTTCTAAATTCGATGGCTGCTTGACTGGCAGATGCGGAATTCCGGCAGCGTCCGATCGGCTCTCTTTCCTATCTTATAGAATAGGTCCATGGTCGAGAGCCCTCTCGCCGCTCCGTCCTTGGGACTCCCTCGCTTCGCGCGGGTGGAGTGGCCATCCCTTCGGCCGGGTCCTTCCGGCCCTTCGCCTCTGTTCCTGTCGTAATAATGCAAAATTATCGGCAGCGATGTGTGTTAACCACCAAGAATGTAGTTAATAAAAAAAATTACGACCTGACGTCTCTCGCTCCTTGAGGGTCTCGGACTCCCGCTCTCGGCCGCTCCTCTTCCTTCTTCCTTCCTCTCTGCCGGATGGGATCCCGCCGCTCGATCTCGTGCCGACAACCAACTCGCGGGCTCATCTTGAGCTTACATTTGCGATTACTATTACTAACCAAAAGTCAGATCTCGTCGATCTGACGATTGGGCCGCTCTCTCCCTAAATAGAGAGGACGCAGGCCCCCGAAAAACCGCCCCCGATCGGGTCATTCGACCCTTGTGACGGACGTCCCAAAAACGTCACGTCACAGTATATAAACGCATAGAGAATGCATAGCGGAAAAATTATATAGTGTAGTAGACATTGAAAATAATGTAAAATAGCAAAGTATTGGTAAAACTAAACAAGCATTTGTTATTTTATGATAATAATTATAATGAGAGTCTTAAAAAGTCCCAGTAGAATGTCTTTATGGGTAGCACTTTGATAGTCAAATCAAAACATTTTTATTCAACATTGTTTTTGTCTTTTACAAGAATGCAATATTATTGTAACTAATTTAACGTTTAATAAAACTGAAACTGTAACTAATTTAACGTTTAATGAAAGTGGAACTGTTTTTGCTACAGTTAAAAATTCGAATATAATATTCGTATAGAAAATATCAAGTGAGACTTCAAAAGTGTGAAAAAATTTGGTTCTGAATGAGGCACACATAAGGCTCTATACAATTCCTGATGCACTAAATATGAATAAACTTATTATAAATGTGTTTGGGCCAAATATCATTATTAATTAATAAATAATAATTAATAAAAAATTTGTTTCAATTGTCGAGAAACTAAATAAATTACAGTAAACACAGGGAATGCATTTAGCTATTTAGCTATTTAGCTAAAATAATTTACGTATAAGACATGTAAATTTTTTTTAAATAAAAGATAAAAATTAGTAACATAGTTAATGAGTACATGAGTACATTGTTCAAGCTCTATCTATCATTTATTATAAAAATAAATAAAAAATATAAGTTTTTCAGGGCTGAAGCGACAATCAAATTATTTTAATTTTTAACGACTCTTTTAAATTCCCATAAATTATAAGGTTTTGAATACAAACAAGCATTGTGTAAAAAAAGTATTAAAAATGTTCAAAAATTCTATAAACGTGTTTATTCTTATATTAAAAAATTTGTGAACGACACATTTCTAATAAAATGTAAAAAAAAGTACATTTTTTAGGTTACACTTATTGCTGTTAAAAGTATTATTAATACATTTTAAAAATATTAACAAGATTTAAAAATATTATTTAATCCATTACAAATTAAATCAAAATCATTTTAAACTCTTCTTTGGATCTATAAGAGTTAGTGGCGATTATAATAATAATCCGGCTTATCATCAGTTCATAGTTGCTTATAAGAAAATTCTAATATATGCAGATATAAAGGTATATCAGATTTTTTATAATTACATAAACATTTTAAATTAATTTTATTTAAAGGTATACAATTGCTACATCCATGATCTCTTAAAGCCTTTATACGTACAAAAATTTTAGACGTAATCGTAAGGCCGTAAATAAATAAATTAATCACAATCAAATATTTTTGTAAAAATGTTTGATTGCGATTGGTTGATTCGCTTATGGCTTTATGATTACGACTAACATTTAGCACTACTGACTTGTGAAGTTATAGTTCAAGATTCTGGCTTCACTTTTTTGAGCAATGTTCCTTTTTTTACCTTTTATTAAATGACACAGACACACATTACGAATTATAGAAACAGTCCCGGTAGCAGAATGACGTGTAAAGACAACTTAATGACGTATTAAAAAATCATTAAAACGTTATGTACATATCATTTGATATCACTCTGTTATCTGAGTTTAGAATAATTAAATGTTATAACTTACATGTCCACTTTGTAACAGTCAAATATCCAGTAAATAGTTTTCACCCAAATATAAATCTCGAATATGGAAAAGCCAAAACTTTTTCAGTAAAATATAAAATCCTGCAATAGAAATGAATTGTAAATAAATTACAATTAACATATCTAATAATATTAATATCCAAATAGGAAATATATAATTAAATAACTTATTTGATTTAAAATATATATAATAAAATAACTTATATTAATTAATATCGATAAACATTTTCATCAATAAAAAAGATGCAATTGAATAAACCTATAAGAACCGATAACTGGCTCTTATAAGTCTGTTTAACTGCATATTTTCTTTATTAGATGTAATGTTCATCGCTAGACATAACCAGTCAATAAGCGTAATTATTACAGGTATTTGTATCATTTACTTACAGCACTTTCGATGAAACAGCTGTCGTTTATAAACTTCAACACAGGGGACAGCTTTCTCTAACCAATTTAGGCAAGCAATGGTTCGTATCAATGCTTTACGAAGCCTGGAGAATGCTTACAGCACCTTCGATGAAACAGCTGTCGTTTATAAACTTCAACACAGGGGACAGCTTTCGCTAACCAATTTAGGCAAGCAATGATTCGTATCAATGCTCTACGAAGCCTGGAGAATGCTTACAGCACCTTCGATGAAACAGCTGTCGTTTATAAACTTCAACACAGGGGACAGCTTTCTCTAACCAATTTAGGCAAGCAATGATTCGTATCAATGCTCTACGAAGCCTGGAGAATGCTTACAGCACCTTCGATGAAACAGCTGTCGTTTATAAACTTCAACACAGGGGACAGCTTTCTCTAACCAATTTAGGCAAGCAATGATTCGTATCAATGCTCTACGAAGCCTGGAGAATGCTTACAGCACCTTCGATGAAACAGCTGTCCTTTATAAACTTCAACACAGGGGACAGCTTTCGCTAACCAATTTAGGCAAGCAATGATTCGTATCAATGCTCTACGAAGCCTGGAGGATGCTGCAACAAGATATTTGAAAAAAATTATCGATATTTGCACATAATTATGGTTTATAATTTAAAATGGTAAAGCGCTAACTATCCACCTCAAAATGTAACAAAATAGCATATTATACGAAGAATTTATATTGCAACGTGGAGCATAACCTAGATTTTTCGGATAGCAATTTTGCAAGATTTCGAACAAATATTAGTAGAAAGAATAATATAGATCAATTTACTTTAAAATGTTGTGTAGAAAATGTTTTGTATATATATTAATAGCTGATTATTTATAAAGACGAAAAAGATTACCTTTGATATAAATTATCCATGAAAATTCCGTGCAGATCAGATGAACGACAAACCGGAAAGAGCTATTTCTTCTCAGCAACATGGCTTCTACATATACACAATTACACACACACAGGACACGGAAATACTTGTTGCGCGGCAAAATTTAAAAGTGACGCATATTACAAAATATGTTATATAACATTAAAGTAATGCTAACGCAACGTTTGTTATATAACATGTAATATTTCCATTGTATTGCTGTTATACTGTTATAACCAGTAAATACCAAAAAAATATAACAGTTTTAAAACACAGTTATATTGCAGTTACAAAAAAAAATAATGTAACATCAACATTAATAACGTATAACTTCTGTTATATTACGTGTTACTTGTAGGTTATATAATAATTATAATCTGTGTTTGCTGGGTTATTACGTACGGTCCGGTCCATAGGGATTCAAGTTTCTTAGGTCCGCGTCGGAGCGTCTCGTCGTGTAATACCTTGTCGCCGACTTTAAATTTTATTTCTCTAGTACTTTTGTCGTACTGCTTTTTGGCTTTAAATTTTTCTTCTTTGATATGCTCTTTTGCAAGCTGATTCGTTGCCCTTAGTCTTTCTTTTAATTCTTGCGCGTAACCGTCGTAGTTATATGTCGGTTTAGGCGGTCTTGTCAGTGACGTAGGTAGATCCGCTTGGTGCCCGTAGACTAATTCGAAGGGTGTATACCCCGTAGCTGTGTGTGGCGTCGTATTGTATGTGAACATTGCGAACGGTATCCATTCGTCCCAGTCTGTCTGGTCTTCGTTTATGTAGTGTCTTAAATATTCCGCTAATTTTCGATGCGATCGTTCTAACGCGCCATTACTTTCCAGATGATAGGCAGTTGTTTGTATTTTATTTATTTTTAATAATTTACATGTATTTTTAAATATTTCGCTGAGGAAATTTGTGCCTTGATCCGTTAAAATTTTTTCCGGTATTCCGTGTTCAAGTACAATTTTTGTAACGAATTCTTTACTGACCGTGTTCGCTTCTTGGTTTGGAATCGGTATCGCTTTGCTGAATTTCGTTAAATTGTCTTGGAATGTTAAAAGATATTTATTTCCGTTTGTTGTAACTGTTAGCGGTCCTACAATATCTAACGCGCATTTTTCGAAAGGTTTAGTAGGCGTATCCGTAATTATTAACGGTACTTTATTTTTTCGCGATAGTTTATTTTTCTGGCACAATTTTGCAATGTATTTTTTACATCCTTCGTTATTCCTGGCCAATTGTAATTTAGGCGGATTCTTTTTATTGTTCGTTCAACTCCTTGATATCCTCCTGTGGGTGCATCATGATATTCATATAATATCTGTTTCTTGTCTTCCTCCGTGTATATTTTTTCTTCGTCGAAGTTTGTTTCTTCTTCTATTGCGAGGATCTCTCGTTCTTCCTCTTCTGTTTCATACGATTCTCTTGTTACATTGCGGCTCAGTGCATCGGCGTTCGCGTTCGCTCGTCCGGCTTTATGGATGATTTCATAATCATATTCTTCGAGTTTTAATCTCCATCGGGTCAATCTCGATCCGGGATCGTTCACATTAAATAACCAGATTAATGGTTTGTGATCGGTTACGATTTTAAATTTCGTACCGTATACGTATGGCCTAAAATGTTTTACAACCCATACAATCGCTAATAATTCTTTCTCGGTTGTATTGTAATTCTGCTCCGCCCGCGATAGAACTCTGCTGGCGTAAGAAATTAGCCGGTCGTTACCTACTTTTCCTTGTGACAATACTGCTCCGATTGCATAGTCGGAAGCATCAGTGGTCACTATGAATTCTTGATTGAAATCTGGATACGTTAGCACTGGCGCAGTCATTAATCTATCCTTTAATATTTCGAAAGCATTTTGCTGTTCCATAGTCCACTCGAATTTTTCCGTTTTCTTCGTTAATTTCGTCAGTGGCTTGGCTATTTTTGAAAAATCTTCTATGAATTTTCTGTAGTATCCGGCTAGTCCTATGAAAGATTGTATATCTTTTACTTTCTTCGGCGTCGGAAATTCCTTTATTGCCGTTAACTTTGACGGATCCGGAGATATCCCATTCTCCGAAATAATGTGTCCTAGATAAATTACTTCCTTGCGCAAAAATTCGCATTTATCTGGTTGCAACTTTAGATTATTTTCTCGGAGTCTCTGCAGTACTTCCTTGAGTCTTTTATTGTGGTCCTCTAGGCTCGCTCCATATATGACGATGTCATCTAAATAAACTAGACATTAAGTCCTTGCATTCCGGTTAGAATTGAATTCATTAGTCTCTGGAATGTTGCTGGCGCATTTTTCAATCCAAACTGCATTCTATTAAATTCATAGTGTCCGTAGGGCGTTGAAAAATCTGTCTTTTGTTTATCTTGCTCAGCCAGCGGTATCTGATGATATCCTGACGCTAAGTCTAGTGTGGTAAAATATTTAGCGTTTCCTAACTGGTCCAGTATCTCAGTGATATTGGGCAGTGGAAATGAATCGCCTATTGTTAAATCGTTTAACTTCCGAAAGTCTACTACTACACGGAGCTTAGGTTTTCCGTCGGCCTTTTTCGGTACCACCAATAAGGGTGCGTTCCATTTGCTCGCGCTTGTTCGGATTATGCCGTTTTTCAGCATTTCTTGCACTTGTTTATTTACTTATTTACTTCCGTCTTGTGCTTATCGGGAAGATGATACGGTCTCGTGTTCACCGGCGAGGTATCGGCGCGCGTGTTTATCTCGTGCTCTACCGTCGCGGTGCACGTCAGTGGTTCTCCGTCCAACTGAAATGTATCGAAATATTCTTCGCATATCCGTAGAAGTGCCTGTTTTTCTTCCGTATTTAAATGTTGCGTGCGTAGTAGTTGTCAGATTTGTCTCGAGCTAGTAGGCTTAAAATTTTTTCTTGCTTGTATCGTGTGTATTTTGGATTCGATTTCGCGTTCTATGTCTTCGAGGGTGACGTTCGGCGTCTGTATCTCGACTTCTGTATCGGTTGTGTTTATGATACTAACGGGACACGTGAAATCCTTCGGTTCTACTAAGCAGTTTCCAAGGTAGATTCCTGGAGCGGTTTCCTCTGCTCGTACTATTCCTATCCGATTTTGCTTCGTTATCGCTTTTACGATGGTTTCGCTGCGCGGTTTTAGGATTGCTTTGTTAAACGTATGGAATCTTAGCATGGCTTCTCCTATTTTTAATTGATTTTGATTATAATCACAGGATACCGAATGTTGTCGAAGAAAATCAATTCTTATTATTCCTTCATATTCTATCGGAATGTCGTCTCTTACAACGTAAAATGCATGTTTTACCTTGTGATTTTCTATTTTAATCGTGGCATACATTTTTCCTATGGTGTGTACTTTATGCCCGGTTATGCCTGTAAGCGCGATTTTACCTTCATGTATTAGTGTGTCGTCCTTTAACTGTTTTAATTTTATTAATGAGATGGTCGACCCTGAGTCGTACAACATCTGTATTTTTCCGTCTTTTGCTTGCCGCATTGGTAATGTTATTAGCAATAAGTCCGTTTTTTTCTGTGCGCGTGGCATATCTTTAATATGTGTAACGCGATACTCAGATGCAGGTCGCGGTTGTCTCTTTCTCGCTTCCTCCTGCTCGTCTTCGCTGCTGCTACTTGTGCTATTGGCGTTCCTTTTCTGTTGTCGCGATTTCTTTCGGTCGCGTATATTTTCTTCGCGCGTTTTTTGTTGATTTCCGATTTTTAGTTTATCTGTACTATTTTTCGGTTTTCCGTTCAGGCTCCAGCATTCGTCGCGGCTGTGTCCTGTTCTTTTGCAATGCGAGCAGTATTTACTTATCGCGTTTATTCGCGAGGGTTTTTCCGGTTTCGGGAGCGCGTATCGGCTACTTCGACAATCGCGTCCGTAACGTCCGTTTTTTCCGCATTTAAAGCATTGCGGTGTCGGATTTCGACTATTTCGCGAGTAACTTGATTCGGTTTTATTTTTATTAACAAAACTACTTGTTCTCGCTGTTCCCGGTCTGAGTTTTTCTTCGGCGCTCGCGCCCGTTATCGCTTCTTGGAGCGTCGTATATCGCTGCGCGCGTACGAGTACTTGTAATTCGTCGTGTAGCCCGATCTGGTAATTTATTAACGCCTGCTCTTGGATTGTTTGTTGAATTATGCGTTTTGATGATGCGGAATGCTCTTTTCCTTCGATCATCGAATCGTATAATTTCATCGCTAGTAAATCAACGCGTTGTCCGAAAGCGTGCGCAGTTTCATTCGGCTTTTGTTTTAGCGAATTGAATTCGATCTGTAAATGTGTCGTGCTTTGTTTCGACTGGTAACAAGTCTCGAGTTGTTGTTTTAATTCGTTGAAAGTCTGAATATTTCGTGTCTCGAAATCCTGCATGGCTTTTCCTTTTAGTTTCGTATATAAAATTGCTCGGATTAAAGATTCTTCATCAGCGGGATTTATGTCTTGAACGACGTACGTGCATGCATTTAAAAATTCTAATAACTTATGTCGCGATGTTCCGTCCAATTCGGGAATCATTGTTTTTGCTTCTTTTAACGGCAAGTAGTTTGGAGCAATGCTACGTCGATTTCTAATGTCGCGGTCGGTTCGCCCGTATGTGGCATTAAACGCGTCATTATCGTTCTCTCGGCGGTTACATCCGTGACGTGGCAAATCCATGATCGCGTCTTCTACTCGCGTTACTCGCCTATTCAATGCTCTTATTTCTGTCCGCATTTCATTTAATATTTCGAAGAGTTGCGTATCATCTCTTCTTTCCTCGCGATGTGCTTCGGGAGGCGGCGTGCGATTCGCCTCCGCTATGTTTTGGTCCATCTGGCGAATGGATCGTCGCACGTTTTCTATTTCCTCGTCTACCGCGCTTTGCGGCGGGTTCGCTGGAGTGCGTTCTTGCGGATTTCGCGATTCGGCCATATTATTTTCTTGTTGGCTATAAATCTCTTCCGGATCGAACAGATCGCTCTCGTAGGAAGTTAACGAAAATTCGCGCCGTAACGATACTCTACTTGGAGTTCTGCTAATGTACGGTCGCGTACGTCTAGTCTCGCGTTGAGCGTTGTCAGTGGGGTCAGTCGTATTACGCGGGAGTAGGCTTTCGTCCAAGTTGTTAAATGGAAATTCGCGTTCTGTGACGACGTGAGTAGGGTATATAGGAGAGTTCTAAGCCATGGTCCTCTGAGGGGTGGTGAGGGGCGAGGGGAAACCGGCGCGGGGGGTATGACGTCACGCGGGGGAATCGCGTCCTAACTGATGGGCGAGGGGTCCGCGGAGAGGGGGAGGGGGACCGCGTCCTAACCGATAGGCGAGGGACCTTAGAACATATATAAATGGAAGGGGAATGCCTTTGTTTCCCGATAGAAAAACATGTCGGAAGGAAGTAAGAAAGAAAATCATAGTTGCCTCTCTCTTGTGAGTTACTTTGCTCAAAAGTGCGCATGCGCGGCCATGTGTGTGTAGTACACACACATGGCCGCGCATGCGCACTTTTGAGCAAAGTAACTCACAAGAGAGAGGCAACTATGATTTTCTTTCTTACTTCCTTCGACACTTTTCAGCCTGCTATTCCCCTTCCATTTATATATGTTCTAAGCGAGGGACCCGCTAACCTAACCGGTAGGCGAGGGGTCCGCGGAGAGGGGGGAGAGGGACCGCGTCCTAACCGATTGGTGAGGGACCCGCGGGGAAGAGGGAACGCGAAGGTACGATGCCGCGAGTAGGTGTGAGAGAGATAGCGCGAGGCGTCCGCAATGTGTGGGAGAAGAATAGCGCGAGGCGTCCATATGAGCGTAAGACAAGGATAGCTATTGCATGCACGTTGGAGAGAGATGGCGCGAAGCATGTACTTGGGAGAGAGAGAGATAGCGCGAAGCATGCACGTGGATGATACGACGTTCGTAAGGCGGTGCGAGAAGGATAGCGCGAAGCATGCACTTGGAAGAGAGAGAGAGAGAGAGAGAGAGAGAGATAGCGTTCGTAAGACGATGGGTATGAGGGAGATAGCGCGAGGCGTCCGCAATGTGTAGGAGAAGGATAGCGTCCGCATGCTAAGTTTGCAGACTGTGCATATCTATTACACTGTTTTTATTCATACATAAAGGATGGAATAAATAATTAAATTCACAGATAAATAGTAAAATAACTTATTTATTACAAGCATCGTGAAGAATATCATTTACAGCACATGTCAATAACTCGCAATCCATGAGTGATTCGCCGTTAAACATATCACTTTCACGTATCGCTTGTAACGACAGAGTCGTTCCTACCATGTACATAACTGTAAATATTGTAAATACGTTAAATATGTTAAAATATAAAAGGGTATAACCTCGCATGCCTCACTGTCTCTTCCTGCTACACCTATCCTGCTTGCGCATGCGTCCCTCATGCTATCTCGCTTGCACGTACGCCGCTCGTGCTATCTCGCTTGCGCGTGCGCCGCTCGTGCCATCTCGCTTTCACGTACACCACACGTGCTGTCTCGCTTGCACGTACACCACACGTGCTATCTCGCTTGCACGTGCGCCGTTCGTGCCATCTCGCTTGCACGTACACCACACGTGCTGTCTCGCTTGCACGTACACCACACGTGCTATCTCGCTTGCACGTGCGCCCCACGTGCTATCTCGCTCACACGCACGCCGCTCGCGCTATCGCGCTTACCCCCACGGCGAACCGACTCCCACCGGCGGACCGACAATGCGTAGTGGGGGCGCCGGCCGGGTATATAAGCCCGGCCGGCCGAGACATCGGGACCAGATCCTGTCCCGACATCCTGCTCCTGACACCGACCTGACCACTACCTCTTGGGGCTAAGGCTTTCTTAGCTCTGCCAGGTTTTCTGGCTCTCGCTACCTTCCGGGCTGAGGTTTTCTCAGCCCTGCCTGGTTTTCCGGTTCCCATACCTTCCGGGCTGAGGTTTTCTCAGCCCTGCCGGGTTTTCCGGTTCCTTGCTCCAGCCCGGGCTGAGGTTTTCTCAGCCCCGCCGGGTTTTCCGGCTATCCGTTGCAGGCGAAGCTCGACGTGACACTCGGGCCTGCCGGCAATACCTAGCCGCCTACCCTGACCGTAGCTATAAGTGCATGCGAACCGCGCCGTAATTGTAAGCCGTTAGTAATAAGTCCGCTAGCTATAACCGCGCCGTGATCCTATAATCGGATAGTAATAAGTACACTAGTTATAACCGCTCCGTAGAATTACGCCTGCTAGTAATAAGTCCGGGTAATTGTAAGTCCGCGCTTGCGAACCGCGCCGTAATTATAAGCCTGCTAATTATAAGTCCGTACCTGCGAACCGCGCCGTCATTATCAACCGCTAGGAATAAGCCCGACCGGGATAACCGCGTCACGACTAACCCGCGTGTAAATAACATCCCCGTAGATCCTAAGCCAACGCGCATGTAAATAATATCCTAGTTAAGTCAAATCCGCTTCACGCCGCACGCCGCTTCGCGCCGACCGCTGCACGCTTACGCTTCCCGCTGCGCTCGCGTCTACCACCCAGCGCACGCCGCCTATCACCGCACGGCCCTGCACGCTACTCTGTACATACTTCTCTATCAATAAACTATCTTTCTACCTATACTGTGTCTACGCAAGCTTGAATCTCCCCTTCTCTCGAACCCGGACACCGACGAGCCGATCCGAGCGTCGAGCGAGGTGACCGCGTTACACGCTTTTGCGTCGCATACATTAGCGATATTATTCTGTTGTAAAACAGTTACAAATTGTTTGAATTTTTCATTAACAATATGAGTATTTTCGCATAGCCAGTAATACATATGATCTATGCATTTTTCAAAATCGAATAAATATAATAGAGTTGGCGGTTTCATGTATAAAGAATTATTGGATAATCCGATTTTTATAATATTCGAATCAGATATTTTAACCACTTCGAATGTCAAATCTCGGACCCGCAATGGGATTTCAGTCGATTGTAGAAGCCGTTCAATGTCCCCACGTTTCTGCATGAGCGATTTCCACGTTTCAAAAGGCAATATTATTTGATTGCCCCGATTATCGCCGAGAACCAATTCCACGCAAGATACAGCTCCAACGTTTATTCCAATGTCCAAATATTTGTATGACGTCGGGGTTAAGGCGTATCGTCTTTCAAGTATACGAACTGCACGACGAGGCTCGGATGAAATGCTAGGGAGTAAACAAATATTATTTTATATAAATATTTAAAAGGTGTAAAAAATATTTAAAAAGTATAAAAATTCTTTAAGTTAATTAAAACTTACTTGTTACATTTCTTCTTCTTACACGGTGAAGTTTCATCAGCATCTTGAATCGGAACGTAATAATTCATGAGGCTTCCTTCAGTAGGATACATTTTATATGAACCTTTCACACAAGTGGCCGATGCAATACTGAACGTATTAAACATATTTAAAATATGTATTAGCGTTGCAAAATTGCAATGTGGTGGGGATTATTGCCGACGCGATATTTTTTTCAATTTTTCCATTCAAGCGCCGATGTACGGCTGCTTCGCGATGACATCACCCCAGATATCAGAATTCAAACGCGCGTGTCGAAACATGACAAAATCGTGAAATATAAGGATAATCCTCATGGTTAAATTGCACTAACATACTTGGACAGCAACATGTAATTTTAAACTTTCGCGATGCATCTTGGCTGAGATGACAGCATCTCTAGACGACAAAAAAATGCATTAATCGACATTAGTCAAAATGTACGTGACAAACCGCGAAATAAAGATTTAGTTGATACACATGATAGAAAGAGACATCAAGATAGAATATAAAATCATGGTAAAGAGGCACACCCTGTCAGTATTTTCACCAAGAGTTCCGAGACAAGTGCTACTAGTAAGCGCATCTTGTTAGCAAAAATTATTGGCATAAATTTGGAAATATGGCGGAAAACAGTGCCGAACGAAATCTGCGCGAGCAATCTGCAAGGGTGAATTCGATAGAGGAGTACGTTGTGTGGGAGCAACGATGCGACGAATATATCGAATCGGTGGAAGAGCAAAGTCGAATCAAACGTCCACGATTATCGATCGGGATTCGACAATCGCTGATTGCTCGAATTGCGCGACTCAAGGGATTGAAGAACTCGTTACGCACGCGTTTTGTACATGCGGGTGCAGGATGCAGCACGCGGCAACACGGATTGATTTGGCGAGAGATCGATACGGCGTTCGAGGGCCGCATATTGACTGGTGCGGTTATAAATCATAATCACATCGAGCCTCGTCAATTTTTCGAGGATGCCAAAGACATTGTGCTCGAACATGTGCAAACTGTGATGAAAAAAACACTTTAACGTGAAAATTAATACAGTGTTCAATGGTGAATTTGTGACGGGTGATAAACGCGCAAATAAAAGTATCAATACGAGAAACTATGAACTCTTTCGCACAACCGATTTACGCGAATGGTACGAGCGGCGCGTCGTCGAGCCCACTCTAGCATTGCTCGAAGAATTTCAGGAACGCGGTAGCGGGTGGGCATTATCGCGAATACTCGATTTAATCGTAAATATAAATAAATATTAATCCTTTGCGCGCGGGATGTCACATAAAATTACCGCGGACGAGAGCGGTAATCAATGTGCAATCTAATGACAATGCGTGTTTCGCGTGGTCTGTGGTCGCCGCTCTACATCCAGCTAAATTGAAAGTGGATCGGAAATCTTCGTATCCTCATTATACAACAGTGCTGAATCTCCAGGACATTGAGTTTCCAGTGACTGTGAATCAAATTAAAAAATTTGAACTTGCCAACGATATCTCAATCAATGTATATAGTATCGAGGAAGAGAACATTGTCCCGATACGTCTGAGTGAGCTGAAAAGAGACAAACACGTCAACCTGCTGTACGTGGAAGACAACAACGTTGGACATTTCGCGTGGATCAAGAATCTATCCAGACTCGTGAGCTCGCAATTGAGCAAACATAATGGTCAAAAATATATCTGCGATCGGTACGTATATATTTAATAAATCACATTGTAGAAATAATTGAACAAAAAATAAAAAAAGTATTTCTTTTTACAGATGTTTGCACTACTTTGATTCGAATGACAAGTTACAATCACATACGGTGGACTCGAGAGATGAACGAGTGCGCTATCCGATTACCGAGCGATAAGGACAAGTGGCTCACGTTCAACAATTATAATCGGAAAGAGCGGCTTCCTTTCGTCGTGTACGCCGACTTGGAGTGCGTTTTGGAGAAGACGGAGGAAGAGAGAAACTACCAACATCATAAAGTATTTAGCATAGCATATTATGTACACTGCTCGTACGACGAATCGTTATCCGCGTATCATTCTCGTCGCGGTATCGATTGCATGTCATGGTTCGTTGAAGAACTAAAAAATTTAGCGCAACGTGTAAAAAGTATTTTGTCAGCTAATGTCCCCATGGTAAATTTAACATCTGATGAATGGGAAAAATTTCACAGCGCGACACAATGTCACATTTCCGAGAAACCATTCGTCCAAGACGATACACGCGATCATTGCCATCTGACCGGGCGATACAGAGGTCCCGCGCATTCAAATTGCAATTTAAATTATAAAGATTCTTTTTGCATTCCAATAGTTTTTCATAATTTATCCGGTTACGACGCACATTTTATTATAAAGGAAATAGCTACAGCGTTCGAAGGGAGAGTCGACTAACTTCCGATAACAAAGGAAAAATATATATCGTTTACGAAAAATGTTAAACTTGGCGAAGAGAAATGGAAAAATCATATTAAATTGCGTTTTATCGATTCGTATAAATTTCTCACAGCTAGTCTCGATAAATTGGTATCATTCTTGAATAAAGACAAACTCAAAATTTTAAAATCTGAATTTCTAAATTTATCGAATGACAATTTCAATTTATTAACACGGAAGGGCGTCTTTCCGTACGAATATATTGACTGCGTCGACAGGTTGCAAGATACGTGTTTACCACCGCGCGAATCATTTTACAGTTCCTTGACCGGTGACACAATATCCGAGAGCGATTACGCGCACGCCGAGAACATGTGGGAGCGGTTCTCCATTCGAACGCTGGGCGAATATAGCGACTTGTATCTCAAAATTGATGTCTTGTTATTAGCAGACATTTTTGAAAATTTCCGCGAAAGTTATATTAAAAGTTATGGGCTCGACCCCGCGTATTACTATACTCTTTCCGGATACACGTGGGACGCCATGTTGAAGCATACGAATATTACATTCGAATTGCTTACGGATATCGACATGGTTTTATTTATCGAACGCGGAATACGCGGCGGCTTGACTCAATGTTCCAACAGATACGCACATGCTAATAACAAGTATATGGAATCGTACGATCCATCGAAACCTTCAACGTACCTCACGTACTTTAATGTAAATAATTTGTACGGATGGGCAATGTGTCAACCTTTGCCCTATGCAGATTTTCGATGGGTCGACGACGTATCCGATTTTGATACATCATCGATCGCGCTCGATTCGCCTATAGGCTACATCCTTGAAGTCGATCTCGAGTATCCGCAACGTGTTCACGATGCGCACACCGACCTACCGTTTTGCCCGACACGCGACAAACCACCTGGTAAGCGGCAGGATAAGCTGCTCGCAACCTTATATGATAAGAAACGTTACGTAATACATTACCGCAACCTGCAGCAATGCACGCGACACGGACTTCGCGTTACAAAAATACATCGAATATTACAGTTTTCGCAATCTCCATGGCTTCGCAGTTATATCGAACTCAATACACAATTCCGAACACTCGCGAAAAATGATTTTGAAAAAAATTTATATAAATTAATGAATAATGCGGTATTTGGCAAAACGATGGAAAATATGCGCAATCACGTTAATATTAAGCTCGTGACACATTGGGATGGAAGATATGGCGCAGAGGCGATGATCGCAAAACCAAATTTTCATAGTAGAAGCGTGTTTTCGGAAAATCTGATCGCCGTTGAATTGCGCAATCTCGAAGTTAAATTTAATAAACCAATCTACGTGGGTATGTGTATACTCGACATATCCAAGACATGTTTGTACGAGTTTCACCACGATTATATGGTATCTATGTATCGAGAGAAATGTAAAGTCATGTACACCGACACCGACAGTCTCATATATCACATAGAGTGTGACGATGTATATGAGAATATAAAGCGCAACGTCGACAGATTCGATACCAGCGATTATGCGGTGGACAATGTGTACGGTATACCGCTCGCGAATAAAAAGATACCGGGTTTAATGAAGGACGAGAATAATGGCGCCATCATGACCGAATTCGTCGGGCTTAGGGCAAAAATGTACGCGTTGCGAATAGATGGTAAGAAGGATACGAAAAAAGTAAAAGGCGTCAAGAATAACGTCGTCGCGAGAACGATAACGTTCGACGATTACACGCGGTGTTTGAACGAAGAGATTGAAATGACGCGTCAGCAGTCTTGTATAAGATCTAAATTACACGAAGTATACACCATCTGCGAGACAAAAATTGCTCTAAGTCCGTACGATGACAAGCGGTATATCGTACCCGAAACCACCGACACGCTACCGTGGGGACATTATAAAATACCGTTGTAAATAAAAAGCATGTATATTTATTGTAAATAAAAAATTACGTATATTTATTGTAAATAAAAATTATATGTATATTTATTGTAAATTATATGTATATTTTATAAAGTGTACAATATTGTTTATATTTGTAAAATATTATTATGTATTATTGTTAACATATTTATAATATATTATTTTTATCTATCCAAGAGTTGTGTGTAGCATCAAATTCCAGCCATTTCACATAAACCTTGTCACCCTTTTTGCGTATCATCTTTTCCACGAGATGTACGTCGTGATTAGCAACGCGTTGTAACTCGTATTCGTAAAATCCGCCGGCGATGGGATTTCCGCGCGAATCTTTGAGTACATAGGTCACGGGATTAGTTTTCTGCACTTTAACGATCTTAAACACTTCGGTCGACCAATTTGGCGTGTAACCTTTCTTAAAGATGGTCTTGACTTTACTCACGCGTACCGGATCGCCTACTTTGAATCTTGCCTGTGCCGCAATCTTTACATTGCTATATACCGTATTTAAAAGTTTATCGGCGATCGCGGGGGTAACATCGATAGGTCTCATACCGATAGTGCGATGTTTTCGCGCATTGTACTCTCCAACGAGCCGAGACAACGCGTCGATCCACTTGTAATTTCCATTAAGCGTAAACATTTTCCACATATTGTTCTCTAACGTTCGGTTGAATCGTTCCACGACCGAGGCTTTCATGACAGAGTACGTCGAATAATGATTAATGCTGTGTTTCTTCACGAGTTTCTGTACATTTGCGTTGTAAAATTCTTTTCCTCTGTCGGTTTGAAAATTTTTCGGGCATCTTCCATCGTCTCGAATTATCTTTGCGATCGTATCCGACATCTCGTTTCCACTCTTACTCTTGAGCGCTACAGCCCACGCATACTTGCTCAACACATCGATAACTGTGAGTATGTAGTTGTAGCCTTTGTTGAATCGTGCATATGGACGCATCTCGACCACGTCCGCCTGCCACAGATCGTCGTATCCATGTACTATGACACGTCTACGTGGGAAATTTTTTCTCGCAGGAGCATGCAATTCTTCCACGAGCAGCTGTTTTTCAGAGGTCTTTTGCGACATATTTGATCGAGGCATAATTTGCAATAATGAGATAATTCCTCCACGTATATTCTTTATATATCTTTCTTCTCCTGCGCTGAATTAGATGTAGTCTGCGCGTGAGTTGCATACCGAAGCATTTTCTGCATCTCATCCATCATTATTTGCAGCGTTTGCACATTCGTCTCGAGCGTGATTATTTT
Organism: Formica selysi; assembly: GCA_009859135.1. Lineage (NCBI taxonomy): Eukaryota > Metazoa > Arthropoda > Insecta > Hymenoptera > Formicidae > Formica > Formica selysi. The sequence goes on along the minus strand of WHNR01000069.1, from coordinate 117,022 downwards.
GTTCTCAAGTTCTTCCTGTCTGTCCTCCAAAAGCTTGACACGTATTTCCACGTACTGTTTGTTTGCGGCATCAGTATCATCTTCCGGTTGCGCTACGCGTCGTATCTTGCGCGACCTTGCGTCAAAGCCGGAGGCTGTCTGACACAGAGCGTTATCGTGCACGTAATTTCTTAGTAATCCATTCCATTGATAGTATGAGTTGTTCGGTGTTCCCAACGATAATCCAAATTTATTAATCGATATTTCGATACAAACAATAACGACAGACTGACTCGTTTCGCCGACGCATAGATTAATTTATAATAAGGCCAGCTTCGTAAAGTTCCTCGATAATTGATAATATTTCATTGTCGTGGGCATTGTTGGCGGCTTGACGCGAAGCTTCCAGTAATCGCAAGCGATCTACCAACTCGTTGGGATCATTCCAATGCACATAATCGATCTTATTATCGTTTAACGCCATAGCGCGCGGTATGTTTATACCTCTTCCAGCTTTTTTTCCAGGCGCTATTATATTTTTGATAGAGATTAATGGCGCTATTATATATTTATACTTGTATCCCTTGTTACTTAACAATGGATTACGCATATCATTGCCACGTCTATGCGCATTTGTCGCCAGTAATATATTTTTGTATTTAATTTTATCATCGTCATTGTATACGTCACCGTCGGGTATTCTCTTGAAAATCAACTCGTAGAGACCTGGTGTTCCCACGTATCTTATTCCACCGATAATTATATTGTCATCTTTATCCACATCAAAAATTTTATCACCAAGCATCATTCCTTCGTTGCAAAATTTAACACCGTAAACATAATCCATACTGTTATTTTTATCTTGACTCAAAATAGCTCCCACATATTTTTGCCCTAGTGGACCCAGATGTGTGCGCAATGTATTTTGACCCTCGGACGTTTGTAATTGATATTGAACCGACGTCACAAACGTTTCAGGCGTGGTTTCGAAAATTTCTTCCACATACGGAGACGATCTTTCGTACAATATTTGACTCGATTGTACATCTTTTATCGGAGTAGAAGTAACCACATTCGATAATTGTTTCATTCGCTAACGTTTTGATTGATTTGGAGTAGAAGTTATTAGCGAATCGTTCAATGATATATTTGTTCGCTTTGTTCCAGTCTCTTTTTTCAGATGCTTGTCTTCGAGCATACTCGATGGTTCGATTTTCGCTTCATTAGATTCCACATTGATTGTATTTTTGACAAGTTGTTTTAGAGGTTCGATAATTGGTTTAAAGTGCCTCTCCAATGCGACGTCTTCCTCCATTTGACCGGTTTTTAAAGAACGATATTTTTTGCGGATTGATTCGCTCGTTTTTACAATCTCTCTCGCAATCTTCTCACGATTGTCACTGTCAATCGTCGTCGTCATGATGCGCTCGGACGAAAATTTTTAGACGTTGCTCGATCGATGTATCGATAGCGACTAACCACTTTACGGTATTGCAAAATCGTTAAATCCTTTTCGATATCGTCCATCAGTCTGTAAACTGTCTTTATCAATTACTACAAATCCATACTCGTGTTGCCAACATTTCTGACAGAATGCGCGAAAATCGTCGTAAGACATGTCAGTATTTACATGATCGTTGTATACATGTTTCAAGTTTGTACCATCTTGTTTAAATAAAATCAGTAAATTTGCATTGTCCCGTATGAGATGCTTGGGTATCTTGGCATACGTTTGGCAAAGATAGAAACAGTCGACGCTCGAGTGTCGACCCATTGCAAAGTACTCTCTTATCGTATCTTGCTTATCGCATGCCACGTCGTCAAAGATAAAAATGGAATTCGGAAGCGCCTCGCTCGGTGGAATAACGTCACTATTATTAGAGAATGTAAAATAACCAATTTCATCGATCGATAATAGCAAATTTTCCAAGTATCGATATTTCGGTTGTTGAAGTGATTTCGAGTATACGTACACATTCTCAAAATGTACACCGTGTGGACTTTCTATCAAACTTATCAACACGTTAGTCTTACCGCAATTCGAAGGACCGCAAATGATACCGCGTATAGTAGTCGGCAGCATGTTTCCATGTTTGCATATTTCTTTCTCGGACATTACTCGTGTTTTATCGTCAAAATTTATCACTTTGATTATCGTCGCTTGTCGCGCGAACCGCATATTTGCTCTCGCGAATCTCAAATCAGATTTTGAAAAATGAGTCATCGGGTCCCTATTTATAGAGGCGCACCGAATCGAAACCGCTCAGTCTTAAAAATGTTTCTTCTTCTATCGGTTGACAGCGATATTCTCGAGCTTACCACCGAGCAGTTACAGATTATCCCCAAGATTGTTTTACTGCGAGACTTTGGTAGCTACGTGGCACAATTGTGGGACAAGCTTCCCGAACATATAAAAGCTGACTCAGAGGTTCAACAGTATCGTCGATGCACGCGACATTATAATTTGCCGTGCCAACAAACACATTTCGACGGTCCAACACCGTTAATAAAAGATTGTGGCAAATGCCAGCAAAAATTATAAGAGGTAGCGGTTTGTTAAATCGTGCGATAAACGCACTTCCTATCGAATTACATATTCCAGGCTATCAGTTTTGCGGACCGGGAACTCATTTAGAAACACGATTGGCTAGAGGCGATCGAGGTATCAGTCCATTGGATGCCGCGTGTCGCGAGCACGACATAGCTTATTCCCGAAGCAACGATCTCGGTCAACGACACGTTGCGGATAATATACTCGCCACGAAAGCGCGAACACGTATTACCGCGAGAGATTCGACTCTTGGCGAGAAAGCAGCCGCTACAGCTGTTTGGGCGGCTATGAAAGCAAAGACAAAATTCGGTATGGGGATGAAAACAAAAAAATCATCGATGAAGAAAAAGACTGCGAAAAAACGAATACTTCCTATAGCGAAGCGCGGTGGTATCTTACCCATTTTACCATTATTGGGAGTTCTCGGTTCATTGGCTGGCGGAGCAGCGGGAATCGCGAAGGCGGTGAACGATAGCAAGGCGGCGCAACGTCAGCTCGAAGAAATGCAGCGTCATAATCGCGCCATGGAAGGTCACGGACTTTATCTCGTTCCATACAAGCGCGGACGAGGGTTCTCAACAGCGGCCAAGAAAAAAAAACGTCAAAATAAAAATGCCTGCCGGTGTAACAACTAATGTACAATTGGAAGAACTTGCAAGACGTATGCGTATACAATCTTTTAGAGGTGTTTTCATGCGCAATGATTTACCGATAAACGGTATACGGCGAAATGAGAGCGGTATCGTCAATTTGGATGACGTCGATGGTTCCGGTACTCATTGGGTTGTGTATGCAAAGAGGATAGATTGTGTAGTATATTTCGATAGTTTTGGAAATCTTCGACCGCCCAAGGAATTAGTGCGATATTTTGGACAGAATGTTACAAATATAGAATACAATCACACGGCCTATCAAAATTATAATCAAAGTATTTGTGGACAATTGTGTCTTCGATTTCTTCAAACGGTCGATGATCGATATGAATTTAAAGCCTGACAATTCATCGTCGCGTCTCAGTATTCGTTCGACAGTTTTCCAGCATGTCACTCACGCTTACGTTGACCGGCAACAGTAGCGTTCTTGCTGTAAGTTACTTTCCAGCTATAGATTTAAACGATGGCGATTACGAGCTTGGTTTAACGGACTTTGAAACTTATCATACGATATCGAACGTGAATTCTTGGAATAATAAATATTATTTTGATAACGACGATAAGGAAATTACGATTCCCGAGGGATCGTACGAATTACACGCTATAAACGAATATCTCCGACGTGCAATTTTACGACATCGACGCGTAGTTGATTCCAACGATATTGTTGATGGCGAAGAACACGATGAATATCCAATAATGCTTCGCGCTAATCATAATACGCTAAAAAGTGAAATCAAATGTGTCTATAGAATAAATTTTAGTAAACCGGGCAACGTTGGATCGTTGTTGGGATTCTCGTCGAATCGTATATTACAGCCTCGGAAATGGCACGAATCGGATGTACCGATAAATATTATTAGCGTAAATATTATTCGTATAGAATGCAGCGTAACCACTGGCGCGTACAGCAATGACAAGCGCGTACACACGATACATGATTTTTCACCGAGCGTGCCGCCAGGATATAAGATATCGGAAACGCCAGCACAGATCATTTATCTACCGATCGTCGCACGGAGCATTACTGATTTAACGATACGCATTGTTGATCAAGAAGGACATTTGCTCGATTTTCGAGGAGAGGAAATTACCGTAAGATTGCATATACGGCGGCGGCAAAAATAAAGCGTTTGACAAATGAAATGCTTGTGTTGAACGAAAGCACGGAGCACGCGAGAGACAATATTTTTGCGAAGGACAATATTTTTGCGAGTAGGCGAATGACTGCGGTATCGGGTGACAATAATCAGATATCTGGTTACGCTAAAAAGAAGCTCAGCGCGTTGAATCGCGAGTTTTTAAAATCATTGGGATTCGTCGTACGAAATACTTGAACGATATGATTGACATCTTGAATATCGGAGGCGAGCCGATCTTTGACGATCGTATCGTCAAGATTGAAACTCATACGTACAATCCATACGCCAACACAACGCTTGAATATAGCGACGAGATACGGATACCGATACAACATCAAGATTTGTACACGTTACCATGTAAAAGTTTTCTATACGTCGGGGGAAAGTTGAGGGTGCGTAAAGTAGATGAAGGTGCAAGAGTGGTATTGGGCAATCAAGCGACGCGGTAGCGTCGCGACGCCAAGTATATATAAAAATTCGTTCCGGCTTGTCAACGGTTTGCCTATGTACAGGGGCCGCGACGCTACCAAGTAGCTTATCCAGAGTTTTACGTCTAATAAACTTTCGATTAAAATTCGTCAGGAACCAAGCCGTTAATCAAAAATCTAACGGCACTTTTCTTATACAATGTGGATGCAAGCTTTCGATTGCGACCAGTTTGAATAAGATTGGTGCAGTCAATCCTGAGGAATGATAATCGTATACCAGAAATGTGACATTTTTCGTTTTCCATCATTATCATAATAATAAGGTAAGATATTTCAGACTCTCACGTACGTATGCTCGCACGCACACACGCAAAGCGATTTTGTCCCTCAAGGCGCGTTCATATCGCTCATGTACGATAATTCTTTCATGTATTACCCTTTTATAAAATTATAATTTTAAAAATTTATAATAAATAAGAGAGAAAGAGAGGGGGGGGGGAGAGAGAGCGGGAGAGCGGGAGAGAGAGAGAGAGAGAGAAAGAGAGCGAGAGAGAGAGAGAGAGAGCGGCAGAGAGAGGGAGAGAGCGGGAGAGAGAGAGAGAGAGAGAGCGGGAGAGAGAGAAAGAGCGGGAGAGAGAGAGAGAGCGGGAGAGAGAGAGAGAGCGAGCGGGAGAGAGAGAGCGGGAGAGAGAGAGAGAGCGGGAGAGGGAAAGAGAGCGGGAAAGAGAGAGAGAGAGAGGGCGGGAAAGAGAGATAGAGAGAGAGAGGGAGAGAGCGGGAGAGAGAGGGTGAGCGGGAGAGAGAGAGAGAGAGCGGGAGAGAGAGGGAGAGCGGGAGAGAGAGAGAGAGAGAGAAAGCGTTATTTATTACGCGCTCTGGGATAAATCCCCTAAAGCGCTTAGGCAATAATTACAAATAAAATATCTAATAGAAATAATAGTACACACACTTAATAATTACTTAAAAGAAAAATAACCACGCAATAACTTCAAAAATTTACAAGAATTACAAAAATTAGAAATAAATACAAATTAACTTAGTAAGACCAGATGAAATAAATACATAGAGGTTGAAATAGGCAGAAACTATATTAATTAAAGAGAGACATGCATGCGATGGAAGAAAGGCATAAGTCAGAAATGTAGAAAGAGGCAAGTCGGAGAAAACTTATAAATCATTCACACTTCAACAGTGAGATCGAGTAAATGCGCATAGAGTCCATTTTTAAAAACGACCGATGAAGATTCGTTGCGTAAGTTTAGAGGAAGACGATTCCATAATCTGATCGCACTAAGTCTGTAAGACCGCCTATAAAGTTCTGTACGACATTGAGGCACCGAGAGAAGGTCTTCAGCAGATCTCATAGATCTGGATGATGAACAGACTTTAATGGAGAAAAGCCTGTAAAGAAGATCTGGTTGCTGATATTTAAGAATATTGAAAAGAAGACAGGCAACGAGGTACTCCCTTCTTTTGTCGACCTTGAGCCAGCGTAGCCTTGTATAGTATGGCGAGATGTGTTCATCGATCTTGACACAAAAGATAAACCTCAAACATGCGTTCATGGCTCGATATAATTTCAGATTAAGTTCAGCAGTGATGTCAGTAAGTATGGCGCAACAATAGTCAATGTGCGGATAGATGAGTGAGACAACAAGTTTTATTTTTAGTGAATCAGGAATAAGATGTCTGCATAGCTTGAGCTGGTGTAGCGTAGAGCGAACCTTGTTCGTAATGTGCGATAGTTGCAGATCCCAAGATAGGTTGTTCGCGATCCAAACTCCTAGGTACTTTACGTGAGTAGAATATGTCACATCGACTCCAGCAACAGTAACTTTTGGAACTGAAGTTAGATCAATTGCGTTTATGTATCTTGACGTACCCATAATTATTGATTGCGTTTTATTCGCATTTAGTAACAGTTTGTTTGAAGTGGCCCACGTGAGAATTGAGATAATGTCACTATTTACTCTGTTAACGGTATCGGCTAGGTCTTCAGGTCTACAGTGATGGTAGATTTGCAGATCGTCGGCATATATATTGTATTCACAGTGTCGCAGCATGTGTCTAAAATCTGACAGATAAAGTGTGAACAAGAGAGGTCCTAGCACCGAGCCCTGTGGTACGCCCATCCTGACCCAGGTCGGAGGGGTCAGATAATCGTTGACCCTGTCACGAACGGCCTGGGATCTTCCAGTGAGATAAGAATAGATCCATCTGAGCACGGTTTCCGAGAAATTGAGGCTCTTCAACTTCTCAATAAGCCTGACATGCTGTACCCGGTCGAACGCCTTGGAGAGGTCAAAGAAAACGGATATAATGACCATCCTGTTGTCGGCAGCTTGTCTGACCTCATCAAGCATCCTGATGAGACATGTCTGCGTTGAATTATGCTGTCTATAGGCTGATTGACGGGGATCAAGAAGATTATGATCAGACAGATAGAGACAAATTTGATCACAGACCACTCTTTCAAGCGCCTTGGACATAGCAGGCAATATGGAGATTGGCCTATAGTGCTGCACTTCGGTTGGGTTTCTAATTTTAGGTATTGGGCATACAAGCGCCATCTTCCACGATTCCGGGAAGGTACCCCTCGAAAGAGAAAAGTTAAAAAGATGTTCAATTACCGGCATAATGCAAGGCAGAGCAAGTTTGATCATTTTGAGAGAGATTCCGTCATTTCCAATAGCGCCAGACCCATTACCGTGAAAGATCCTCCTGATAGTAAGAGGAGTGACATAATTCTAGTGCAGTGAGTTGTCATCAAACTCCACATTGAAAAGGTTGTTGAGGGCAGAAACTCCCTCATCCGCACTGACATCTATTTCACTCTCGGCAGAGGTCTGAATGAAGAATTCATTCAGATCGTCGGCAGGGCATATGAGACCACCTGCGTCGCCTCTGGTCTTGACAAGACCGAGATGCCTGAGTTTACACCAGACCGATACTGCACTCCCTCCATGGGTGAAAGCTTCCTGATAATAAGAGCGCTTGGCCAAGCGAACCCGAGCCTGGACCCTGTTGCGCAATATCCTGAAATCCTTGTAGTGTATAGTGGATCTGCTTCTACGCCAAACTCTTCTGGCGAGATCTCTGGCTCTCATTTCAGCTCGTATCTCCTCCGTAAGCCATGGAGCTGGAAGAATTCGGAAAAGTACACGTCTAAGAGGTGCGTGTATGTTGAAAAAGTGTAGGAGCTGCGAGTTTAAAATGCTGATCTTTTTATCTATGCAATTTGATGACAAGAGTGTTGACCAGTCTGAGTTTAGGATGTCTTCAAGAAGAAGATTTTCATTAAAATTCCTAAAGTCCCTGCACGTGATGAGTCTGCGTATATGTCTCTGGATCTTAATATCGTACTTTATGAAGATGAGGTCATGAGCAGACAAGAAAGAGACGTCATGCTGACCATATTCCTTCACCTTGGTCAAATCATCAACGATACACAAGTCAAGGAGAGTGCTTGAATTCTTCAGATGGTGCGTGGCCTGGTATGGCACGAGGAAGAGGCTGGACGATAAAACGAAGGTTTTTATGGAACGGCTGTCATAAGTGCACTCATTCATATCTGCATTAAAGTTGCCAAGGATGACAGAATGCTTATAGCCAACCTGCCTTTCAAGAAAGAGATTAGAAAATTCTTGCAGATATAACGAGAGAAAGAGCGGGAGAGAGAGGGGGAGAGAGAGCGGTAGAGGGGAGAGGGGGTGGGGTTGAGGGGAGGGGGAGAGGGGAGGGGGAGGGGGAGGGGGGAAGGTGGAAGGGAGGGCGGGAGGGAGGGGAGGGGGAGAGAGAGCGTGAAAGAGGGGAGAGCGGAAGGGAGGGGGAAAGAGGGAGAGGGGGAGCGGGAGAGGGGGAGCAAGAGAAGGGGAGCGGGAGAGAAAGCGGCAGAGAGAGAGAAAGCGAATATGTGTATATGTACACCCCATTACACCACATGATCATACCGCCAAATAAGTAAACAAAGACGCGTGTCGGTATGCGGCATATATAGCACTATTATATTGTGTATGGAATGTCTCACTTTGTTGTCATTCATGCAGTGACAGCGAGTAGGCAACAGCTCCATGTGTCGTTATACACGATCGCAAAAATTATTAAAAGATATCTGAAACTCGATTTCTATAATAATTAATAATTAACGATTCACAAGCGATTGCTATTTGTCGAAGCAGATATTAACTTCGTGTGATTTATTGTTATATATATATCTTGTTATATACGATCACAAAAATTATTAGAAGATATTTGAAACTCGATCTCTATAACAATTAAAAATTAACGATTCATAAGCAATTGCTATTTATCAAAGCAGATATTAATTTCGTGTGATTTATTGTTATACTAATATACTAATATAAAGCAAGAATAATTACAAAAAGCAGTGAAATCCCACTAAAAAAAACCTCACAAAGGTAAAAAAATACGCCAAGTATATATCTAAAAAATAATTTATAAAATATTTTTCCTAAATAATAAAAAATAAAAACTAAATATGAAATCAATAGTTAACTAGCCAAGTACTTAGAAGCAATTCAGTTTGTGAGAATTTGTAATTTGAAATAGTATTTGTCATAAAATCAAAGGCCATAGCCGGGTAAGCATGGTCAATCTGCCCCCGCAGGTATAGAGCTTAAATTTTTTTTGTAAGTTACTATCGATGGAACTTACAATTTCCTAAAATATTAGTCTCCCAACTACACGTGTTTAAGAGTAAAAAAATAATAACAATTTTTCGTAATTAATTTTTTTCTCGTAAGCGGTTCAATGAATCGCTTTAAAAAAATATATATGATGTGGGCACAATTGCAACACACAAAACAAAAAATTAGGGTCCAAATTCGAGAAGAACAACATTGAAAAAAAAAATATTTCAACTTAAAAATTTTTTTTTCAATATCATAGGCGCTTGGTACAACTACCATTTTTTTTTAATAATATTTTTGAGCAATAAACAACAACATATATTTTTTTTAAATCGATCAAACGGGTAGACGATAGTTAAATTAATTAAAGTAATTTTTTATATTTTTTTTCTCATAAAGGGTTTGCTGGATCATTTTCGGAAAAAAGTATATTGTAGATACAATCAAAGCACATTTTTAAAAAAAATTGAGATCAAAGTTGGATAATAATAACATTGTAAAAAAAATATTTTAGATTTTTATAATTTTTTTTGACATCATAGACTGTTTCAACACATATCCGTTTTTTTTTCAAATATCTTTAGGTAGCAATCTGTTTGAGATTGCATTAAATTACATATGTTAATTTAATTTCTTCTTTGTTACATGGGCTTCGCAAAAACATTCTATCGCGATCAAAGTCGAAAAACAATGTTCTTATCGCTATTATTATTTAAGGTTTTTTGATGTTTTTTGACGTTTGAAGCACATGTGACAAATAAGTTTTACACGAAAACACGCAAACAACTTTGTCGGTTAGCCGCGCGATAAACGGCTGCCGGCACGCGCGAGGCCGTGACGTAGCCCGTGACGTACGGGCCACCGGCCTATCACTTGCTCCGAATTTCATCTCGCGCCGATATTTCAAGGGGCGGCCAATAAAGTTTGGCGCCGCGTTGAATCTTCGAACCGAACTCGGAGGTTCAAATTCATTGGCAGCGAGAGATTAAAGAAACGCTATAAAAGGGCCCGCTCGCGAGGAGCGCCTGAGACACTCGCTTACGCGTTTAGTTATCACATATTCAGTTACACCGCTTTTCGACACGCTTTGTTAACCGCTTACGACAACCGCTATTCTTTTCTTGTGAAACCGCTTACGACTACCGCTATTCTTTTTGTGAACCGCCTATAACCGACCGAGCTTTTATCAGGAACTTTTTGTATAATTTGTAATCGTGTTAATTATTTTGTTATAATTAAAAACGTAAATTGTACTCGCGAGATTTATTTTCCGCGACTCAAAAGATCCTCGCACCCGTTTCCTATTTCGCCTCGCTCTCGAACACAATCTATAACATATATTTTTTATAAATTGATCCAACGGGTAGATGATTGTTAAAAAATAACGCAATTTTTTATTTATTATATATACAGGGTGTTCCAGGAGGAAAGGTCAATATTCTGGGAGGTGATCGTATCGGTCATTTTAAGCAAAAATGTTTATATGAATATATGTCCTATTACCCACGGTTTCCGAGATAGAGCGACTTGAATGTACAGTTGCAAAATTACTGACAAAAAAGAAATACTACGTACTATTTCTAATATTTATTGTTCAAGTGATACATTTTTTACAGATTATAATAAATTTTCAAAAATTCCACCGTTAACATCAATGCATTTTTCAACTGTTGTGTGAACATGGCGCGTTGCTCGTCTGAGTACATTGTGACGTTCCTTTATGCGGGCACTAGCATCCATTATTTGAGCGAGCAGTTCGTCTCGTGTATTCACTTTTCTTCTGTACACGTCACTGTACAGGTTCACGGATGAAGTTTGAAGTGTACAGAAGAAAAGTGAATACACGAGACGTACATTCAAGTCGCTCTATCTCGGAAACCGTGGGTAATAGGACATATATTAATATGAACATTTTTGCTTAAAATGGCCGATACGATCACCTCCCAGAATATTGACCTTTCCTCCTGGAACACTCTGTATACTGTGTGCTTTTGTGTGAGTGTGTGTGGGTGGGTGAATGCAAGTGTGAATGGTGAGATGTAAACCTGATTGACAATCTCCTCGTGGTACATCTTGGGAAAACGGTGATGGTTTTGCGAATGTCAGCAGTAAATTGCATATAAGAAACATTAGCAACGAAAAGAAGTAATTAAGAATAGTTTTATTTATTTAGCTATATTATATTAATGTCATCATGTTAAAAAAAAATATATATATATATATATATTGCTTTAATTTTTTAACATCTACCCGTTGGATCAGTTTATAAAAATATATGTTATAGATTGCTACCTAAAGATATTTTGAAAAAAAATTGATATGTGTTGAAACAGTCTATGATGTCAAAAAAAATTATGAGAACCTAAAATCTTTTTTTTACAATGTTATTATTATCCAACTTTGATCTCAATTTTTTTTTAATGTGCTTTGATTGTATCTACGAGATACTTTTTTCCGAAAATGATCCAGCAAACCCTTTATGAGAAAAAAAATATAAAAAATTACTTTAATTAATTTAACTATCATCTACCGGTTTCATCAATTTAAAAAAAATATATGTTGTTGTTTATTGCTCAAAAATATTATTTAAAAAAAATGGTAGTTGTACCAAGCGCCTATGATATTGAAAAAAAAATTTTTAAGTTGAAATATTTTTTTTTTCAATGTTGTTCTTTTCGAATTTGGACCCTAATTTTTTGTTTCGTGTATTGCAATTGTGCCCACATCATATATTTTTTTTAAAGCGATTCATTGAACCGCTTACGAGAAAAAAATTAATTACGAAAAATTGTTATTTTTTTTTTACTCTTAAACACGTGTAGTTGGGAGACTAATATTTTAGGAAATTGTAAGTTCCATCGATAGTAACTTATAAAAAAAATTTAAGCTCTATACCTGCGGGGGCAGATTGACCGTGCTTACCCGGCTATGGCCTTTTGTTTTGTTAAATATTGAATAATAATTGGACGTTAAAAAAAATTTATTTTGTATCAGAAGTATCTTTATACCAGGTATATAAATATGAAACCGGAATTTTTGTATAGAAAATACACGTTTATTGTATGAAAATGATAAAAAATATTTTATTCGAAGTATTGCCCATTGCTAGCTATATATTTTTCCCATCTCTCTGACAACTTGTGGATGCCACGCCAAAAAAACTGTTGCTCCTTTGAGGCAAACCAGTCATCGAGCCATTTTCGTACATTTTCGTAAGAAGTGAAGTGCTGCTCAGCAAGTGCGTGTCCCATCGATGCAAATAAGTAGTAATCGGATGGAGCCAAGTCTGGTGAGTAAGCCGCATGCGAAAGTATTTCCCAACTAAACGCCTCAATCGTTTCCTTGACCGGTTTTGCTGTGTGTGATGGTGCATTATCATGAAGCAAAATCACTTTGTGTTGCCTTTTTTGATATTCTGGTCGTTTTTCACGCAAAGCTTGATTCAAATCGATCATTTGTTGTCGATAGCGTTCAGTATTAACGGTTTTGCCAGGTTTTAGCAGCTCATAATAGATCACACCCTTCTTCCACGTTCTTCGTTTCTCACGTCAAAATCGCCACTTTTGAATTTTTTAAACCACTCAAAGCACTGTGATTTACCAAGAGCATGCTCACCGTAAGCTTCGACAAGCATTCGATGCGATTCTGCAGCAGTTTTCTTCAAATGGTAACAGAAAATCAATGCTGTCCGCAAATCGTAGTTTCCAGGCACAAAATTCGACATGTTCAACGCTATTAAAAACCATGCTGTTGTATGAAACTTGTATTGTTGTGAGTTGAAAATCTTTATCAGATGTCAAAACAAGAAAATGGCGCCAATGACGCGGTTTGACGGTAACTACATTGACAGCTAGGGCCATCTATGGGCAAATTCCGGTTTCATATTTATATACCTGGTATCTTTTAATTGTATATGAATAAAGACTCTTCTTTATAAAACTAAATGTTTGAATTTAAATATAATAAGATTCAAATATAATAAAAGTTATTTTATATTTAGCTTATTATTTAGCTTATTTATTTTAAATTTAGCTTATTTCGGAGTTTTTTAGTGAGTCATATAGCGGAATTCTAAATATTATAGTTGGCAACACTGGCCGCAACAGCAGTCGCAACAGCAGCCGCAACAGCAGCCGCAACAGCAGCCGCAGCATCCGCCGCAGCAGCAGCCGCAACAGCATCAACAAGAAGAGGAGCAGCTCCATACAAACCCGCCAAGTATGTATCTTCTATAATTTTGTATGTACCTTCTATAATTTTTTTTTCTTTTTAATATAAATATAATTACAAATTTTTCTATTTCAGATGTACAATACAGACGCGGAGCCGGCAGGGCGAGGGCGAGGTGGTACGCCCTACGTGGACGACACTTTGTTGATGGGCGCGGTGGCCACGGTAGGCGCGGTGGCCGCGATGGGCGCGGTGGCCGCGGTGGCCGCGGTGGGCGCGGTGACCGTGGTGGTCGTGGTGGTCACACCACCATCGTGAAAAATTTTTATTATTAATTATAAATTAGTTATTATTATTATTATTATTATTATTATTATTATTATTATTATCATTATCATTATTATTATTATTACTATTACTATTACTATTACTATTACTACTATTATTACTATTATTATTACTATTATTATTACTATTATTATTATTCTTATTAAGATATATATGATAACCAAAAATAAAAATCATATTTTTTATTAACTAGCACAACACAACGCGCGCTTCGCGCGCGCCATTTATTCTTTTTCATTAAACATTTTTAACGATATATACACAAAATAACTGTCAAAATATGCAATGACAGCCGCTTACGAAGTAAGCGCAATGACAGAACCAATCAGCATCGCGGGAAAGAGGCAACAATACACTTCGAGATTTTCGAGTATCGACTTAACATGCCTTTTTTACGGAGGGATTATAAAAATATTATTTTATTTGCACCTCAACTTCCTGTACTTGGTTCTCATTGCTTATTTCCTGTTTTTAATTAGTAAAAATATTATTAATATTAATTTTATTATAAACTCATAATGTATATATATTAATAAGTTTTTTAAATTGATGTTATTAAAATCTCACAAAATACTTTGAAAAAATATGTGAAATCCGCCTAAAAAAGACATCACAGATGTAAAAAAAGCGCTAAGTATATCTTTCTCCAATCAAAATATCCTTTATGAAAACGTCATCAAAAATATTATTTTTCAAAAACTGTATTTATTAATAATATTTTTTACTTTTACAAAAATGAAAATCCATATCAAAAATATTATCTTCTCAATAATTATATTTATAAATTATATTTTATCTGTATTAATAACATGGACAAAACTTAAAATATTAACATCAAAAAGAAGTGAAATCAAAAAATCACGCTAAGTAAATTTAGAAAAATATAATGCATAATATTCAGTTGAATTATTTTTTATAACTAGAGTAGATCTATTTAATGTAAGATGCAGAAAATATTAAAAATATGAAATTTTGCATTATTTTATCTATTTAACATTGCATTCTATTCTATTTGCAGAAGCAAATAAAATGCAATAAAATATACATATATATATATGGCATAAGAGAGGGTGTAAAACTTAAAATTGATCGTACAAATGTATAATTATTATATATTTTTAAAATATTTATATACATATATACAAATAATAAATTATTTATATCTAAATAATTATTCATATTTATTTAATTCAAATATACTCAAACGTATATTCAAGAAAAGAAAATACAAGACACAATAAATTAAATTCCGAAAATTAAAAAATTAAAGTTAAAAAAAATAAAAATTAAAAAATTAAGATTAAAAAAATAAATATAAAAAAGTTTAATGCAAAAAAATTTAAAAATAATTAAAAAGTTAAAAATAATTAAATTCAAAAAATTTTATGCGCAAAAAATTGACGTTAAAAAAATTAAAGTAAAAAAATTTCATGTGCAAAAAAAACTTAGCGCTGTTATGTAAAGTTTTTTTAGTTTGTATTATATTTTATTCATAATGTTAACTTTAATTGGAATAACAGCGCTAAGTTTTTTTTGCACATGAAATTTTTTTACTTTAATTTTTTTAACGTCAATTTTTTTGCGCATAAAATTTTTTGGACTTAATTATTTTTAACTTTTTAATTATTTTTAAATTTTTTTGCATTAAATTTTTTTATATTTATTTTTTTAATCTTAATTTTTGAATTTTTATTTTTTTTAACTTTAATTTTTTAATTTTCGAAATTTAATTTATTGTGTCTTGTATTTTCTTTTCTTGAATATACGTTTGAGTATATTTGAATTAAATAAATATGAATAATTATTTAGATATAAATAATTTATTATTTGTATATATGTATATAAATGTGGCGATAAAAATTTATTCGCACAACTGCACATGCGAGAAAGCGGCCGCGCCGATAGTACGGGCGCCGCCGCTGCGCGGCGCGCGCCGGGCTAGCTTACCCGTGAGCCGAAAGACGCTCAGGCGGCTACATATACGCCGCGTACAGCTAGTACCGGGCACCTCCGCTAGGCGTCATACGCCGGGTATGCTTTTCCGTGGGCAAAAGTCAACCCACAGGGAAGATAAGCAGGCTTCCCGTGGAGTCGACACAATCAGCAATTAGCGCATTTTCGCTACGACAACAAGATACGACACGGCGCCTAGCCGCCTCGATCAGACCACGAAGAAGCCTTCAGCCGTCATCACGAAGGGCGCAAGGAAGAATTCTCCTCGGGAAGGAGAAATAGGAGTGCGAAAGCACACAAGGCCAGCACCTCTACATCTCCTGACCCGGAGAAAACCAGGCGCCTCCTCGCCTTCGCCTGGCGCTCAGCGCCAACCCTCCGGCGCATCCTCGCCTTCGCCTGGCGCTCAGCGCCAACCCGCCGGCGCATCCTCGCCTTCGCCCGGCGCATCCTCGCCTTCGCCTGGCGCCCTACGCCAACCTTCCGGCGCCAAGTCGCCTCCTCCGGGCGCCCTGCGCCACAGCTCCGGCGGATTCTCGCCTTGGCCCGGCGCTACTCGCCACAGCTCCGGCGGATCCTCGCCTTGGCCTGGCGCTACTCGCCACAGCTCCGGCGCATCCTCGCCACGGCCTGGCGTACATCGCCACAGCTCCGGTGAATCATCGCCTCGACCGGGCGCCACGCGCCCCAGCTCCGGCCACTCACCCGCACGTCAGAGATCTCGCGTCCTGAGCATCGTCTCGGCCCATCATTTTCCGCGGCTGTCGGGGAAACGGCGCCATAATAGCACCGAACGTGCTAGCAGCAAGCGTTCTCGGCGGAGCAAGGACGGAAAGGAAACAGAGCCTCCAACCCAGGAACCGCACAGGCGGGAGCCGGTGCCCGATATTGGACCGACGTTGGAACTTCATCCGACGTCCCCAATCACTCTCTCATCCTCCGACGAAGGTCAAGGAAGGCCAAGGACACCCCGCCTTAGGGAGCCATCACCAGACCTATCAGATTCGTGGTGTCTGCCAGCTTGGGACCCTCCAAAATACCGCTCGGTGGAGACCCAGACGGAGGAACAGAAGTCGACGTGTGAGCAAGGATCGCAGACGTGCGGAAGCACGTACTCAAAAACCGACCAGGCCACGCAAACGAGAAAGCGTGGGGGACAACGCCGATACGTCCCTATCGATTATTTTAGACCATGTAAATATGTAAAGGAAATATAATGAGTTACTACCATTAAGCCTTAATCATTTACGTCCCGAACCTAAGCGATTCCTACCTCCCAAGCGATCACATTAATTTAAGTAAGCGTAGACGCTACAATAAATATTTTAAAAATATATAATAATTATACATTTGTACGATCAATTTTAAGTTTTACACCCTCTCTTATGCCATATATATATACGTATATTTTATTGCATTTTATTTGCTTCTGCAAATAGAATAAAATGCAATGTTAAATAGATAAAATAATGCAAAATTTCATATTTTTAATATTTTCTGCATCTTACATTAAATAGATCTACTCTAGTTATAAAAAATAATTCAACTGAATATTATGCATTATATTTTTCTAAATTTACTTAGCGTGACTTTTTGATTTCACTTCTTTTTTATGCTAATATTTTAAGTTTTTTCCATGTTATTAATACAGATAAAATATAATTTATAAATATAATTATTGAGAAGATAATATTTTTGATATGGATTTTCATTTTTGTAAAAGTAAAAAATATAATTAATAAATACAATTTTTGAAAAATAATATTTTTGATGACGTTTTCATAAAGGACTATTTTGATTGGAGAAAGATATACTTAGCGCTTTTTTTTTACATCTGTGATGTCTTTTTTAGGCGGATAATATTATATATAGAACAGAGATCTTTGTGTGCGAAAATAAAACAGAAACAATACCGAAATTGTGTGGAAGCAGTGTGGAAAATGATGTCGAAATAATGCAGAAATTATGTAGAAGCGATGCAGAATCAAAAATGATGCGAAAACGATGCGAGAATGATGCAAAAATGATGCGAAAACGATGCGAGAATGATACATTATTAGATGCAAATATAATTGCAAAATGTGAATACAGATGCGAATACGTGAGGTTTGACAAGCCGTGTTGAGAGCGCTAAAGTATCACCCAGCAGCGTATCAGTAAAGATGAACAAACTTGATGTCTTGCGAAAGGGGCGATGACGTATCTGAATTAACATATTTTGGGCAGAAAAATGCATATAAATCAAGATCTGTGCATCTATCAGTGTCATTATATTTTCAGCTAACCATTTGTTTGAGGAATGTTAACAGCCAACAAACAATTCCCTGCCGAACGAGGCTGCCAAATTCAAGGCCTATTGTATCCTCGAGTGCGCCCCAATTGCAACCAAAAGTTGAAATCACATCCTGATATCAAATTAGGTGCAACACCAGAGCAGATTTGTCACTAGCAGTGCAATGACAGATTGACGCAGCGAACCGAGAGCAGATTTGTTAACTGCAGGCCAACAATAGATTTGCGCCAAATGCCCAGCAGATCTACGGCAATTTTTGACGGTACAAATAAGACCAATTAATATATAATAACACATATTAATGTGTTAAAACATATTGGTTAATTTAAATAATTTAATTTATAAAATTAAAGATTTTTTCTGACAGAAGTTGTTCGAATAAGTGAAAATCGAACAATTATCTGTCTGTTTTTCCAAAAATCAGTTCAATATTTGAATTATCGTGTATAGGCATTGTGTCAAAAATTGAACTGATAGAAATAGACATATTACAATATTATTAGCCGCTTTTTACAGGCTTTATAGTATATATTCATGACAAAAACTTGAATATAGGTATAGATAATGAATAACGCGCCGCATAGCGGTAAGCGACTGAACTATACTATTCCAAATAATAGAATTTTGTAATATTTTGTAATATTCTGTTTGATTTTTTCTGCCGTCAGATTGCGCACTGCAGATCTTGCTCACTTCGTGCCGACAATCTGATGTCAGTCTATCAGTCATGTCAGCAAGCTTTGCGCAGTTTCCGTCGCCAATTTGTTGTCGGGTTATATCAGCAAGTTTTGCTCGGTTTTTGCCGTCAATCTGCCAGCTTAATTAGTAATAACAACTCTTGTACCAAATTTATAGCCTTTTTGCTGACAATAATTTATAGCAAACACTTGACAAAATCTATTAGAAGAGGCTTGGTTAACTGGATTATTATTATTAGGAGAAATTCACTTTTTTGGTTGACATATTTATCCTTCAAAAAGATAATCTAACTTACGAGAAACTTATTTTGATCTATTTTTAAAAAAGCGTTATCATTCCGAGAAATAGTACATAGTAGCGTCTCTTTAGTGAGGAGAGATCGTTGATGAAAGATATACATGGTTGCGAAACGCTACCGCATCTCTTGATAAATAAGTATTTTACAACAAGACTTCCAAAAAGTTTTCTAGTATCTATATAAAATTATTATGGATAGGATTAAAATTATGTATGGATAAGAGAGAGACGTAAATGTTATCAAAATTAATACAAATGCAAATTTTTATTTTGAAAAATTCAAATTATATGCAATATATATAGGGGAAAGTAGGGTAAAACCGGGTACTTTTTTAGATTTGTCTTCACACAAAAAATCTGAGAGTAAAAAAAATTTTGCCGACCGTTAGTAGTCTTTAGTGAACCTAAAACTTTGAGAAAATAAGACTAGTCGCGGACAAAAAGTGTTTGGTTACCAAGAATAACAAGATTTTGTGGAGAAGTCAAAGTACCCGGTTTTGTCCGGTAGGGTAAAACCGGGTACCCATTTGAAAATATGCAAAACACCGTGTAATTACAAAATCTAGATTTATTTTAATCAAAATACAATATAAAGATGTATTCTATTGACAAAAATCACAAATAAAGATATTCTCTCGTGCGACATTGCTGCAGAACTTCCTTATTTAACTTTTTAACTGTAGGGATCTAAAAAAGCTTTTTTTTTAATGGTTTCTTTTTCTGAGTGTTAGTTTCCAACTGCCTTTTGTAGGGAGGCAAAGTCAGGATAACAGTTCTTCCTCTTTTCATTACACGAGATGTGTAAGTACCCGATTTTACCCCAACACAAAGAAAGTTACAAATACGGCGGTTGTATATTCTGGCGTACAAAATGCCGATCAAAACTAATATAGTATACTCTCTAATATATACAGAATGCAATACTGCAATTACCGAAACAAATGTTCTATATAGAAAAAGTGGGTAATTATGCATATTAGGGGCGACCTCATCGATTTCAATGACCTTGACATATGTTGTTAAGGACACGTTCCTGAGTAACTTTCAAAAAGTTTTAGCCGTCGCCCGTCGCGTTGTTTATCAAAAAGTTATTAACAAAAAAAGTTTGAAAAATATAGCAGTTATTTTGAATATTGAAAGGCATAAATGACTAATATGTATGTGGAAATAGTGCATGTATGAACGAAACAGTCATTTAAAGCAGTGAATCGTTGATATATTGAACAGTCTTTTTGTTAAAGCAGCGAATAGTTGGTATAGAAAAGTATATATACAATTTTATGTATTAGAAAGCATAAATAGCTTATATTTAAACTCTCTGCGTCCACGCATACACTTTCCCACCCACACAACAATTGTGAGGTGGACCTCGCTTCGCGTTGTAAAGTATATGCGTGGACACAGTGGGTTCCGCCCCCCCCCCACCCTACGGGGGGGCTCCACTTCTGGAAGATATAACCTAACACAAATCAAATTTTAGTTTTAAATCAAAAATAGGTGGCGTGCCCGAGTCGCATTATAAGTCATATATGTATTTTTATTAATATATTGATAATGATTTCTGATAATTTTTTGCAAATTTTTATTTTAGATCGGGCACGCCAAGTATTTGTATGTCACTTTAATCTTAATTCTTTTCATTCCAGGCCTATATGGTAAAGCTTATAATTAATTTCAAAACAAGTCGATCAGTTTGGCACGCAGCACTTATAAATGCGAAATTGGTGATCAATGTAATTGACGTTATTATAATAACGATTAAGTAATTTTATGATATACAATTTGTAATAAAATTCGCAATATAATAATGCTATTTTATATAATATACAAAATATTTATTTGGAACATAATAGTGTAATTTTTTAATAAAAATAGAACGCACTTTTATTTTCTCGAGAGAATCTATAATATTTCTATAAATGCAAGATTGATTTTATGACAAATACTATTTCAAATTACAAACCCTCACAAATTGAATTGCTTCTATATTGTCGTAACTCGAAATCGAATAATGTAATTACGACCTACAAAAGTAAAAAGGAGCACAGCGCAAATTCAGCACTTTGTAAGGTATTGCGCGCGCTCCCAAAACCGCGATTAAATGCAATGTATGCAATTCGTTGCAATATGCAATTAAGACATCGCGACCTAGTACCAAAAACTCACCTACTTTCGGACAATAAAAGGAGAGATAACGAGTACCTCGGGGCCGTATTCCGAAACTAAGTGGTGACGCCTATACTTGAAGAAACTGTGAGATTCTGCAAGCGCCGATATTGTTACGTCGCCGAAGCATCACCAAACCGAACTCTACGATACGTAAGCTGTACAAATAAATCTTTTTGCACGGAATCTTTGTCTCGTGTTTCTCGACACTCGGAGTCCCAACTCCTAAGACAAGCCGAACCCTTGGATCATCCCCAAAATTCCCGTTGTACCCGCAGAGGCACAACAAAATTGGTGGCAGCGGTGGGATTGGTCCAGCTAAAGGAATAAATAAGAATATAGTGGGATACGCCCAACTATTTCGAGACACAATCGGTAACAAAAATCGATTGATAAATTGAGCAAATCAGCACCAAGTACGAGCAAAAGAAAAAATCGTCAGTGCCTGAGAGACCCGGAAGAAGAACCGTGACAAGAAGCTGAAGCGCAAAGGAAGGAGCAATCCAACGCAACGCCCAGCAACTAGCTGATCGTAGCAAACCGAGGACGCCGCCCATGCAACGGAAAACTCACCGACGCAGACTTACAGCAACGTGCACCGCCGAGCGATCCAACCACAACAGCTGACCGTGCAGAAGCAACGAGTAAGCGAAAGAAGAATGCGTATCATCGTTATACTGTAAGTAAAAAAAAAAAAAAACTACATTAAAATAGCGTGAATGTCGGCACAACCGAAAAGAGTTACGTTCCACCGACCGCGATTTTTAAGCGTACCAGCGCGACTAGCAAATAGATTCGGCTTTGTAACCCCCGTACAAGTAATCGAAGGAGCGGCCCGCGACATTCGCGATAACGTACGGAGAAATTTAGATAATCATTATTTAGGCGAGAATTCACCCGAGTTAGGATCTGGCGAATTAGAAATAAATCAAGTAGCGGAAAATACACTCCCGCCTAACAATAATAATAACATAATAGAAGTAGACGGACCTGATATAAATCATACATCCGTCAAACGCATTGCCGTTAGGAGAAATTACTCTCCCGTATCATATGACAGTAGCATCTTCGAAGCAAATAACGAAGAAAACATGCAACGTAATCCATTACCGTCAACTGTCCCCCCCCCCCCCCGAAGACGTTGATAGGGAAATAGAACGCCTGCGAGCACAGGCCGGACATAACGCCGCCGCGGACTATGAAGACGCCGGACGTCCACTCGAAGATCCGAGCAATGCATTGATAATCGAAATCGTGCAAACCGTTCGAGAAATGCGAGAAGAAATAAGAGGATTACACGAGCAAATACATGATCTACACGAGCAAATGCACGATCTACGCGCAAATCGGGAAGATTTAAATAGAACGCGAACGATACCGAATGACACTAACCTT
Source organism: Formica selysi (assembly GCA_009859135.1). Taxonomy (NCBI): domain Eukaryota; kingdom Metazoa; phylum Arthropoda; class Insecta; order Hymenoptera; family Formicidae; genus Formica; species Formica selysi. The sequence continues at coordinate 94,299 of WHNR01000069.1, read as the reverse complement.
GATGTCACATACGGACGAACACTTAACGATGTTCGAAATCAATCGGCACCTTTAAATGGTCATTTACGATTAAAAGAAGCAAGGGATATGATTCCGGAATTCGACGGAAATTCACAAGCTAAACTTAAAGAATTTTTAAGCGCATGTTCATACGCGTTAAAAAATATTAATTCCACAGATGAAAAAGCACTATTAAAAGCAATACTTTGCACGAAGCTAAAGGGAAAAGCTATGGTAGACTTTGAAACGCGAAATATAAACAGTTTCGGACAGTTTAAAAGAGAACTCGAAATCTGCTATTTAAGCAAAAAGAGCATTACTCACTTGCAAATTGAGTTTAACTCTTTAAAACAAAAAGCCGGCGAGAGCGCCAGAGCATACTGGCTTCGCGCCGACAACTTGGCCATGGAATTATATGAATCCATGATCGAAGGCCAAGATTACGGCAGCAAACGAAAACGCATTATACTTGAAACTATACAACAGCAAGCTCTGCAAAATTTCCAAATAGGTCTCCACGACGATATCAAATTGATGATGCGAGCACAGCATTACTCAACGCTTGAAGAAGCAATCGCAGGAGCCAATGCGGAAGAGAAAGTCAAGGGTCCATTAGAATATGCATCGCGACATAAACCCGATCATACAATTTCGCAAGCAGCGCGAAGTAAAATATTACAATGCAATAAATGCGGAAAACTAGGGCATCACGGATGAGAATGCCGAACAAGCAGATATTCAAACCGATTCTCCTTGCCGAAGCCACAGGGACAATCAAGAATAAATACACTCGAAAAACATTGCACCTACTGCAAAAAATCAGGTCATGGTCGAGATGAATGCTGGAGTCTACACGGACGCCCAGATAGTACAATCTAACCGAACGAAATCAAACGAAGATAAAAAGCCACAAAATCGTAATAAAACGAATGGGCAAAGAAGAAAAAATACAACGCAAGACGAGGATGAAGAAGAAGACGAAGAGAATACAAGACACCCGAGACCAGCCCTCGAGTATCGCAAGTAACAGGAAAACCGCAAACAAAAATTGGATTAGATCTAATAACTCTTCCCATCCAGGAAGTTAAAAAAGGGAAATTAAACCTACTGTTTGACACAGGAGCAACGGTTACATTAATAAAGTTAAGAAATCTAATAGGAGAAACCATTTACGAGGAGCAAATGGCATTCACTGGAGTTACAGGACACAAAATGAATATAATAGGAAAAATCAAGGCAACGATAATCCTGAAGAACCGAAAAATACGGCACTCAATTTATATCGTGAAGGACGACTTCCCAATTAATTATGAAGGAATCCTAGGAGTAGACTTTCTACAAAAACATAAGGTAACGTGCGATTATAATAAGAAGCAGATACAGCTATCAGATACGATATTAAAATTATATCCGTACCGAGCATTAACCTTAAAACCGCGCAGCGAGACAATTATTCAAGCTACTACCGACTCAAATAAAGTAGGTATAATACGTGCTGAGGAAACATAGCCTGGAGTTTTTATTGGCTATTGCTTAGTAAAGTCAGAAGAATTTTCCTGCCCAATCAGTGTTATAAACATTACCGAAGAATATATTAAACTACCAACTCCATGCGTAACAGTCGAAGAAATAAAAAATACAGCGGCTCAAATATGCAATACTCAAACACAACAGGAGGCTACAACGCTTTCCCGTCGCGAACAAATAAAAAATTTACTGCGTGTACAACACCTAAATCAAGAAGAGGTAAAAACACTGCTAGAAATTTGTGAAGATTTTAGCGACATATTTTATATCGAAGGAGATGCACTCACTTATACTCCTACTATCACACATAAAATTACGGTTCAAGCCAACAGTGTACCCGTAAATATACGCCCGTATCGCTTACCAGAAAAACATAAACAAGAAGTAAATCAGCAAGTAAAAGGCATGTTGAGAGACAAAATTATTAGACCAAGTACCAGCCAATGGAACGCTCCATTGCTAGTGGTCCCTAAGAAGACCGATGCGTCAGGAAAACAAAAGTTACGAATAGTCGTAGATTTTCGAAAGTTAAACGATTTAACAATAGGCGATTCCTTCCCATTACCTAATATAACGGACATACTAGACCAACTGGGAAATGCAAAATACTTTACCACCTTGGATCTAGCGTCAGGATATCACCAGATACCCGTGGCCGAAAACGATAAATGCAAGACAGCGTTTTCTACATCGTACGGACATTACGAATTCAATAGAATGCCGTTCGGATTAAAGAACGCGCCAGCCACATTCCAGCGGTTAATGAACTCTGTGCTGACTGGACTACAAGGAATCAAATGTCTAGTATATTTGGACGACAGTCATATACGGAGCAAGTTTAAAGGAACATAATACACGGCTTATCGAAGTATTAAACAAATTGCGAAAACATAATTTAAAGCTTCAACCTGATAAGTGCGAGTTCCTCAGGAAGGAAGTAATATATTTAGGGCACATAGTAACCGAAAACGGAATCATGCCTGATCCTTCTAAACTAAAAGCAGTACGAGAATTCCCAACACCGACCAAGGTAAAAGAAATACAATATTTTATAGGTTTAGCGAGATATTATCGAAAATTTATAGAAAATTTCTCTAAAATTGCCAAACCTCTTATGAAATTAACGAAAAAAGGAGAAAAGTTCGAATGGGTCGGAGAACAACAAAATGCATTTGAGACTTTAAAAAATAAATTAATTACAGCCCCGGTGCTAAAATATCTTGATTTTAGTCAAGAATTTCTTTTAACGATGGACGCATCAGATTACGCCATCGGAGCTATATTGTCTCAAGGAGAAGTAGGCCAAGACCAACCGATTGCTTACGTCAGCAGAATATTATCGCGAGCAGAACATAATTATAATACTACCGAAAAAGAGTTATTAGCCATGGTATGGGCAGTAAAATATTATAGACCTTATTTATACGGTACTAAATTTAAAATAATAACGGATCATAAGCCATTGGTATGATTATTCAATGTAGCCGATCCAGTATCACGTCTAATAAAATGGAGATTAAAACTGGAAAAATATGATTACAAAATCATACACCGATCCGGAAAAACAAATATCAATGCCGACGCGTTAAGCCGCAACGTAGTTCTCAAACTAATGGAAGAAAAGGAAGAAATTCATAACGAAAGGAGATACTATAGCGAAGAAGATAAAACGCGCATATTGTACGAATGTCACGACGCACCCTTAGGCGGACACCAAGGAATTGAACGAACAATTAATAGGATTAGAATGAAACATAACTGGTCCGGATTAAATAAATTAACGTTGAAAATTATATTGCTAAAAGCGAATTTTGTCAAAAAAATAAATTAAAGCGAAAATCTAAAGCACCTTTAGTAATAATTGACACAGCTAGCCGATCTTTCAAAAAATGTGCGCTAGATATTGTAGGACCATTAACCGTAACAAACAACGGAAATAAATATGTTCTAACCTTCCAAGATAATCTTACGAAATTCAGTAAGGCAGTTCCTTTACCTAATCAAGAAGCCGCCACCGTAGCAAAAGAATTCGTAGTTAAAATAATATTTGAACACGGAATCCCTGACAAAGTGTTAACGGATCAAGGCACGAACTTTTTAAGCGATATGTTCAAAAACATATGCAAACTATTAAAAATAGGAAAAATACAGACAACCGCATATCATCCAGAAAGTAATGGTGCGTTAGAACGCTCACATCGTACACTAGCTGAGTACTGATTATATAATATATTAATTTGTCTATTAGTAATATATTATCTATTATATTGTCTTATCTATATATTATCTATTAGTAATATATTATATACGTTATAGTAATATATATATTACTATAACATATATAATATATTACTAATAGACAAATTATCTGGCAAAGCAAATTTAAACGACGATTTGACGGCAGGTACAATCTCAGCATATTTTTTAGATCGGGACGCTCCTGAGGCATAGCGTTACGCGCGCGATCGGCGGCTCGGCCGCCGAGCCTCGAGCGGTAGTGGGGGACCGTAGGCGTCGCTTCACATATCGGCCCGAAAAGGGCAACTATCTTCGAGCACTGCCTTAAATGATAAAATTGCTAAAGCCGCAGAAAGATAAAAGCACCTATATTCTTTACTTAATTACTTACTTTTATCATCTGCTTTTATATCCTTTGATTGGATATCCTTTGGATTTTTAGTATCTTCAACTACACCTAACATATTACGCTATAGATACTTTACTTTTTCTGCATTTTTAGTAATTTTATCCTTTAGGATTATTAATTCTGTAGTAAATATCTTCATTTCTGGATTTAATTGCAAAAAAACAAATAACTATTTTAAAAAACTTTTAAACTCGAAATTGGTGATCGATGTGATCGACGTTATTGCAGTAAGGGTTAAGTAGTTTTATGATGTACTATATGTAATAAAATCCGCAATATAATTGTGCTATTTTAAATATTATATATAATATTTATTTGGGGGGGGGGGACATAATAGCGTAATTTTATAAAAATAAAATGCATTTTAATTTTCTCGAGAGAATCTATAATATTTCTATAAATGCAAGACTAATTTTATCAAACAAATAATATTTTAAATTACAAACTCTTACAAACTGAACTGCTTCTATGTACTTATCTAGTTAACTTGATTTCATATTTAGTTTTGATTTTTGATTTTTAAAGGTTTTTATTTTTTAGAGGGAAATCATTTTTTAGTTTTTTATTTTGTATGAAAATTATTTTTCAAGGAAAAATTTTTTTAAAAGTTATTTTTTAGGGATAAATAATAAACTTTTTTTGCGTACAAGTTGGGATTTTTTTATATACTTGGCGTATTCTTTTTTACCTTTGTGAGGTTTTTTTAGGTGATCTCATTGCTTTTTGTAAAAATCTATATTGTTTCTGCAAAAAATATATATGCGTTTTTAGCATATAATATTTAATAATATAATATAATTTTTTATTCATGTAGAATATCTAATAATAATAAATTTCTTAATAATAATAAATAAATCACAATAATAAAGTTTTATTGTAGAATTGACATTCGTTAATTTTATTTTTAGTGTATAATGTTCAACAATAATATATATGTGCTTACATTATATTATCTCACAATAATACCGTACAGTTTTATTTATGTAGAATTGACATTCGTTAATTTTATTGAATCCTATATAGGCAATAAAATCTTGTATAAAGTAGCTCAATTTAACTATACCTATAAATTCATTCGATTTTGTATTACGGTAACATCATGTAGACCATTCTTCAACTGTATGGTGTTACAGTAATACAAAAGTGAATGAATTTATAGGTATAGTTAAATTGAGCTACTTTACGCAATATTTTATTGCCTATATAGGATTCAATAAAATTAACGAATGCCAATTCTACATAAATAAAACTACGGTATTTATATAGAATTGGCATTCGTTTTATTTTTAATATATAATGTTCAACAATAATATAGTAATATATATAATATAATATAATTTAATAATATAATATCAATTTAACTACACCTATAAATTCATTCACTTTTGTATTACTGTATATATACTTTGGCTTTCTTTGCATACATATAACTAATATTATAATAGCATGTTGTACAATTGCGAGATATATGTGTAATGTGAAATATATGTATATTCATTATATAGGTTTCTCTTTTTTTATAAAATATAATTATAGATAGAATATCTAAATAAAAATTTAATATATATATTAAAGTTATAATTGTTCTTTTTATTTTACACAAACATATAATTAAATATAGTTTTTTTCAAGTCACACTTAATTCGTCTTTCTGTCTTTCAATATGTATGCAAAGAAAGCCAAAATATACATATACTACGTACATATACTGACAAACGGATTAATAAATTAAAGCGATTAAAATTTTGTTGCAATAAGATTCACTTTGAGAATAATAAATACTACGTATGTATACTTTGGCTTTCTTCGCATATGTATAACTAATATTGTAATAGCATGTTGTGCAATGTGATATATAATTATCATAGGTTTTTCTTTTTCTTAAATAATGTAATATAGTTATACGTATAAAGAAAGCCAAAGTATACATACTATGTATGTATATTGATGAACAGATTAATAAATTAAAACGATTAAAATTTTGTTGCAATAAGATTCACTTCGAGAATAATAAATACTACGTATGTATACTTTGGCTTTCTTCGCATATGTATAACTAATATTGTAATAGCATGTTGTGCAATGTGATATATAATTATCATAGGTTTTTCTTTTTCTTAAATAATGTAATATAGTTATACGTATAAAGAAAGCCAAAGTATACATACTATGTATGTATATTGATGAACAGATTAATAAATTAAAACGATTAAAATTTTGTTGCGATAAGATTCACTTTGAGAATAATAAATACTACGTATGTATACTTTGGCTTTCTTCGCATATGTATAACTAATATTGTAATAGCATGTTGTGCAATGTGATATATAATTATCATAGGTTTTTCTTTTTCTTAAATAATGTAATATAGTTATACGTATAAAGAAAGCCAAAGTATGCATACTATGTATGTATACTGATGAACAGATTAATAAATTAAAACGATCAAAATTTTGTTGCAGTAAGATCCACTTTGAGAATAATAAATAAATACTACGTATGAATACTTTGGCTTCCTTTGCATACGTGTAATATTATAATAGCATGTTGCAATGCGAGATATATATTCATAAGTTTTATGAACATTATCAGAGAGAAATCACTGACATTATTATATTTTTGATTATATAGTTGTGAAGTAAAACTTGTAAATTCCTACGATTTTATCAAAAATGTAATAATGTCAGTGATTTCTCTCTGATAATGTTCATAAAACTTATGAATATATATCTCGCATTGCAATATGCTATTATAATATTACACGTGATTCAACACATTGAATTCAACTTCAGTTCAATCACTTAACATAAGAGCAAGGATTCCCCTTACCCCATTATAAATAGTAAATATTTCTTTTACTTCGACAGTTATTAATCGTTTTTATGTCCATCCGAAGTTAAGTGCTTTATGGTCACTTCCCTCTATCTGTGTGCAATGAAAAGAACAGAATTTTAATATTTAATTTAATTTACATATCTGGTTTTATATGTGCTACTGAATGTTTTATATGTGCTACTATATTGTACTTACTGTCTGTTACTGCCAAATCTCTATAACCCAATATGTTACGCTGTTTAGCAAAGTTCTGCGGTATAAGACCGTATGCAATCCCAGCTGAAGAAGTCCCAGCTAAAAGTATACCAGCCTTCTTGAAAGGATTGATTGATTTTGCTTTATCCTGCAAATAAGCGCTATAATTTAGACAATATTCAGATATAATCAAAAAATAATATACTTATAAAACAATAAATAAACATATATAAGCAGACATATATAAGCAGATATATATACAAAATTTCAATCTACTTACTCGATAGGACCAAATATATTTTCTGCAGCAGATTCAAATATAACATTAATAACCTTATAATGTTATTATATCTTGACGTCGCGAACATTAAGGGTCGGCAGGAGAGACAGTAGAGACCTCTCGCGGGAAGCCGTGAACTACGGATACATTTTTTTCGTATTACGGCCAAAATACAAAGAAAATTAAATTCTAACAGCAATATTCGTAATCAGTAGGATCGTAAGATTGGCTCTACAGAGCGATTTTTTGGAAAAAAGAGTTAAAATAATATTTCATAAATTGATAAATAAGGTACAGCTCTGGTACAGCTCATGGCGGATTAGGTGCAGTTGGCCATGAACTGTATTTTATTAATTATAAATTTTTTGAGAGCCAAAATGCAAAATCCGGCTCTGTAGCGCCAATCTAAGCTTTGCAAAGAATGTAGCAAAAAAAGTTAGAGGAAGAAATATGACTTCTTCGAGGCTACATACGAAAAAAACGGATATCACTAGAGCGATATGCAAGGAGCAGCTAATGGGGACATTTTTCTAGTAGTACACTGATCGGTAGACAAAGAGAGATGATTGCGCCATCTTTGTCTCTCTTTCATCGTGTATGTGTGTAGTATCCGTGAAGGCACAAACACCGATACGTTGAGCACACGGATGCGATCGTTGAGAGATAAATCTAGACAAGGAGCGACAATCGCGTGCTGTCCTTTTTCTTCTAACGTATCGCTTTACGGTCGAGATACAACCTGAAAATGCTTTCTGGCCTCTCGTGGCAGAAAGCAGTAATGCAACATGACTAACAGGCGCCCATTCTTTGAGAATTTTATATTTACGTATATACATATATGCATATATATGTTTAAATTATAGTTAAAATTATACGTGCAATTAAATATTGTATGATGATCAATAATAATATAGATAACAGAGTGAATAAATATACAATATGTAAGACACGTGTGCCTGTTAGACTTTGTGAGATTTGTTGCTTTGTTACTATCGATATTTCGTTTATCATATTAGCGGGATAGAGAAATAGCATGATTGTCAATTCTTGTTTGACATTACATTATCTTTTAACAGTCTTAATCGTAGACAATTATATTATATATTCATAGACAATTATATTATCTTTCTTCGATTGTACCGATATCGCGTAAGCACATACGAGTACTGGTATATGAAAGCATACCCATACAGCACCGCAAGATTGTAACAACATTGCAGCAACATTTTTCTGCAAGATTGCAACATTGCAGAAACATTGCAAAATATTGCTGCAATGTTGTTATGATATTGCAGCAACAATAAAATGTCCGCCTACAGAAATATTGCAATATAATATTGCAGCAACATAGCAATATAATATATATGCAATAATACTTTATGTATATTTATCGACAATAATATCCTTACATATGAAAAAAATAATAAGAAATTAGGCCTATAAGAGTCAGGATCTAATGTGTATATAGATTTTCTGTATTATAATAACAAAATTATAAAAGGAGTGTTTATATATATCCGACCCAACTGGCAATTTATTGTTTGATTGTGATCACAACGTTTCGACCATATGGTTTTGGTCCTTATCAAGTGAACTAAAATTACAATATTAAATAATGACAATCACGTTATAAAAATGAAATAAACAAATTTATGTACCTGCGTTATAGTAAAAATTATAAAATGTAAATTTTTCGGTGCACATTCGACTTCCTTCAGTGACAGAGAATATCTAAGAGAAATAAGAAAAAACTGAATTTGCAATTATGTAAATTTACAATCTCTTTGTATCCAAAATATTCAGATGTCCGGATGCAAAAAGATCGTGCTGGATTTACGCATACGAGTTTTTTCACATCTCTCTTGTCTTTATATAATCTTAAAATTTATTTATTAAAATCTGAAGTATCTTGCATATTAGAAAATTATTATCAAATTTTTTATTTTATATAAGAATGGAAACTATTAAAAGAATTTTTAGTCCAATGTCTGAGGCCGCTGTATTGGGGTCATATCATACAACTTAAACTAATAAAAATATTTATTATATCTTTAATCTTACTAGCCGCTCTTTGTAAACTTTAAATAATCATCGTGACTAAAAATTAAATGCGGAATAGATAGCGCAACATGCGCCGCATAGCGGTAAACGAATAAACTAGCGATTATCAAATACTTTTTTTGTAATATTTTCGGAATGTTGCTGTAACATTGCTAAAGTTATATTGTAAAATAATGTCTTTGCAATATTTCTGCAACATTACACTGCAATATGCAATGTTGCAATGTTGCAGCAATGTTGTTACAAGCTTCAGTGCTGTATGGGTATATATAAATAATACATGTAATGACGAAGTGCAAAATATTCAGTCTATCACGCAGTACACTCAAGTTCAATTCCACAGATATCTCAAAAAAATTTTTATATGTGTTTTGTTATTACATTTTATGTTTTGAGAATTATATTGAAAACAAAATTTGAAAATTTTGAAAATATCTTAATATTAATATATATTAATATATTAATAATATATTAATAATAATTAAATAAAATAATAATAGCTTTTCTCTCCTACCTATTATTGGTTTATTACAAGATATATTAAATACATAAAATAAATTTTTTATACACATGTACAATTACAAAATGGTCAACATATTTTCAAAATTTTAATAATTATTCTAAATATAATTCTCACACAAAATGTAATAACGTTTATATAACAAAAAATATAAAAATATTTTGTTAAGATGTCTGTGGAATTGAACTTGAGTTTACTGCGTGATAGATTGAACACTCTTGCACTGAGCCATCACATATTTCTTGTAAATGCTTTCATATTATCAGTATTTATGTAGCAGATATTTTTACACGATAATATCGATATAATCGAAAAGAAATCAAGATAGCATACTTGTCGGTCTATAAATTTGCAATTACTGAAAGATAATGTAAGCCAAGAATTAACAATCGTTCTCTCCTTGTCGCTCTATCATGCTGACAATACATAAAGTATCGATGAAAAAGCAACAAGTAAAAAAGCAATAAATTGCCAAGTCTAATAAGTGCCCGTGTTTTACATATTGTATATTAGTTCACTCTGTGAGTTATTATTTTACTGTTATTATTTATCGTCATACAATTTTTAATCATATATATAATTTTTAGATATTATTGATACATATATACGCATAAATGTGCATAAACAAATATAAAATTTACAAAAAGTGGGCGCTTGTTAGCCTAGTTGCATTACTGTTTTTTGCCACGAGAGGCCAAAAAGCATTTTCAGGCCGTATCTCGGCTATAAAGCGATACGCTAGAGGAACAAGGATAACGTGATCGTTGATCCTTTTCTATCTTTCCTCTCCACGGTACGTCCACGCGAGCAATTCAATCGTGTGTGTACGTATATAGACATACACCTCTACATAGAGATCGAGAATTTATTTCTCAGATTGGTAATCCTGAAGTCGGAGTTTCGCATTGTCACCGCGCGAGGTCTCCAATATCAATTCGGAGTTTGGCCGTCACTCCTGCCGACCCTTAACCTTATAACGTTATTATATCTTGACGTCGCGATGCTACCGCGTACTAGGGATGGGCGATGTTTTTCGATTAATCGGAGATGTCGATACTTTGATTCAAATAATCGATTATATTCCGTCGATTTTTTTGTCGGTCGATTAATCGATTTCCGATTTTTATAAGGCGACATCGAAGTATTATGGCAATGGCTTCTTCCCCTTCTCATAAGACGCGACATCTGACGCGGCAAAGATAGAACAGCCAATCAGAAACCATCTTTTTCTTGTGTCACTTCCAACGCGAACGAAATGGTGGATTCTGATTGATTGTTCCATGTCGAGCCGCATGCCACCTTTTATTATTGTTGAGTTTACTGCTATTTCTACAGTAAATAGTATTCACACAAATTGGCATAGATGCATATGCATAGCATAAGACCGTCTGGACCAATGACCATCGAAATAAAATCGCCATATTGATTTACATAGCATGCTCATTGGTTCAGACGGTCTTAGGGCCACCGCACAAGCTTTTCCGTAATGTATTACATTACGTTAAGTACTGATTCTAAACCTAAACTCGTACGTAATCTTAAACTTCAGTCAACGCATAGAGAAAATCATAACGTAACAAAAGCATACTACGTTACGATTTTGTTTGTGCGTTGACTGAAGTTTAAGATTACATACGAGTTTAGGTTTAGAATCAGTACTTAACGTAACGTAATGCATTATGGAAAAGCTTGTGCGGTGGCCCTTATGCTATGCATATGCAGCTCTGTGTTGTCGGAAACGGGTCCCGGCTCACACGTACACACTCAGAGAGCGCAGAGCGCTCTGCGCAGTATATGTACGGGCTTCTCTGATTGTGTGCGTGTGAGCCGGGACCCGTTTCTGGCAATACAGATGCAGCTATGTCAATTTGTGTGCGATAGGCTATAAGGCTTATGTAAGAAATTGACTATTGACCATGCGATGGCGTTGGAATCGTTTTATTAGCGGTCGCGCTAGCAGCGCTCCCGCATGCGCATAATGATAGGCGCTATATAATTTGAATGCATATTGGTAATAGTAATTAGCAACTTAGCAACATGTTATAAACAATGTATAAACGTTCCCCTAACAACGAGCCTTGTTAGACAACGAATGTACGTCTCCCTAGTAACGGGGAATGTTGCATGAGCTTGTGACTGACCGGGCGTCTTTTGCACGAATACGCGTAACAGTACGTACGGTACTCGTCGGTCTCCAGCGTTAAAGCTCTTATTGCTTAGCTGCCTCCGTTTCTCGAGTTATCGTTTGATAGTTTGTGTATTCGATTATTTGCTCTGACCAATTATACACGTTCGTTTAAGTGTTTGTGTTTACTAACATTGTGCATTAACGATGGATACCGGAAACGGTAATTACTAATTATAAAATTTATATTTTTCGATTAAGTGTGTCATATAACTTCCACCACTTATAATTTTGTTTGAATTCCGATGATTACAAAAGACGATGCTCGAGATCTACAAGTGGTAGCCGAAGATCATATAATGCCGACTGAAGCCCCACCAAAAAGTTCGGGCGTAACAAAGAGTAAATCTGAGTAAGTTTTATCTTCGGTATTCCTTGCAAATTTACTTTTTTTAAGGGTCGTTCTAAAAGATTGTCTTAACTATTATTTCATATTTAAAAGGTCAAAGCAATCGAGTGCAGCGTGGCAATATTTTGAAAAAGAAAGTAATGTTACAGCCCGCTGTAACATTTGCAATAAAGTGTACAAACATGGCGGGAACACAACAAACTTGCTACAGCACTTTAGCACAAGCCACATGTTGTTTTGCTCACAAACGATTGGACAGAAGCGAAAAGCTAGGGTGACTTCCGGATCTAGCGACGAATCCATTGATGATCCTCCACAGCCGAAACGAGTAAAAGTCAAACCACAGGTAAAAAATATATAAATAACAAGTATATAAACTACAAAAAAGTATATAAATAACAAGTAAATAAACAATTATAGCAAATCTAAAAATAACTGATACATAAATTTCATAAGACAATAACGAAAATAACAAATACTTTTGATCACAGGGAAAGTTGACTACAATTGACGAAGCATTCGAACGTACGAACTCGTTTTCAGGTATCTATGCAGTAAAAGAAATCTTTTAATTTAATTTTTGATCGTTTGACAAAAGACTTGGTTTTATTTTTAGAAGGAGGCAAGACTTCTGACAAAATTACAAATGCCATTTTGTACATGATCTCAGTCGATAAGATGCCATTATCTACAGTGCAAAACGAGAGTTTCAAATTGCTCATGAAAACAGTCGCACCTCTCTACACTGTACCCAGCAGAAAAACTGTGACAAGATTGATAGACGTCCGATATGAAGTGTTGAAAGAGCGTTTTATAGCCACCCTGAAGGAAGCTGTCTCTTATTCCATAACGTGCGACAATTGGACAGATGTCAGCAATCAAAGTTATCTCGGCGTCACCATCCACTATGTAACTGAACAAATGAAAATGAAGAGTGGCTGTATTGGAGTTTTTCCGATGAATGAAAGCCACACATCACAGTATCTCGGAGAGTGCTTAAATTCAGTCACCGAGGACTTCAAGTTGGACCAATCGAGGATTATGGCAGTCGTTACGGATAGTGCGGCAAACATTAAGAAAGCTGTACGCGATTTTATGGGACAAGACAAACATTTGGCCTGCTTTGCGCACACTCTTTCTCATCTTGTACCAGACGTGCTAGTAGCTATGCCTACTGTGCGAGATACGATTGCAAAAGTGAAGGCTATCGTTACAGTTACAAGAAGAAGCGTCGCGGCTTGCAATGAATTAAAGAAGCTGCAAATGCGAGACGGAAAAACAGAAGGAACTGCATTGAAATTTATTCAAGATGTTCCTACACGTTGGAACTCGATGCTCTACATGCTGGAAAGATTTCTTGCTCTCGAGGAATACGTTTATCCGGTTATGTCGAAGTGTCCGACTGCACCAGATATGTTAAAACGCGAAGAAATGCAAATGCTGAACGACATCGTATTCCTCATGAAACCAGTCGAGTGTGTCATCACTGAAGTCAGTGGAGACTCCTATCCAACATGTAGCGTTATCATCCCATTAGTTCACTGCCTGAAAGTGGCTGTTCGAGAATGCAAGCCTTTAACAAAGTGTGGAAACGAGTTTAAAGAAAGACTTGAAGCAACAATTCATCAGCGATTTAAAGACTTTGAGTTGCACAAAATATTAGCTGTTTCAAACGTGTTGGATCCGAGATTCAAGAAACTCCACTTTGAGAGCGCTCTGGCTGCTTCTTCTGCAATATCGCGAATTAATGATTACATTAAAAAGCATACCGTACAAAAAACGATTCAAAAAGAATCCGATGAACCGATGGAACAGAACGGTCTTTGGAGCTTTCATGACCGCTTGGTTGCGACCAAAGCTGACTACAGTGCTCATAACGAAGACGTCAGTTTCGAAATAAAACAATATTTGAGTCAACTAGTCATCCCGCGGCATGAAGACCCTCTCAAGTATTGGTCATCGATGAAACTCACGTTTCCATCATTGTACGAGTTGGCAATAAAGTATGTCAGTATTATTGGAACGTCGGTGCCATCCGAACGGCTGTTTTCTCAGGCTGGTGACATCAAAACCGACAATCGAAGTAGATTATCTGGTGAGCACTTGAACAAACTGCTGTTTCTCAGTTCGCTTGCACGAAAGAATTGGGGTTTGGAATGAAAATAAAATTGTCATGTGCAACTATGTTCCTAAGTTTCTCTCTCCTGTAACTACATTGTATGTTATTTATTATGTAAGGCACGAGATTTTCTTAGTAAACGGTGATAGTTCCTATTTCCTATGTTCTTACCATATACTTTTTTCAACTTTTTTGTTTGAAGTTTGTTTTCTAACGCAAAATAATTTTAAAGTATATAGATGTTTTGTAATCTAATGCAATTGAGTGTTTTGTTATTCTTGTAACCTTTTATTTATTCATTCAAGGCAAATGAGTCGACCCTGCAGGTAAGATTGTCATTTGATTATTTATGGTTACTCATGTACAGGGTGCTTCCGCAACATACACATCAGTAAGTTGGGTTGCCTATCTGCCTATCGGCAGGGGCATACTTAACTCGGCTTGCAGAATAAAGTCGGAATGCAAATCCGATGGAACTAAGGAAAGAGTTATCGGCTTTTACCACTTTGGTATAGTGTATAGTTGTAATATTTAATAATATAAATAAAATAACACAGATAAGATATAAACAAATTTAAACAAAAATCTTTTTTTATTGCAATGTTTATAACAAATGTTCGATACAATTCCCATTTTGCTCTAAGCATAGAGCAATCCTGCGAATGAAATTTTTTCTCACTCATTGAATCATAACAGGAGTGATTTCTGCACACGCGTTGCGAATTTTATTTTTAAGATCTTCCGGATTTTCCGGCAGAGTTTGATATACTTTATCAAAAATAAAATTCGCAACGCGTGTGCAGAAATCACTCCTGTTATGATTCAACAAGTGAGAAAAAATTCGCAGGATTGCTTTATGCTTAGAGCAAAATGGAAATTGTATCGAACATTTGTTATAAACATTGCAATAAAAAAAGATTTTTTTTATTTGTTTATATTTTATCTGTGTTATTTTATTTATATTATTAAATATTACAACTATACACTATATCAGAGTGGTAAAAGCCGATAACTCTTTCCTTAGTTCCATCGGATTTGCATTCCGACTTTATTCTGCAAGCCGAGTTAAGTATGCCTCTGCCGATAGGCAGATAGGCAACCCAACTTACTGATGTGTATGTTGCGGAAGCACCCTGTACATGACTAAGGCCCAGTTCCACAACTTACTTTAACCGAAGTTTAACTTGTTAATGGAAAATTCACATTACGTCTGATGTCCGATGTATCCAATCGGACGTCGTACATTGTACATCGGATGCAATGTGAATCCTCCATTAACGAGTTAAACTCCGGTTAAAGTAAGTTGTGGAATCGGGCCTAAGGGCCAATTTCACCAACCTCGGTTAGATTAACCGACGGTTAAAATTAGCAGGGTGGCCAACAGAAAATAGAGGTGAAGGAAAACCAAGCATTCTTATCATTTCAGTTGGAACCCTGCTAATTTTAACCGTCGGTTAATCTAACCGAGCTTGGTGAAATTGGCCCTAAATGAAATAATTATTTTTATTATAGTTATATATATTGATGGCTTAATAATAGCAACAATTTTTCAGGTACAAGAACTTTGGACAAAACTGGATTGTAAATAATGAGAAAAAAGTGTATATAAAAAGATTCAATAATAAAATAATAACCTACTCATCAATAATTTGTTTTTATTCGATTAATCGATTCGTCGATTTTTTTAAATAGAAAATCGATTTCCAGAATCAATTTTTTTTTTCAGAAATCGATGTTCTTAAAATCGATTTTATTTTGAACATCGCCCATCCCTACCGCGTACCGCTTGATACGTATCATATACGTATGCACGCACATACACATTGTCTCTCAAGGCGTATTTGCACACTCAAGCGAATAATCGTACATGAGCGCTGCAAAGGGACAAACTCGCTTTGCGTGTGTGCGTGCGAGCATACGTACGTGAGAGTCTGAAACTGAACCTGATTATTATGATAATGATGATGGAAAACGAAAAAAGTCACATTTCTGGTATACGATTATCATTCCTCAGGATTGACTGCACCAATCTTATTCAAACTGGTCGCAATCGAAAGCATGCATCCACATTGTATAAGAAAAGTGCCGTTAGATTTTTGATTAACGGCTTGGTTCCTGACGAATTTTAATCGAAAATTTATTAGACGTAAAACTCCGGATAAGCTACTTGGTAGCGTCGCGGCCCCTGTACATAGGCAAACCGTTGACAAGCTGGAACGAATTTTTATATATACTTGGCGTCGCGACGCTACCGCGTCGCTTGATTTTTTATATCAAAATATGTCAGATTAAAATATAAAATAACTCAAAAAGTACTTAATGAAAAAATACTTTATTATAGTGTTTTGGAAAGCTCTCGAGGTAAGCTACAAGAATATGTAATGAGAAATAGGGGTTCCCATTTAAAAAACGGAAGTTGACCTTCAAATGACCTTGAAAATGACCTTTAATGTCAAATCCAAGGTCACTATTAGATAGCCCCCTTTGTTCCCTACAAATTTTATCCGAGTCGTTTTCCTTCAAACGTTGATCCTGAAAAGTTATGAGGGTGGAACTTTTAAAATGGGACACCCTGTATATACAGGGTGTATCCTAAAAAGTGGGAAGTATTGCAACGGGGGATTCAGGACACAAAAATAAGAGAAAAAGTTCATATAAACATATGTTCGATATGACCTTGTTTTCAAATTATAGCTTGTTTTATTTTCCAATAGAGTTAAGATAGCATACTTGGATATCGGTTTGCTGTTTATGTACAAGATTTAAAGGACTTAAGGTCTTGTTAATTTGTAAACATAAACGCATATTATTTGTGTTGTAAGTGATACGGTTCATATCTTGTGTTCAGTGAAGGTAAGGTATTCGTATCGTACATTAGTACTATTAACGATAGAAGTACGTTTAAGTGAAAACTATGGTTTGGTCAAACAATGAAATGGCAGACGTACATCTCATGTATGGATTAGCCCACGGTAATGCATTTCAAGTTAGAAGTAGTCATTTTGAGCACTTCCTGTAACCGTAATTATCTTAATTCTGTAACATAAAATAAAACAAGCTATAAGTTGAAAACACGGTCATATCGGACATATGTTTATATGAATTTTTTCTCTTATTTTTGTGTCCTGAATCTCTCATTGCAATACTTCCCACTTTTTAGGATACACCCTGTATATATAAAGTTATAATGAGAAATATAATTATATTAAATATCTGTAATCGCTTCGTAATCGCTTTGTATCAAAAACTCTGATAAATTGCGCGATCGTACAATAAATAACATATAATGTCATCTATTCCGTCAAATAAGGTAGGCAGTAGGCATTTAATTGGGTATTTAAATAGTGTGAGAGAGAACGAAAGAATAGAAAAAAAAGAATAAGTGAGAGAGAAATTTAGATGGCGTTACTGGCCAACTTACTTATTTCGCGCATGCGCACTCCGTTTTGGCCAACACAAAATCGGAAGAGTTGCGCTACTGTATATACTGTGGTTCTGCGGCAACACTTCTAAATGATTTTTTGAAGAGTACAGTGCGGTACAATAGAGCAAGATAATCACCTGGAGTTCTTGTGTTTTTTGCCTAGACATCACCACGAGTCCTGAAGACACAGTACAAATCATAGGGTCTTTTGGAATGCAGGATATTAAAAATCAGACATCCCATAAAATACTTCCGTCTGGTATTAATTTTCAGCCAGCCGAGTTTGTCAAAGAATGGTGTGATATGTTCATCTCTCCTCGCCCGAAAAACGTATTTGACCCACGCATTGGAGGCTCGCTGCAGCCTTAGGTTGTGCTCGCCGGTGATCTCAGTTAGAACTGTGCAGCAGTAGTCGAACAGCGGAAAGATCAATGTTGCCACAAGTCGTGAGCGTAAAGGCAGAGAAAAAAGCTGTCCGCATAATTTGAGCTGGTAAAGCGCCGCATTTACCTTAGAGACGGTTTTGATAATTTGTTTATTCCATGATAATGTCCGAGATATGGTGAGTCCTAGATAAATCACATCTCTCCTCGCCTGAAAAACGTATCTGACTCACACATTGCAGGCTCGCTGCAGCCTTAGGTTGTGCTCGCCGATGATCAGTTAGAACTATGCAGCAGTAGTCGAACAGCGGAAAGATCAATGTTGCCACAAGTCGTGAGCGTAGAGACAGAGAAAAAAGCTGTCCGCATAATTTGAACTGGTAAAGCGCCGCATTTACTTTAGAGACGGTTTTGATAATTTGTTTATTTCATGATAATGTCCGAGATATGGTGAGCCCTAGATAAATCACAGATTCCTTATAGGGAACTCTATCGTTATTAACAATAATCCATGGTAAGTCCTCAGTTACTATATTGTTAATGTATTTGGCAGTACCGAGAATCATAGCCGTTATTTTGTTGGCATTTAACAAGAGTTGGTTGTTAGTTGCCCAATTTGCAACATTGATAACATCGTCGTTGACTTTTTTAATTTCGTTGTGTAAGTCCTTAGGTTCCGCATGTAGATAAATTAAGAGATCGTCAGCTTAGAAGTTGTACTTACAATATCTTAGTATCCCTCTGAAATCAGACAGGTAAAGACAAATAATAATGGACCTAGTATAGAGCCCTAAGGCACTCCCTTCGTCACCATCCTCAGATCCCAAGAAATTTCGCCCGAGATCGGATCACGTACTGCCTGTCTTCTTTGATGCAAGTAGGCACACAATCATCTCAATGAAGCAAAGGAGAAGTGAAGTTGTTTCAGTTTACGAATAAATATGTTGTGATTGACATTGTCAAAGGCCTTGGTAAAATCGAAAATTACTGCAACGGTTACTTTTCTTTGATCAGCTGCTAGCCGCATATCATCCATAACTCTTATTAAAGCCGTTTGCGTGGAGAAGCCTTTTCTGTATGCTGTTTGATGTGGGTCCAGCAAATCAAGGGCTTCAAGGTGACCAGTTATCTGCTCCGACGCAATGCGCTCGAGTGTCTTAGAGATTGTACACAGGATCGAAATTGGCTTGTATTGTTGCAAGCTAGTAGGGCATTTGACCTATGGAATCGGACAAATGAGCGCAGACTTTCATGTGTCTGGAAATACTCCGTTGGTGAGGCAAAAATTAAATATGTGGGTGATGAAGGGCAAAATGCACGGCAGGGCAAGAAATATTAACCTTGCGGTAAGTCCATCCATCCCCATAGCGTTGGATTTATTGCGCGATAATGCCCTGACGACCGTTTGCGACTCAATGTTGCTCCAGTAAAACTTTGACTCATCATAAATCTGATTTCCCAGATGAATAAAGCCAGAGTCCTCTGAGTCTCCCACATCGTTCACAGTATGCGAAAAATAATCACTTATTGTTAGTTCTTCTATCGAGAAGAGAAGTTTCGCATTAGAAGCTTTTGGCTTGATAAGACCAAGATGACGCAACCTTCTCCAGATATTGTTCGGTTCATGTATGTCGTTGAAAGCCCTGTGATAATGATCACGTTTGGCTGCACGTACTAGTTCCTGGACCTGGTTTCTCAATGCTCTGTAAACTGCGTAGTGGACAGTACTTCTTCTTCTTTTCCAAGCTCTCCTAGCCCTGTCTCTCTCTCTCTCTCTCTCTCTCTCATCCTGGTTTTGATATCCCCCGTCAGCCACGGAGCCGGTAAATGATTAGGCTTTATATTCCGGTAAGGGGCGTGTCTATTATAGCATCTCAGGAGAAAGTTGTTAAGAGGATGCGAGAGCGATAGGCGAACTCCGACGGGTGAACGCCCTCATCTAAGTGTAATTAAAAGTGTCGATATATTACCAACGCTTTATAGTTACATTACCGACATCATTATGTAGAGTAATTGTCAAGGATATGTGCATACTTTGGAAAGAGCAATAAAATACAAGCTTTTTGCATTGTGTTAAATATGTAGAGAAAATATGTTGGATTTCTACTCTATTTCTGTTCTATCGTCTCGTAGAAGCAACTACTTTACACAGATATCTGTTTGTGTCGCATACATATTTTAAATACAAATCTATAATATTGCTCATATTATCTCTTTTGATTTTATCATGATGTATATATATGTATGTATGTATATACAGGGTGTCCCGCAACGTGATGTCCACACTGAAACTGTGTATTCTTTGTGTCATTCTAAGCCAAAAAGTCTTAATACACATATGCCCTAAAGTCGCTTGTTTCGAAGTTATAGCGAAAAAATGCAAAAGTAGTTATTTCTCACACTAATGCGAGGAAAGCACCTTTATGACTTACCTTACCGCACTAGTAGCGCGGAAATAACAGGCATTACAAAAGATATTGTATGTATGGCATGTGCGGAAGACAACGAACTACGTCGCGCATGAAGTTGCCGCATGAGCTGAAGCGAATGCGGCAACTTCATACTCGACATAATTCATTGTTTTCCACTCTTGCCATACAAGATAATATTAATAAATTGACTGTCGTTTTAAGTGAAAACATCGCATAAACATAGCTTAGAAATTTCTCTTACCTACCAATCATGAGTACATTTTCCAATAAAGAATATGCCGATATTCATTTTATTTATGGTTTCTGTAATGATAACGCACGTACAGCAGTAACAGAATATCACCGACGGTTTCCTAATCGCAGAGTACCAGATCGAAGAGTTTTTAGCAATAACGATGCGGAACTTCTTTTGCGTTCTACAACATCAATAATTCAAAGAACAGAAGTGTGTGTAGACCAAAATGGTGGTCACTTTGAACAATTTATAAAGTAGTTTATAAAGTAAATTATTGTTTAATTATCGTTTAATCATTGTTTAATTATCAATAAATAATATTATCTTTAATAAATAATATTGTTCTTATTTTATGCAATTTTGTTTTTTCGCTATAACTTTGAAACAATCGACTTTAGGGCATATGTGTATTAAGACTTTTTGACTTAGAATGACAAAAAGAATACACAGTTTCAGTGTGGACATCACGTTGCGGGACACCCTGTATACACTATGCAAAACAATTAAGGGAGCGCTTTAAAACTTGCAAATTTTGCCGATTTTTGAGAAGCCATATCTTAGCTTAGGGGAATCGTAGGAGAATGATCCTTGGCGCGTTTTAACGAGTGAAGCCTCGACTTTAAAACGGGTAGGGTTGAATTATTCGCCTCATCGAACTGTTTTGTTTGTGAGGGCCAAAATCAGATCGTGAAAATGTTCTGGAAATTTCATGACTTTGTAGCCGTCCATGGGAAAAGCAGGGAAGGGGCCAAGAATGCCACCACATGGGCTTTGAAGTGGGAAACTTCCCCTTTAAAATGGCTCAAAGAACATTGCTCTACCGTACCTAGGAGCCGAGTTATCGGGTTTCATAGTCACCCCTGCATTTTCCAAGACTTTTGGTAATACCGCCGGCATTCGCGTTATCTAATGTGCACCACGGGGAGGTTGCTCGGTCGGATTTTGCACGTCATGTGTATGGTGTGTGTGTGTGTATGTGTGTGTGTGTGTGTGTGTGGGCGCGCGCGCGTGTGGGTATCACATACAGAGATTAGGACCCATGCTTCGTCATTTCCACGGTATTTACTGACTCTAAACCCTCTCTGGTGCGTGCGTGCGTGTGTGTGTGTGTTGTGTGTGTGCGCACGCGCGCGCGCATTATTTTTAAAATGAGGTGTTGCCGCCTCTTTGGTTAATCACTTCATTTAGTCTATCCCTTATATTGTTATGCCTCCGGAGAGGCACGGTAGTTAGGATCGTTTGCCGGAAGGAATTTGGGAATTCGGGCTCCGCCCGAGTAGTTCACTGATTTTATTATAATTAAAAATGACACCTTCGTATTCTGAATAAATGTATATATAACTATTTTATTCGTAACTTGGCTTCATTACAAAGTCCCCGCACGTCTCTCGCGTCGCGTATCGCGATATCGGATATCTTGGCGTGCGCGTGTCTGGAGTTGAGTTTCGGTCGCGAAACTCACTTCTCGATCTTATGTATTTCTTTCTGCCGACTGCGTGGCGTTAATTTAATAGTTTCTCGTAACAAGCGTTATTGACTGCCCGCGTAATATTAATTAATGATAAAGACTGCCCGCCGCTCGTTAGCGATGGGTCTTTTTATTATCTCCCCTTGGTTTCCCAGGAGGGGATCGGTTAGCGACAAGACCATGTGTCGTGTCGCTCGATTTTTGCGGCAAGATCCGGATGCAAGCTAAGGAGTTCTAAGGGACTTCTTTGCTTGCATTTTCGCAATTTCGTTTTCGCTTTTAGGTAGGACCTCTACGTTGCATTTTCGCAACGCATTAATTCCGCTTGCCTTGATTTCCGCGTTTTCGTAATGAGTGATTGCGCGGTCGCTCGGGCTTCGCGCGTGGCTCGCGTTGTCAGCGCTTCGCTCGGTCAACGTTCGTAACGTGATCTGTATTCGCGTTACACGTTGAGCAATCATATCCAATAATATGTATTTAGAATAATATATTTAATAATTCGTGTATAGCCTGTTCGGGCTATAACAATATTGATGCATCTGCTAATTTCAACTTGAGGGATTTCCTGCCAGATTTCCTGGAGGATTCTTTCCAGTTCGGCTAATGTTGTTGGCTGTCTTGGACGATCTCTCAACTGACGATCCATCAAATCCCAAACGTGTTCTATGGGATTCAAGTCCGGGCTCATTGCTGGGTGATCGAGGACAGTGACGTCGTGGTCTTGCAAAAATTCCCTTGTCAGCGCAGCGATATGAGGACGAGCATTATCATGCATTAGGATAAATCGATTTCCAATTCTTTCTCGGAATGGCAAAACCTCTGGACGGAGAATCTCATTAGTGTATCGTATTGCTGTCAAGTCCCCATTAAAAGCTCGAACTGGTGCGACACAGCTACGGTCGAATCTTTCTCCACGTCGACGCCAGACACGAATTCGTCTATCATTGGAGAAAAGACAAAAACGGGACTCGTCTGTGAAAGGGACCCGACTCCACTGTCTCTGAATCCAGTCGACGTGAGCTCGTGCGTATTTCAGACGAACTCGTCGATGAATAGCCGTCCACATTGGCACACGCGATCTGTTTCGTGATCTCAGGCCAGCTTCTCTCAAGCGATTTCGGATGGTCTGATCGCTTACGGGCTGATTTGGAAACAAATGGGCTCTGATGTAATGAGCACTTGCTATACGTTCCCTCACAGCCATGTTGACAATGTTACGGTCCTCCCGAATGGATGACACGCCTACGACCCTGGCCTTCTCTTCGTTGATAGAGCCCAGTCTCTTGATAGCGCGCCCAAGCACGGGCTACGACGGATCGACTTACACCAAATCTGTTCGCAACATATCGCTGAGATCTACCATCTTGCAATAAAGCGATTACTTGAGCCATTTGATTTTCGCTGAGATGTTTTATTTTGCGATGAACTTGGCTACAAAGTTTAAGTAACAGTAAACTTTTTTACTAGCAAACCTGTATCACATTAGCTCGCAAGCTTGTAGACTTTAGCACGAGAAACACAGTTTACCCAAAAATGAGACATCTCAGCGGAAATCCCTCAAGTTGAAATTAGCAGATGCATCAATATGAGGGATAGACTAAATGAAGTGATTAACCAAAGGGGCGGCAACACCTCATTTTAAAAATAATGCGCGCGCGCGTGCGCACACACACAACACACACACACATACACGCACACACGCACCAGAGAGGGTTTGGAGTCAGTAAATACCGTGGAAGTGACGAAGCATGGGTCCTAATCTCTGTATGTGATACCCACACGCGCGCGCGCGCGCACACACACACACACACACACACACCATACACATGACGTGCAAAATCCGACCGAGTAACCTCCCCGTGGTGCACATTAGATAACGCGAATGCCGGCGGTATTACCAAAAGTCTTGCAAAATGCAGGGGTGACTATGAAACCCGATAACTCGGCTCCTAGGTACGGTAGATCAATGTTCTTTGCGCCATTTTAAAGGGGAAGTTTCCCACTTCAAAGCCCATGTGGTGGCATTCTTGGTCCCATCCCTGCTTTTCCCATGGACGGCTACAAAGTCATGAAATTTCCAGAACATTTTCACGATTTGATTTTGGCCCTCACAAACAAAACAGTTCGATGAGGCGAATAATTCAACCCTACCCGTTTTAAAGTCGAGGCTTCACTCGTTAAAACGCGCCAAGGATCATTCTCCTACGATTCCCCTAAGCTAAGATATGGCTTCTCAAAAATCGGCAAAATTTGCAAGTTTTAAAGCGCTCGCCTAATTGTTTTGCGTGGTGTATATATATATGCACACACATATATATACACACACATACACACACACACACACACACACACACATACACACACACACACATATATATATATATATATATATATTAATATATAGTGTTGCGTCCCTGCGAGTCGTCTGTGGCGCTTATTCCTGAATCTGCTGTACCCGTCTCCGGGAGAACATCCCCAAACACGTTGCTAAGGGTTGTTGTTAAACAACGGCGGACATCTTGAGAGAGATCGGCCATCTTGAAGTCTCGCGACGGATCCCATTCCGGGCGGACGTATTTGGGATTACGATTACCGTTATTACCCGTTCTGTGTTCCTTGTTTAATTGTGTTCTGTGTTATTATTAAAGTTCCTTTTGTTCTTTTAAAAGAGTGTTAATTATTTACGTCGCGGTACGCGAGTGCCGGTTGTGTCGCGCGTATTCGAGTAATATCGATTTCGATCCGCGGACGCAACAATATATATATATATATATATATATATATATATATACATATATATATATATATATATATATATATATATATATATGATACATATACCCAGCAAACATCGAATATATCTGCTATATAACATAGATGTAACATGTGCACTTATTATGTACATGTTATATGTATAACATTCATATCTTGATTACAATTTATGCAATACAGTTCGAGAAAATTGAACTAAAATATATTATAGCTAAATGTTCAGATTAACTTACACCTCACGAATCGTTTTCATTTTCACATATATTATAGAGGGCACATTCCTAAGTAATAAGCACTTTGAATTTTGTGGCGCTCTCTTCTGGTTCCAGAGATATGCAATTTTAAAGTTTCACAATTCTAATGCTTCTTCTGTTATAAAATAAGAAAAAATAAAGTTTGTTTTTGTTGTATTTGTGTAAATCAGATGTGGAAAAAGTGTTTGTTTACATTTCGGGAACGAAGCTCCTTGAATTTTTCCATTTTCCACACGAAGCGAAGTTCAACGCAAACCTATGTGTCTAGTTATTTAATAGTGGGGCCCCCCCGCAGGGGGGGGGCGGAACATACTGTCTCCACGCATATACTTTTTAATGTGTAAATATAAAGTGGAAAGTTATAAACCCCTGTGAAACCTTACTTCGCATTAAAAAGTATATGCGTGGAGACAGTATGTTCCGCCCCCCCTGCGGAGGGGCTCCACTATCAAAAAACTAGATACATAGGTTTGCATTGAACCTCGCTTTACGTGGAGAAGCAATATTTTTATCTGCAGTAATGGATAGAAATTTGTAAAGCTTCATTGCTATATTTCTTTTGAAATTTCTAGCGGAACTGAACAAGTGTACGATTCTGAAGCGTACTAGCAGTAACATAAAAACAACTCTAAATGTAAACAAAAGAAATTCTTAGCGAAAATATACTGACAGTGACGCAAATGTAAACAAAAAAAAACATAAACACGCAAGTAAGATATAGTGAAAAGATCATAGAAATAAATGCGAAAATTATGATACTTCAAAATCGCATATCTCTGAAACCAGAAGAGAGCGCCACAAAATTCAAAGTGCGTGTTACTTAGGAATGTGCCCTCTATAATATATGTAAAAATGAAAATGATCCGTGAGGTGTAAGTTAATCTGAACATTTACCTCGGTATAATCGATATGAATGAGGACTAATGAGTAATATATAAACTTCTTTACCATAAAAGTGAATGTTTATATATTTTTATGACATAAGTATGCACATATTAAAATTTACATTTATATAAATATTAATATAAATATTTATAAATGCAAACACATAAATTCTCTGTCCGCAAAACATTGCAACAAAATTTTATGACTGTTACAATATTTTGGATATTTATAATATAGAAAGGGCTCCTCCATCGCCCATTTTCATGAGAACGCAATCAAAATATTTTATTTATTATTTTCATATCTGCGATTATAATATGCAAGCGAGATTGAGGCATCTTTTTTCTGGCCAATATTGTTACGAGTATCAGGATAGATTTTTTTTTAATCATAATATCTTATCATTTTAAAAAAGGCAGCAGTTTATTGCTTGCTATAATATTACAAAACCGTTTCCTCATATTCTTTACATCCTTGGAGTATTTTTCCTCATAAGGATTGCTTCCTAATAACGAAGATGTATATATTTTTTCTCTTTAGCTACCAACTTGTATATACACAGCCGAATAGACTATTATATACGCGAAATTTGGTGCCATCAAAAAAAGAAAAAATACATCGCCAGTAATCACAATAATAATTCCTTCCAATAATTTGTAAGCTTTTATTACTATATATGATTGGTTGCAATCTGTTTGAGATCGCATTAAATTACACATAATTTAATTTCATCTTTGCGACATGGGCTTCGCATTATTTTCACATCTTACATTCAAAGTCAAAAAACATATAAAGAAAAGCTAACTTGTATTACTTTTATAAAATGATTATTCTCTTCCGAGGTTTTTTCGGATTCAACGAAGCCCATGTCACAAACAAGTCGAATAACAACTCGCAAACTTTGTCGGTTTGTCGCGCGACAAACGGCTGCCGGCATGCGCGAGGCCGTGACGTAGCCCGTGACGTACGGGCCAGCGGCCTATCACTCGCTCTGAGTCTCATCTCGCGCCGATATTTCAAGGGGCGGCCAATGAAGTTTGGCGCCGCGTTGAATCTTCGAACCGAACTCGGAGGTTCAAACTTATTGGCAGCGAGAAATTATCAAAACCGCTATAAAAGGGCCCGCTCTTCATGAGCGCCCGACACTCGCTGAAAACGCGCAGAGTTACCGCTTACGTTTAACCGCTTTGATAACCGCTTTGATTACCGCTTACGACAACCGCTATTCTCTTTGTGAAACCGCTTACGACAACCGCTATTCTCTTTGTGAAACCGCTTACGACAACCGCTATTCTCTTTGTGAAACCGCTTACGACAACCGCTATTCTCTTTGTGAAACCGCCTATAACCGACCGAGCTTTTTTCTGGAACTTTTGTATGATTTGTGATTGTGTTAATTATTTGATTATAATTAAAGAACGTGAATTGTACTCGCGAGATTTATTTTCCGCGAACCAAAAGATCCTCGCACACTTGTCCTATTTCACCTCGCTCTCGAACATTTTCTGGTCCTTCGAGCCGGATCATAGCCGGCATCCGCGAGTTTGTGAGTGAGACCTGAAAAAGGACAAACATTACAAAATGTGCGCAGACTTAAACAATTTGCTGCAAGCTCAACGCGACATCCACAGTCGCATGTCAAGGTCGGTGGAAAATCTACGAAAGCTAGGCGCAGCTGGCATCAACCTCGGCAGCATCGAGGCCCGGATCAAGATCCTGGATCAACTGTGGGCCAAGTTCGAAACACAGCATGAGCTCATCCGCACCAGCTATAAGGAGAGATACGGCGAGAGTGAGTACGCTACTGCTATTGTTGATGCCGTAGAAAATACTTACGTTCAACAACGCGGCAAGCTCGCCGAATATGCGGAGCAGCACCGAGCTGCTCCTCCTCCGTCGGCGTCGTCTAACGAGCAGCAAAATAGCGATCGCTCGTTAAAAACCGCGTTGCCAAAAATCAAGTTACCTCTGTTCTCAGGCGCGTATGAAGACTGGCCGTCCTTCCGTGATTTATTCCTGTCCGTGATCGGTACAAATTCCGCAGTTTCTCCCATCGAACGGTTCCATTATCTGCGTTCGTGCTTGCAAGGACCTGCGGAAAAATTGATACGCCCGTTAGCGGTTACCGGGGAGAATTACGAGCGCGCTTGGGCAATCTTGAAAAAGCACTTCGAGCACAAGAAAGAACTTATTCGGTCGAACTTTGCCACATTCTCCGCCGTATCAAAAATGAAGGGCGAAACCGCGGAAGAACTGAGCCGCGTTTATCACGCTGTAACGACCGCCGTGAACGCGCAAGAAAGCATCGGGCGGCCGATTGAATCGCACGGGATAGACCTGTTTAATCACTTGGTCGTTGAACTTTTCGATGCGCGCACTAGGCTCGAGTGGGAATCATCCACGAGCGATTCATTCGAGCCTCCGAATCACGAGACGGAGAGCCTCATTCCGTTCGCGTCTTAATTGACCAGGGATCCGAGGTGTCCATCGTCACCGAATCGCTGGTGCAACGCTTACGCCTCCAACGAAATCACTCTTCCGTGACGATCTTCGGGATCGGCGGATCGCTGTCCGGCGCTTCGCGCGGCAAAATAGCGCTCAAAGTCACGTCAAGAGTGACCGGAGAAACGTGCTCTGTTGTCGCCTTTGTGCTTCCGCGCCTCTCCTCGTATCGGAGTTCCACGACGATACACCGCAAAGGCTAGCCACATCTCCAGGGACTGGCGTTAGCCGACCCGGTATACATGGCCACCGACCCTGTCGAGCTGCTTCTCGGAGCAGAGATCTGCTCGTCGATCTTCAAAGATGGACTCCGCAAGGGTGGATCGCAAACTCCCATGGCGCAGAACCATCTTGGGATGGATTCTGTCAGGGGGTTGCGGCGTCGCGACGCTGCATAGCCACCTTAGCTCACTCCAGTGCAACGCAGACCACGACCTCACAACGATGGTCCGCCGCTTTTGGGAGCAAGAGGAAATGCCGATCGTTCCCACCGCTGTCGCACCCGAGGAAGAAAGGTGCGAGAATTTCTTCGTGCAAACGCACACATGCTCGAGTGATGGACGGTACGTCGTTCGGCTGTCGTTCGCCTCTACACCAGGGAACCTCGAAGAAACCCGCAAGCCAGCCGAGAGACTGCTGACCGCAATGGAGCAAAAAGGCAGCCGGGACTCTCGATTCGGCGACCTCTACCGCTCGTTCATGCTGGAGTATGAGCAACTGAAACAAATGAGCGAAATTAATGAACGGTCAACCGTAAATGACACGGACAACAGGATCTGCTATTTACCACATCACAGAGTGCTGCGCAAATCGAGTACCACTACAAACTTCGTGTTGTATTCAACGGGTCGCAGCGCATCCAGTCAGGAGAATCGCTAAACACGCAGCTCCTCGTAGCCCAATAAACACATGGTATATTAAGCGTTTATTAAACGTAGAATTACTATAAAAGTGGTATAAGTATACCAGATAAACGTTTTAATTTTTATGGTTTTTATACGATCATATAATATATGATAATGATATCCGTTTTTATTATGTTTTTATAATACAAAACGAATTTTATACGTTGAAAAATAGTATACGAGTATACGAAAAGAAAGATTTAATTTCTAGAATGTATCTA
The DNA here is from genome assembly GCA_009859135.1 of Formica selysi. Taxonomy (NCBI): domain Eukaryota; kingdom Metazoa; phylum Arthropoda; class Insecta; order Hymenoptera; family Formicidae; genus Formica; species Formica selysi. Next base: position 64,100 of record WHNR01000069.1, on the reverse strand, counting down.
CGTCTATTTTATTCCTTAAAATCGTATATTTATGTAATCGAAAAAACGTTTATTAAAAACGTATATAATTTATGAAAAAGATCTCATTTATAAATGTTTAGAAAATACTATTGTATAAATAATATAATCTATGTTTTTAAAACGTCAATAAACTGTTGCACAAAAATAATATATGCACACATGATTTTACAACTAAAATATTATACGACTAATAAAAATATTTTAAATATATTTTATATTATTTATATTTAACCATATATTAAGCTAAATAGAGATATGTTCTCATCATTTATAATGATTACACGAACTTTCTTTTATAAACGTATAAAGATATCGCGTTATACAACTATTTCTAATATCCATGTCATGATACATATATATTTTGAATTTTGATTATAGTATTAATAATTTTATGGATTTCTCCTAAAACTAACACGCAATTTTATTGTTATGATAATAATAATAATAACGTCTTTATTTAACCGAGTACAATAAATGGTAAAGTACATCAGTACAAATATTTACTCGGCTCAAATGGCGAGAGGTACACATTCCAATGGCTGTTTTACAGCCGAATGAGATATATTATTACATTAAAATATAAATATTTTAATGATTTATAAAATATATCGCATGGATTATATACAGCTCATTGGAATAATCATTGCATTTTAATATGTGTAAGTGTATTCTGAAGTGCGTATGTTTCATTTTCTGTGAAGGAAAGTGAATTTGGTTCAAGTGCATATAGATATATGTTCAATGGTAAGTAAAATTAAAAATTTACTAAAACGGCTTCATAGTATTGCCGGCAACAAAGAACTATTGATATTCGTCTTTTGTTAAACATAAGCATCTCGATTCCGCGGTGAACTGGCTGTCCGGCTGCCGCCACTGCCATAGCTGTGTTGCCACACGAGATCCTGGCTCACACACACACACAATCAGAGAACCCCGTACACGTACTGCGCAGAGCGCTCTGCACAGTACATGTACAAGGTTCTTTGATTGTGTGCATGTTAGCCGGGACCTCGTTCCGGCAACAAGCTGCCATATCACTTCAGTCAGTGCCGACAGCTCCACGGATCAAATAACATTCCTAAAGCTTAAGATCTTGTCGGATCTTTGTATTTTATTTTATTTCGTGTTTAACTGTCGCAAGTGTGTGTACATTTTGGCATTTTCTATCAATATTCGTGAATTGACGAAATAATTAACAAATTGAAAGTTTTAAACTGCGGAGAATAGTGCCGAAAACTGCCAAGAACTGCCGCAGGGAACGAGTTTGCGATCATTCGATCCATTTCTTAACGATTCCATCGGTGATATTGAATTTCGACAGCGTTTTCAAAGGTGAAAATCTTATTATTGTATTTTTATATTTTGTTTCGCTTCTTTTTTCTATTTCGTTTAACTGCAATGAAAGTATTTATACATTAGTATTTCATATTAACATAATTAACGGTTTTAAGGTTTGTTTTATAAATCAATTACTATATTCTTTCTTTCTTCTGTCACAATAACTTTTTACAAAATTGCAATACTAGTTTTTTGACATTTTACATTTATTTTTATATATTATAAAAAAATATTTAAATCTCATAATTATTACATATATTACGAATTTGTGTTATTACATAAAAAAATTCAAAGCGGAGTTCATGAAAATTGAAGGATTATGGAATTTTTTGAAAAGCATATTTTTGTTTAGTGTAAGAAAAGCCCTACAAGAAACACCCATTATTTGTTGAGAAATACAAAGTTGATCAAAATTTGTTGTTTAATGTAATCTTTGTTTATTACTTTTTAAAATACATATTTTTAGTATATACAAATTTTTATTTTTTACAGATGCTGCTCAAATGCAATTTAAGAAAAACAATTCTTCTGATCAGTGCATTAAAGATGCCATACAATCGTGGCTAAAGTTGGCCAAAAGTCGTCACATGTACAATGCAAACGCAAGGAAAAACTGAAGAGCAGGAAACTAATTTTCTTATTATTATGATTACTAACAATAACTTGAAATAACTCTATTATATAATAAATAAATATATTCTGTTTTATTATTATAAATACTAATCTTTTTATTAATTATGTAACGCATATTCTAAAAAAATAAAAGAAAAATTACGATTGAAATTTATTTGTTACTATTTTATTTTATATTCAAGTGATATATATTATCTTCTTCGCACTAAAATCTTATTATTTATTATTATTGTGTTGTAGCTATATAATCGTATATAATATATTCATTTAAAAACAAAAATTGCTTGAAAGGATAATAAAGACAACGTATTTTAAACAGTCATTGCAATACGTTTATATATATATATATACTCGTTATTCGTAAAAATTATGTATTCGTAAAACATAATTTATTCGTTTATCAAATACGATTTTAATTGGTTGGAGAATAGCATTAAAAATACGAATAAATGTAGTTTATGACAACGTATATCAACCGGACATCACAACTAAAATTATACGGAATTGATATACGTTGAATCTATTATATTTAGATACCCCGTAAATACTTAATTTAAACGTATAATATACCGTCGTGTGTTTATTGGGTTAATTTCACAAAAAATAACATTATCAAAATCATTCGCTTTCCTGAAACAATATTGCTGTACATCAAAATTAAGTTGTACAATGATATATATTCTTATGGAACATGATATGAAATATATTATTTTAACACTGTTTATAAACTTTTTTTTTATATAAATTGTATCAATTTTATTTATATATATATTCTATAATTTAATTTTGATATGTATGTTTGATATGTATGTTTGATATATATTATAAACTTATCGTTTTCGTAAAGTGAGATTAATTTCGTCAGTACATCATAATTTCGTTATCAATATGTTATAACTGGAAATATTTTAATGTTTATATTTTTGCATCGAGTACTAATGTTCACACGCCATGAAATAATTATTATCACAAATATTCTGTTGAATTAGCTTTACAAAATATGTTTAATATAAGTTCATATCTTTGTTATTGTTTATTTACATCAGAATTTTACTTCAAATGAAAATATTTATGCCATTTAGTGTATTCATGTGTTTCATTAAACAAAACGATATCAGATTACATCAGATTTCTTTAGATAAATTGTATTAAACGATGCAACCTTGAATATTAATATCCATGTGTAATATTGAGTTTATTATTTCTACACATATAGCAAGATTAGTATAATAATATTAACAGCTAAATCTTTATATTAATCTCACAAATACTAATGTTATAAAAATCATTCGTGTTCTTGAAACAATAATAATACAATACATGAAAATTAAATTGCATACAATTAGTATATATATTATTATGTGAGATATGTATTATTATTTTATAATATATATATATATATATATATATATATATATATATACTATTTTCTTTTATATAGATTTTATTAATTTTATTTGTATATATTTTTTATTATTATTAAAGTTATAATTCTATAATTTTATGTGTGTAATATGTTCGTAGTGTTAATAGGGGAGTTCTAACTCAGGTCCTCTGAGGGGAGGTGAAGGACGGGGGGTCCCGCGCGGGCGAGGGGGCATGACGTCACGCGGGCGGAGGGGGATTTTGGTGGTGCGGGGGAATGACGTCACGCGGGCGGGGCAGCTTATCGCGGGAGCATAATCAGCGCGGTGTATTACAAAGGGCGGGTGCCGATGTCCGACTGCTCGAATTTATAAACATTATAAACAAATATCATCTCACACTGCACTATTGCACGTGCGGCATTATTGAATTTCATAGAAAGATGTCAACTTGCTGTACATCAAAATAGAACCATCGCGGTGGTCTCTTCATATTGTTTCATATTTATATAGAGCTTCTTAGTATTGTATACATCGGATATAAAATATTCCGCACGAAATATTAATTATATTTTGGACGTTCCTCGCGCTATCTCTCTCGCACCGCCTTACGAACGCCGTATCTCACATCATCATCCACGCGCATGCCTCGCGCTATCCTTCTCGCGCTATCCTTCTCGCACGCCCATAGAATGCTATCCTTTTCCTACTCGCGAACGCCTCGCGCTATCCTTCTCCCACACCCATAGAATGCTATCCTTTTCCTACTCGCGAACGCCTCGCGCTATCCTTCTTCCACCCGGTCGCGCCGCAGTTACATATTTATCTTATATGCGAGGAAGGGTAGCGAAATAATCATTTTGTTCATTTTTTTCATTTTTTAACACATTTATTTATATTATCATACATCACCTCGTCTCAAAGTTTCAGACAAAAGTTCATCCACAGCATAAGCTAATAGTTCGCAATCTATGATAGATGTTTTATCATAGACTTCGCGCAAGATTTTGACCGCAGAATCTCTCTCGGCGCCAAACATATTACTTTGCAAACTCCGAACAAATTGATCGAAACTCTCGTTTACGGCTTCTAAATTCTCGCACAGCTTCAAATATTCGTGATTAACACAGTGTTCGAGTTCGAATAAGAAAAATATAGTTGACGGTTTCATGTACAAGCAAGAATCGCGCAACGTAAGTTTGACAACACTCGCATCACTTATTTTAACAATCTCAATTGTTAAATCGTTAATCCATATTGGTGTATGATCGGGCGTTTGCACAAGTCGTTCAACGTCCGCTCGTTTCAGCATTAACGATTCCCATGTGTCGATAGATAATACGATTTGATTGCCTCGGTTATCGCCGAGATGCAATTCCACGTAAGATGTTATTCCAACGGATTCCAATATCCAAGTATTTATAAGCAGTACGCGTCAAAGTAAATCTGCGTACCAAAATACGTGGTATACAACGAGGTTTATCGCATCTGAAAAAATATAAAAAAATATGAAATAGTATGGAAAAAACATATATGAAAAATATATATATGTATGAAACATTTGTGATACTTACAAATCAAGTGGTTTCTTGGACGGCTTAATTTCATCTCGTGGTTTCTTGCACGGCTTAATTTCGTCTCGTGGAACGTAGTAATTCACGCGTTTGCAATCGTTGCTGGTGCTTCCTTCAGCGGAGTACATTTTGTCTCTCGGTTATGAGAAGTGGACCGTTGGTAATAGCAGTTGACACGACACTGATCGTATAAAAATTAACCGAATATACGTGACGCTTATTTTTCAAAAGTATGATGTGGTGGGAGATCAATGCTCTGAAAATTTAGGAGAAGGGGAAACGGTCAACGTATGATGCGATGGGAGATTATTGCTCTGAAAATTTAGGAGAAGGGGAAACGGTCAACGTATGATGCGATGGGTTATTGCTCTGAAAATTTAGGAGAAGGGGAAACGGTCAACGTTAAAAAGAATTCTTAGAAACGACTCGCGAGGAAAGGAGTGGGGAGAATAAGAAATAAAAAACATTAAATACGTTTACAGATTTTATTTATAAAAATATTGCAATTTTTTTTGGCGTTGCGACCACCAGCTAAATATTTTTACTACATTCTGTAATGCGCAATTCTTAACATGTTTTCCGCATCGTATAGTATTAGTAACATTTAGATTATTTAAAGATTCAATATCTTCGTAATCAGCATCCAAAGTCTCGATGATTAAATTTTCTCTCGCATAATTCTCAAGCAAATCCACCAGCCATTCTCGTTTCTGGCATTCCTTGACGTACACGAGAGTCGACGTCTCGTCATCTTCTTCCGTATCAAGCACGGCCGATGTAATCAAGCGTTTAGCCATGCCGTACGGCACGTTTCCGTCTTCCCATCGTAATCCATGGTGATTCGCGATCAGCCAGGAAGCGCATGATTTGTCGGATTTTGTGAGGAGATTCCATGGTAGGGGGTATATAAAAATGTAATGCGCCAGAACGGTCCCCTTTCTCAGCACCGCCACCTCCTTTACGACAAATTTCATCCCGACGAAGAATCCTTGTAGGTCCACGAACGTTGGTATGGACATAACGTTTTTTATATCAGCACGTCGAGAAGAAGAAGAAGACTGCGATTGATCCTGATGCATTATTGGTTTTATATCATCTCATCCCACACACTTAAGTGATTTTGCGCACAACGTTGGTCAACGGGTTGTACTGAATCACGCGATCGTGTATGATGAGACAGTACGCAGTGGTATTCGGCGGCACGTTCTCCTTACACTCGAATTCCAATCGCACATCCACGGTTGCGCTCCGTTAAGTAGAAACTGCGAGACTGCGAGACTCGGCTCGAGATACTCGTATCCGTAATAGTTTTTGCAGAAACGCTGGTACATGTCGTACAGAATCGACCATCTGTTTTTATCAAAATCTAGATTCATATCGTCGTACGGATAACATTCTGAATTCAGATAGAGTTTCACGTTGGTCAATTTGCAATGGTCGAATCGACTCGTATCCTCGGACATGACGTTCTTCCGGCCTGTCTGCAGAATGAAGACAACATATCGCGGCTTCTCCAGCTGAGTCGCGGTTTTAATGGGCCACGAATGCTTGGTTGTACGCTGCAATAGCGGAAATTCGTACAGATCCCACGAGCGAAAACCCATGCTGAGGTATCGTCCGCTTTCCAAGGCGCGCAGCATCGACAGCTTATTGATCTCGTTCAATACCACGTGTGGCATTCGCCATTGTATCTTGAATATGTCGATCGCAGGCTCCAGTGCCAAATTTCCAAGCAGACAATTGTTGTCGTTGCGCGATCGTATTAAGATCAACTCGTGACGAGCGTTAATCACCACGCGTCTGTAATCCTCGCAAAATCCCAATAACATGTAGAGCGGTACGCAAAAATTGAAGTATCCATTCGCGTTATTGCTACTTGTTAATGCGTACTGCGCATTCCAGCCGGCGTTCCTCATAATCACGGTTTTATCGGATGATATCGTTACATAGTTCTTGAGTGTGCTAGTTATTCCCACATTTTTGTTACGATCAATCTCCACACCGTCGAGTTCGTATCGGATCTCATCGAACATAAACGCGACGCAATTATTTCCCAGTACCACATTAGATCCTTCAACTGGTTTGTTTATCTTTAGTTTTCCCTCGATGTATAGAAAACTCTCATACGGCAAGGTATACAGATCCTGTTGTATGGGTATTCGTATCTCGTCGCTATACTCAAACGTCGTGTTGGCGTACGGGTTGTACGTGTGAGTCTCGATCTTGATGATACGATCGTCAAAGACCGGCTCGCCTTCGATGTTAAGGATATCGGTCATGTTTTCTCAGATATTTCGCACCGCGAATCCCAAAGATTGTAAAAATTCAACGTTCGACGCGTTGAGTTTCTTTTTCTTGGTGCAACCGGATGATTGGATATTAGCGAATGTTGACGTTGTTGTCGCTGGCCTCGCGTTATCTCTCGCGTCTTTCGCTCCGCTCAACACGAGCATCTCATGTATCGCACGCTAATTTTGTCGCCGTCGTACGTGCAATCTGATGGTGATCTCTTCTCCTCGAAAATCGAGCAATCGTCCGTCTTGATCCGCGATGCGTATCGTTAGATCCGTAATGCTCCGCGCGATGATCGGCAGGTAAATGATCTGTGCCGGCGTTTCCGATATCTTATATCCCGGCGGCACGCTCGGTGAAAATTCATGTATCGTATGAACGCGTTTGCCGTTGCTGTACGCACCAGCGGTCACGTTACACTCTACGCGGATAATGTTTACGTTGATGATATTAATCGGTATGTCCGATTGGTGCCACTGTCCCGGCTGCAATATACGCTTCGACGAGAATCCCAGCAGCGATCCAATGTTGTTGGGTTTGTTAAAGTTTACTCTGAAGGCGCACATGATCTCGCTATTCATCGTATTGTAATTAGCACGGAGCACTATCGGGTATTCTACAGCCTCGTCTTCGTCACCGTTTACTCGAACGGTCTCCTCTCGCGATATCACCGTGATATCACCGCGTTTGTCGACACGATTGCCGGAGCGAACTACGCGTCGCGGACGTTTCCGTGAAATTGCACGTTTCAAAAACTCGTGTATTGCGTGTATCTCGTACGATCCCCGGGAATCGTAATTTCCGTGTCATCCTCATCGAAATAAAATTTATTATTCGAGGAATTCACGTTCGACATCGTATGATAAGTCTCAAAATTCGTTAGACCGAGCTCGTAATCACCGTCGCTCAAATCTATGGCTGGATGGTAGTGTGCCGCGAGGACGCTACTCTTCCCGGTCAGCGTGAATGTCATAGACATGTCGGCAAAAATGTTTAACGAATACTGAGTCTTAACGGCGCATCGTCAGGCTTTAAATTCAAACCGATCGTCGTCGACCGTTTGGAGAAACCGCAGACACAATTGTCCGCAGATGCTTTGATCGTAAGTTTGAAAGGACGTGCGATTGTACTCGATCTTCGTCACGTTCCGTCCGAAATATCGCACCAATTCATTCGGCGGTCGAAGATTACCAAAACCGTCGAAATATATAGCGCGATGTCCCCTCTTTGCGTACGCTACCCAATGAGTACCTGGTCCTTTGGTACTATCCAAATTCACGATGCCGCTCTCGTTTCGATATATACCACCGATCGGTAACGAATCACGCATGAAAACCCCTCTAAAGTACGGTATACGCATACGTTTCGCCAATTGTTCTAATTGTATGTTCGTTGTCACACCCGTGTTTTTAGCGTCTTTTCGACGTTTTTTTTTTCTTCGTTGCCACTCCTTGTCCACGTTTGTACGGGCCGAGATACAGTTCCTGTCCGTATTTGTACGGAGCGAGATAAAGTCCGCGACCTTCCATCGCGCGATCGTGACGTTGCAGCTCCTCCAGCTGACGTCGCGCGGCTTTGCTGTCGTTCACCGCCTTGGCCACGCCAGCCGCTCCACCGATCAAAGATCCGAGCGCGCCCAACATCGGTAGAATCGGCAATACACCGCCTCGTTTCGCTGTCGGAAGTATCCGTTTTTTCGTTGGCCTTTTCCGCGTAGTCCTCATCTTCGTCTTTGTCTTCGTCTTCGTCTTCATACCCATGCCGATCTTTGTCTTGGCTTTCATCGCTGCCCAAACAGCTGTGGCTGCGGTTCTCTCATCGAGAGTCGAATCTTTCGCGACGATGCGAGTTCGCGCTTTCTCGGCGAGTATCCTCTCAGCCGCGTGTCTCTCGGTGAGATCGGTGTTCCGGGAATATGCTGTATCGTGCTCGCGGCAGGCCGCGTCCAATGGATTTATACCCCGATCGCCTCTCGCTAATCGCTCTTGTAGCCGCGTGCCCGAGCCGCAAAACTGATAGCCGGGGATATGTAACTCGAAAGGAAGGGCGTTTATCGCGCGATTTAATAGGCCTCTACCTATTTTCGTTGACATTCGCCGCAATCTTTTATCAACGGTGCTGGACCGTCGATGTGCGTTCGCTGCCACGGTTGATTGTAATGTTCGTAACAGCGACGATATTGTTGAACCTCTAAATCCGCCTTTATATGTTCCGGAAGCTTGTCCCACAGGTAGTGGACGTGATCGCCGCACATTCGCAGCAGAACGACTTTCGGCACAAATTGTAACTGTTCGGCGCTCAAATCACAAATATCGGAAGGTCTCGACAGCAGGACGAACATTTTTGTTACTGAGCGATTCGCGGTTCCGCGCACCTATAAATAGGCGTTCGATCCAGCATTCCTCAGTCGACGGTGTGAAAAAATGAGATTCGTGCGACAACCTTTGGCGATACGCGTAACGGATTGCGACGACAGATTACGATCGATGGGGGACAACGCGGAGATGCGCAAGCATGGTACGATGCTACCTACTACTATACACGCGATCGTTTGTGGCCCCTCGAATTGCGGTAAAACCAACGTTCTGATAAGCCTGCTGGAAAGTCCGCACGGCGTACGTTTCGAAAACGTGTACGTGTACTCAAAGTCGTTGCAACAGCCGAAATATCGATATCTGGAGAATTTGCTGACATCGATCGACGAAATCGGCTACTTCACGTTCTCCAACAACAGTGACGTCATTCCGCCGAGCGAGGCGCGTCCAAACTCGATCTTCGTGTTCGATGACGTGGCATGCGATAAGCAAGATGCGGTGAGAGAGTACTTTTCAATGGGTCGGCACTCGAGCGTCGACTGCTTTTATCTCTGTCAGACGTACGCGAGAATACTTAAACATCTGATACGCGATAACGCGAACCTGCTGATCCTGTTCAAACAGGATGGTACCAACCTGAAACACGTGTACAACGATCACGTGAATACCGACATGTCGTACGATGAATTTTGCGCGTTGTGTCGCGATTGTTGGCAGTGCAAGTACGGATTCGTAGTGATAGACAAGGACAGCTCGCTCAACGATGGTCGATACAGAAAAGGATTTAACGTGTTCGCGATACCGCAAAACGATTAGTCGTTGCCGATACTTCGTCGGGAGTGAAACGTAAGAGAGAGAGAGAGATTGACATTTTTGCTTTTCCGCGATGGCTGCGATCGATAAGAACGAGGATATTCGCGAGCGCGAGAAGATTGCGAGGGCAATTGTGAAAACTAGCGAATCGATTCGCAAGAAACATCGCGCTTTGAAGACCGGTAAGATCGAGGAGGATATCGTGTTGGACAGGCGCTTTAGACCTCTCATCGAGCCGCTACAAAAGATCGTCGACAACTCTAGCTCGATCGCGGTGAAGAACGAGCCCGAGAGTAACACCGACGCGGGGATCGAAGCGTTATCCATCCCGAAGCGCGAGAAGGGTGATGCGACACCGCAAAAAGAAAACGATCCAATGTCAGGTCGGATCGCTCACCGACACCGCATAAATCGAAACGATCGGACGCTGCACCGGATGTACCGCCGATAACCTCTACACCATCAGCGTCAATGAAAACCTCTACACCATCAGCGTCAATGAAAACCGTACAACCTACGATGTCCGAATTACTCGCGAACGAGGATGTTTTCGAAACCACGGACGACTCGCTCGTGACATCCGTCCGAAATCAGTTGCAAACGCTGAAGGGTCGAGAAACGTTGCGAGATCAGTTAGGTCCACTGGGTCGAAGGTATATCTGGCCTGTTCTGAGCGGCGATCGAGAGAGTGGTATTGACACCGTCGGTGTTTATCTCACGACAGTGCCGCTGCCACGGAAGAGATGGATGCTTGGTTCGTGCCTCCTCCCGCCTTAAATCCCCCCCTCGCTTCACTCCGCGGTGTACATCTGTGCCAGCGTAAGGGCTGGTAATCTGTCCACTAGATCCACCATGTGGTGACGGTGGAAGATCGTATTATTAATTGGGAGCAGAAGAGGGGGCTGCTTAGGCGTAGTGGTTTAGGATGGACTACTCAAGGAGGCTTCCATTCATACTGGTGACGAGTCAAGACTCATCGCTGAGCGGCTACGGGTGCCAATTTTCAATCGTTTGATATGATTGGACCGCTCTGGAGACGTGCTGGGGATGTCGTCTCTCCGTGGCAATCGGCACTGCATCCATTGAGCGACATTCCAACATCGCTCTGGAGTCGTATGTACTGTGTTAGAGTGACGTAAAGGTGCGAGGTCTGAATAGCTCAGTGGTAAGAGCAGTTGCCCGGAAAGCGAAAGACTCGGGTTCGATTCCCGATTCAGCCACTTGTACCTCGCATATTTTTTCAGACCCGCAAATGTTGTTTTCTAACAATTATTTGTCGGGCTGAGGAAGTGTGTAAAACGCCCTACACAGACACGACAGTGCCGCTGCCACGGAAGAGATGGATGCTTGGTTCGTGCCTCCTCCCGCCTTAAATCCCCCCCTCGCTTCACGCTACGGTGTTTATCTCGACAACGATGGAATGATGTTCGGTAATAAACATTTTGACGTGGACAACGCGGATAACATAATTATCGACGGCGTACGATACGCCGGCACACCTGGTCTTTACGAGTTGATCTTCAAGAAAGCCCCCGATGACGTCATCTATACGGAGGATGATAAGCAAACGTACAAGAGTATGCTGTTGACGACGAGCGCGCATAAACGCAATCACGATGCGCACGGTCGATTACAGTAACAGGGGATACAAGTACAAAGAAATAATCGCAAAGCTGATACCGATCGAATCCAAGGGAAAAAAATCTGGAAAGGGATTATTCGTGCCTCGCGAAATGACGCTAACCGACAACAAGATCGACTACGTGCACTGGGACGATTCCAACGAGCTGGTGGATCGTTTACGATTGCTCGACGCTTCGCACCAAGTAGGCCACAACGGCCACGACAACGAGATTCTGTCGATCATCGAGGAACTTCGCGAAGCCGGCATTATTATAAATTAAACTGTGTCTCGACAAAACTGATCAATCGATCGATCGATGTCGCTCGCATCGATGATGCATATCAACAAATTTGGGATATCCGAGCAGAGCAAAGACGTGACGAACGCCATTTCGTACCGTCGATGGAGCGGATTAATGAGAAATTTCGTGCGCGATAACGCTCTGTGTCGCACCGTTACGGACTTTGACGCGAGGTCGCGCAAGATTCGCCGTGTAGCGCAACCTGAGGCTGATACCGACGCCGTCAACAAACTGTACCTGGATCGGTGCGTTAAAACGTTGAGAAATCAACTGAAAGAGTCAGACGAGAAGCTTGCCGCGTTAGAGAAAGACGTGCGAGCGTTACAGACTGTGGTAAACGAGCTTCGGCGTGCGAATATCGCTAGATTAGAAACGAGTAACGAACGCTAACGAAACGCCAACGAACGATAACGAAACGACGACGAAACGTCAACGAACGATAACGAAACGACGACGAAACGTTAACGAAACGCCAACGAACGACAACGAACGATAACGAAACGACGACGAAACGTCAACGAACGCTAACGAAACGTCAACGAACGATAACAAAACGACGACGAAACGTTAACAAAACGCCAACGAACGACAATGGACGACAACAAACGGTTCACGGACAGCAAAGGACGGTTCACGAACGGGTACGAACGGTTGAAGGACGGCCTGTCGGACGGTTATCTAAAGGCTCAGGAACGGCTCAGGAACGGCTGCGAACGAATCAGGAACGGCTACCGAACGGGTCAGGAACGGCTACCGAACGGGTCAGGAACGGCTACGAACGGCTATCGAACGGCGACGAATGACGGATGACAAAGAACCATTATTGAAAGACGATGAACGGGAATAAACGGTTATTGATTGGTTAAAAAAAGTTAGAGATATAAATTATAATGTAATTTCTTTGCACATATTATTACGCGCCGACCAGCCGCACAGCTAAAAACATGACATCGTTAAAATCCGACGGACGTAAAAATATCGAGAAGCTACGACTCGTCGAGGAACTGCATGCTCCGGCGAGAAGAAATTTTCCCCGAAGACGCGTCGTAGTGCGGGGTTACGACGATCTGTGGCAAGCTGACATCGTCGAGATGCGTCCGTACTCTCGTTTCAACAGAGGTTACCACTACATACTCACCGTCATCGATGTTGAGCAAGTACGCGTGGGCCGTACCGCTCAAGAGTAAAGGCGGAAGCGAGACGGCTGATGCTATCGCAGAGATAATTCGAGATAGCGAGAGGCACCCGAAAAATATGCAAACCGATATGGGGAAGGAATTTTACAACGCCGACGTGCAACGTCTCGTGAAGAAACACGGCATCAATCATTATTCCACGTATTTGGTGTTGAAGGCATCGGTCTTCGAACGATTCAATCGCACGTTAAAAAACGACATGTGGAAGATGTTTACGCTCAACGGAACTTACAAGTGGGTCGACGCGTTGCCGCGACTCGTGTCGGATTACAATACGCGCAAGCATCGAACGATCGGTATGCGACCCGTCGACGTTACCCCCGCGATCGCCGAAAGACTCTTGGCTACGGTGTACAGCGCGATAAAAATCGCGGGTCCGGCAAAGTTCAAAGTAGGTGACTCGATACGCGTTAGCAAGTACAAGACGATCTTCGAGAAGGGTTACACGCCAAATTGGACCACCGAGGTGTTTAAGATCGTTAAAGTGCAGCGTACTAATCCCGTAACCTATTTACTCGAGGACTATCGCAAAAAATCTGTCGCTGGGGCGTTCTACGAGTACGAGTTGCGTCGCACGACTTACCCGGACGTGTATCTCGTGGAGAAAGTTCTGCGCAGAAAGGGTGACGAGGTTTACGTGAAATGGTTGGGATTCGATGGATCGCACAACTCTTGGATACACAAGGACAATGTGGTTTAATTCGTACAAACTGTATTTTATTTTTAACATATGAAAAATATGAAATACATATAAAGTATCTGAAATATGTAAAAAAATAAAAAAATATAATATGTGTAAGATGTATACAACATATAAAATATGAAATATAAAAAGAAAAAAGAAAGATAGAAATATATTTCTTTGTTTTCCTCATACATACATGCATACATGCATACATACATACATTACATTACATTACATTACATTATAAGGGTATCCGGTAATGTCCCCATGGTAGCGTGTCGGTCGAATCAGGTATATATCGCTTGTCGTCGTACGGACTCAGGGCGATTTTTGTCTCGCTGATTGTGTACACTTCGTGCAATTTTGACCTTATGCAGGACTGCTGTCGAGTCATTTCAATTTCATCGCGCAGGCACCGCGTGTAATCGTCGAACGTTATCGTTCTCGCTACGACGTTACTCTTGACGCCTTTAACCTTTTTTGTATCCTTTTTACTATCTACTCGCAACGCGTACATTTTTGCTCTAAGCCCGACAAATTCAGTCATGATCGCACCGTTATTCTCGTCCTTCATCAAGCCCGGCACTTTCTTGTTCTCGAGCGGTATACCGTACGCGTTGTTAGCCGGATAATCACTCGTGTCGAATCTAGCGATATCGCGTTTCATATTCTCGTACACATTCTCGCACTCGATGTGATAAATCAAGCTGTCTGTATCGGTGTACATTATTTTACATTTCTCTCGATATAACGGTACCATGTATTCGTGATGAAATTCGTACAAACACGTTTTAGAAATGTCTAGGATGCACATACCGACGTAGATCGGTTTATTAAATTTCACCTCGAGTTTGCACAATTCGACAGCGACCAAATTTTCCGAAAAGACGCTCCTGCTGTGAAAATTTGGTTTCGCGATCATCGCCTCCGCGCCGTATCGTCCGTCCCACTTTGTCAATAATTTTATATCGACGTGATTGCGCACGTTTTCCATAGTTTTACCGAATACCGCGTTGTTCATTAACTTGTATAAATTTTTCTCGAAATCGTTTGTCGCGCGCGTTCTAAACCGGGTGTTGAGTTCGATGTAATCGCGGAGCCATGCGGATTGAGCGAATTGCAATACGCGATGTATCTTTGCGACGCGAAGGCCGTGACGCGTGCATTGCTGTAGGTTGCGATAGTGTATGACGTAACGCTTCTTATCGTATAATGTCGCGAGGAGCTTGTCCTGCCGCTTGCCGGGCGGCTTATCGCGCGTCGGACAGAACGGTAGGTCAGCGTGCGCGTCGTGAAGATGTTGCGGATACTCGAGATCGACCTCGAGAATATAACCTATGGGTGAATCCGAAGCGATCGCGCTAACGTCAAAGTCAGAGATGTCGTCGACCCATCGAAATTCGGCATAGGGCAACGGTTGACACATCGCCCAACCGTACAAGTTGTTTACATCGAAATACATCATGTACGACGATGGTTTCGATGGATCGTAAGACGGCGTGTACTTGTTATTGGCTCGCGCGTATCTGCCGGAACATTGGCTCAGGCCACCGCGTATTCCCCGTTCGATAAACATAACCATATCGATATCAGTAAGTAATTCAAACGTAATATTCGTATGTTTTAGCATGGCGTCCCACGTGTATCCGGGAAAAGTATAATAATACGCGGGGTCGAGCCCATAACTCTCGATACATTTGTCGCGAAAATTTTCAAAAATTTCGGCCAATAACAAGACATCCGTTTTTAAATACAAGTCGCTGTATTCGCCCAGCGTTCGAACGGAGAACCGCCTCCAGACATTTTCGGCGTGCGCGTAATCGCTCTCGGATACGGTGTCACCGGTCAAGGAACTGTAAAATGATTCGCGCGGTGGTAAACACGTATCGTGCAACCTATCGACACAGTCAATGTATTCGTATGGAAAGACACCTTTTCGCGTCAATAAATTGAATTCTTCGGTCGATAAATCTTGAAATTTCGATTTTAAAATTTGGAGTTTATCATTATTTAGAAACGATGCCAATTTTTCGAGACTAGTACTGAGAAATTTGTACGAATCGATGAACCGTAGCTTTATATCGCTTCGCCAATCTGATCTTTTGGCGGTATCTTTAACGTGTTTCGTGAATGAAATATACTTTTCTTTCGTTATCGGTAGTACGTTGATCGAGCCTTCGAACGCGGTAGCTATTTCCTCGATGATAAAATGTGAATCGTAACCTGATAAATTGTGAAAAACTATTGGAATGCAAAAAGAGTCTTTATAATTTAAATTGCAGTTTGAATGTGCGGGACCTCGGTACCGCCCGGTAAGATGGCAATGATCGCGTACGCGTGTATCGTCTTGCTCGAACGGTTTTTCGCAAATGTGACAGTGTGTCGCGCTGTGAAACTTTTCCCGCTCATCTCGCGTTAAATTTACCATGGGGACATTCGTGGTTAAAATAGTCTTTACGCGTTGCGCTAAATTTTGTAATTTTTCCACGAACCACGAAACGCAGTCCGTACTGCGGCGAGAATGATACGCGGATAACGATTCGTCGTACGAACAATGTACATAATAAGCTACGCTAAATACTTGATGATGTTGAAACGTGTACGTAGACGTCATCGGATCACCGTCGGTCTTTTTCAGCACGCACTCCAAGTCGGCGTATACGACGAATGGAAGCCGCTCCTTTCTGTTGTAGTTGTTGAAGCTGAGCCATTTGTCCTTATCGCCCGGTAATCGGATGGCGCACTCGTTCATTTCTCGGCAGTCTACAGTGTGCGATTGCAACTTGTCGTCCGATCCAAAATAGTGTAAACATCTGTAAAAAAGAAATAATTAATTTTTCTTTCGTATATTTTATATATTGCATTTTTATTAAATATACGTACCGATCGCAGATATATTTTTGGCCATTATGTTTGCTCAGTTGCGAGCTCACGAGGCGGGATAAATTCTTGATCCACGCAAAATGTCCGACGTCTTGCGAATCTTGCATGTACAGCAAGTTGACGTGTCTGTCCTTCTTTTGCATCGAAAGACGTATCGGTACAACGTTATTCTCTTTCTCGATGCAGTATACATTTATCGAAATGTCGTTATGAAGTTCAAACTTTTTAATTTGATTAACAGTCACTGGAAACTCAATGTCCTGGAGATTCAGCACTGTTGTATAATGCGGGTACGAAGATTCCCGATCCGCGTTTCTTTCGGCTGGATATAGAGCGGCGACCACCGCTCACGCGAAACACGCATTGTCTTTGGATTGCACGTTTATCACCGCTCTCTTCATTATTATTTCTCGCGGTAATTTAATATGGCACCCAGCGCGCATTGAATTATATTTATTTATATTTACAGTTAAATCGAGGATTCGCGACAAAGCCCACCCGCTATCGCGTTCTTGAAATTCTTCTAGCGAGGCAAGCGTGGGCTCGACGACGCGTCGCTCGTACCACTCGTGTAGATCGGACGTGCGAAAGAGTTCATAGTTTCTGGTATTGATACTCTTATTGGCGCTCTTATCACCCGACACGAATTCACCGTTGAACACAGTATTCACTTTCACGTTAAAGTATCTTTCCATAACTTTTTGCACGTGTTCGAGCACAATGTCTTTCGCATCCTCGAGGAATTGCCGCGGTTCGATATAGTATGCGTTAATCACCGCACCGGTCAGTATACGGTTTTCGAACGCGGTATCGATCTCTCGCCAAACGAGTCTTTCCGCGTTATTCCCACCACTGTAATCACCACCGCTATGTATAAACCGTCTCTCTAATCGAATCTTCGCACCCTCGAGTCGCGCGATTCTAGCCACCAAAGATGGTCGAACTCCGATCGAGAGCCGCGGACGCTTGGCACTACTGCGTTCCTCGAGCTGTTTGATAAATTTGTAACGGGTGTACTTTTTATGAGCTCGCGGATTCGCTCGGTCGTGATCAGGGCTCGTAGAAAGTATTTGAGACACACGATATAAATAAATTTATAAAGAACTGTTAATTTATTAGGCTGCTATCGGTGCGGAAGAATAATACATAACGGCCCCGCGGAGCGGGTGCGCGGCGGATAGTAATGCGTTATTGACGGGGCGCGGCTGTTATGAATTTCGCGATCTTTATAATGAGATTCGCTGTAGTATACGCGACGCGAATATAAACACGCCGGGTAGGCGGTGCGGGGCGCGTGGTCGGTTTGTTGTGACGGTGCGCGTGGTTCACAAAAACGTGTGAATCGGTTTAAATCGCCTCGTAGGATTTCTTATACGTATGCGGTACTATTAATATCGCGTATTCCCAGATGTTATGGGATGCGTGCGATATCGAGAAATCTCGAACGGGCAGCGAACTCGCTGTCCCTTGTTTCGCACGCGGAGTACGGAGTTGACCGCCGGTGTTGAGAAAACTCAACGGGGTGGCGAACTCGCCAGCCCACGGTTCGGATGGTCGGAGCGGTCGGAAGTTAAATCGTTTTCTCGAGAACTCTCGAGAAAAGCGATCTTGGATTTTAACGGATCGTAAAGCGGTTCGGAAGCCGAGAATGCTCGGCGGAGGCTGCGTACTCGTTAACCTCGCGTTCCGTCGTATTTGCGATTTCTTCGGATCGGATCAGGAAAGTCTCGAGCGTACAGCTCGAGCGGATTCGGTTTCTGGTACGATTCTGGTAAATCTGGTAAATCTGGTGCCTGGATCTAAAAAGGCTGCCGTTATATACCCGAGCGATTAACGGTACCCGCGTCGTTCGCCCCCGGGTGGGGATAATGACGTATTGTTTTTCGGCAGGTAATTCGGTAATACGTCACCTCCCCTGGGCGAAACGACGCGGCGTTTCGGCGGGTGTCGCTCGGGCGTTCACGGCAGCGCTCGGCGGTATTCGGCTTTCCGAATCTCGGCGGCCGTATAACGGCCGTACGGTTGTTTATCGCACGGTGTATTTAATGTTTAAAAATGGGCGCTCGGCGCCTCTGCCCCTGCCCGGCCGATGTTCGCCGGGCGGCAGACTTCCGGCGGTCTACTGCCGGGTAACAATGAGTCATAATGGGGGGTGCATTGTTACAAATTCTTCGCATCGCTGCGCCCACGCGAAATACTCGCCCAAGGTAGCGACTTGGCTCCAACAGGTTGCGTTCGGTTTGTTCGGTGTTTTCCATGTTTTTTTATTATTATTTTTCACTTTGTGCAGATTATCACAAAATCTTCCTCTACCGAACACTTGACACACACAAAAAAATACAAGTACCCGCTGTACCTTTTTCAACCGATATACAGACCGCAAGCTTTCAAATCGCATACTGAGTTTTTGACACCCTTCGTTCTTCATTATATATTTTTCATCTATCGCGTTATGGTACCGCGATGGTTCTATCTTGTTTATAATAAATTCTAGCAGCCGGACATCGGCGCTCGCCTTATCATCTAATTCTAATGTTACGCGCAATAATGCGCGAGCGGCTCCTCCTGGAAAAAATGAAGAGACCACCGCGATGGTTCTATTTTGTTTATAATAAATTATAGCAGCCGGACATCGGCGCTAGCCATTTGTAATATACTGATAAACATGTCCCGACGCGAATTCTAGCAGCCGGACATCGGCGCTCGCCTTATCATCCTTCTATGAAATTCAATAATGCCGCACGTGCAATAGTGCAGTGTGAGATGATATTTGTTTATAATGTTTATAAATTCGAGCAGTCGGACATCGGCACCCGCCCTTTGTAATACACCGCGCTGATTATGCTCCCGCGATAAGCTCCCCCGCCCGCGTGACGTCATTCCCCCGCACCACCAAAATCCCCCTCCGCCCGCGTGACGTCATGCCCCCTCGCCCGCGCGGGACCCCCCGTCCCTCACCTCCCCTCAGAGGACCTGAGTTAGAACTCTCCTATTAACACTACTTATGTTATAAACTCACTTTATTTCTTAAAATGAAATTAATCTTATCAATGCATGATTTCGATCAATTATGATTTCATTAACAATATGCCATAAATCTTAACAATTCATTTGAATGTTTAAATTTTTGTATCGAGTACTAGTATGTGTTTATATTCATAAAGAATATTTATCATTATGATGTGGAGATTTCATAAACATTCTATTGAATTTTCTTTTATATATATTTACATATATATATTTATATATTTATTTACATTATTACTAACAATATGTGAGAATATTACTTTATCAGATATTAAAATTTACTTACATTGTTCTAAAAACAATATATATAAATCTTTACTACCTCGTGGCCATGGTTTGTATGAAATGGCTTCATCGTTAACATAAAACCATTTTGATTTATTACTTTTATGGTCTCCCAACATATTTGTATAATGACCTTCATGTAAATCATTCCCATAATGAAATATTGCACTAACAACTTTATAAAAGTTTGTTATATATATTTTAATAGATATTTTAGCAGTTGAAAGACCTTTAATGTTACATTTCTTTACAATTTTGGATATGCCTTTATCATTTGATGAAAATAACATTAATTGTATTACAATTATTTCTTTAAAAGAACATATATCATATTTAATAAGCAATTGATTATTTTCTTTACAGTTTTCACATATTCCGTCGATAGGTGTCCAATGAGAAAAATTATGTTTCATTAAATATTCCATATCTATGCTCTGCTTTAGAAATATTGGAATAGTAAGTGTAGTTATTAAATTTTTTTGCTTATTAACGTTTGTGTAATTGCATTTTTTGCAATGGATTGTTGTAGACAAATCGTGTTCAATGATATCTTTAAGAATCGTAATATTTGCACAGAGCGCTTTTAAAAATTCTGCCGCATCTTGTTGGACGTTAAGTGAAAACGGATCACCAAGAAATTGTCTTATACTCATACAGTTCAATACATTTTTCTCACCAATGTAATCATTAATTAATAGCTTCATAACGTCTGTTCCATCGTGCTTCAATAATAATTTTCTTATAACAGCATTGTGTATAATACATTGTAGAACGGCATTTGCATAACAGGAAACATGATCTGTGTTGGTAAAGCCTTTAATGGACGTTAATAAAATACTTTCAAGATTTGTTGATTCTTCATAAATTTCCTGTCCAGTAACAGGCACTGTCCATAATCGATCCTTAATTTTATTATATTGATTTTTTTGTATATTAATGCTTTCTATATCTTGACGATATAAGTTTCTTAAACGATTATATTCAACAATGGCTAATTCATTAGCTTTTATAGATCCTGGATCAAAATTTATCAAATGTAATCCCTCTAGGGACGTGACTCGTGATAATGCCACATATATTTGACCACAACTGAAAATAAGATTTCCTGCATCAATGACATCCGAATTCAAACTTAAGCCTTGACTCTTATGGATTGTTATCCCATAACTAAGTGATAACGGAAATTGTCTTCGAATAACATATGCTTTGTCCATTACTTCAAATTTAACACTTACACGTTCTATATTGAATTGTTTTCCATTTGATAAAGTAATTGTTAATGTATTTACATCCTGATTATCAATATTACGTGAACATTTTGTAATTGTACCGATAGTTCCATTAACGAGTCCTAATGTGACATCGATGTTTCTACGTAGCATAATTTTTGCTCCTATTTTAACAATTATCTCTCTCGACAGTCCCCCAGTTTTTGTATTATCTTCATCATTTGTAGCGATAACTTTTAATGCTTTTTTGTTTAAATATTGTCGACAATCAATAGTATCTTGCGCTAACAAGAAAATATTTTCAGAAGATATGCGTTTCAATATTGCGGTATTAAGAACATTACATAAATTACATGTTGGTAACAGACACACCGTATCGCATGGCAATTTTGCAATATAATTACATAATTCTTCCAATCTACTATTACACGATGTAGATTTAAAGTTTATTTTTCTGGAATTCAGTGTCCGAATATCATTATCTATTACAATTCCAAGTCGAATCCTAGAAAGTAAATCTCTGTAACTGTTATCGCTTTTTTGGCGCATATTAATCCTAAGTTCATCATAAGTAAACAGATCATTCCACAAATTTGTAGCCCCTAATGATTCCAAATATTTTTCTGTTTTAACTTTATTCATCTTAATAAAAGCGGGCTCTTCGTGTACTGGTAGCAATTGCAACAAATCACCTAATAATAATACGTGCTTTTTCCCGAACCATCCATCACCATCATCAAACGTGTTGAATATTTCTGTTAATCTAATATGTATATACATGAAAGTGATATTTGATACCATTGATATTTCATCGATTATAAAAAGAATAGTATTCTTCAATTCGTCTCTTAATGTCTTTAAAACAATATCGGATAATTGTCTGTATTTAGGAGTATAACTATGCTCCACCGGTAATTGGAAAAGTCTATGTATAGTAAGTCCGTCAATGTCAAAAGCAGCAATACCCGTGGGTGCAGCTATTGCAACATCTTTATTTAAAAATTTTTTTATCCAGCATTTAATAGTTTTTATGAGATAACTTTTACCTGTTCCACCTTCGCCGCTTACATAATGTCTCAAGCATTTTGAATCAGAATTAATGGTATTTGTAATAGTATCGAATACTCTTTTTTGATCATCATTTAGACCAGAAATTAAATCATCGATATTTGTTTCATCTGTTTTATCTAAGACATTTCTAAATTCTTGCATAGCATTCACTGCTTCGAAAGCAAGAAATTCTGTTTCATTGTTAGATTGCTTATTCTCCTCTCGTGACTTTACTATTTCATTTAAGTAATTTTCAATATTTTCTTTAATGTCTTTTAAGTATTTTTGATCATTAGCAATTTTTTGATGATAAGATACTGCTTCTGGTAGTTGTGAACATATACTTATAAATGTTTCTGCATAAGTAGAGTATTCTGATTTTATTTCTGATAAATCTCTCCATGGTTTGAATAATAATAAAAGCGAATAATAATATTTTTCTGGTTGCATTTCAACATTATATTTATAATGATTCACCAGATATCCACGCTGTCTTTTTTTAATGTAATATGGATATTTATTACCATCTTCCAAAATATAAAAATTGTTGACAGGTTTTTTCTTTGTGATATCATACCATTCTGCAAAATTATAAAGACTTAACAACTCGAGTTCTTGCGGTCTGGCTGGATAGTAATAATCAATTATTGATTTGCAAAAAATATCTGTTGAATCTGCGTCCAACGATTCAACTTCTTTCCGCGATTTTACTCTTCGGCTTCTAATTTGATTAACATCCAGCCATCTAATTGTTGTACATGGATCCGTTCCATATAACGATATACCGAGAAGTGTGTCGCATGCTTCTAAAGCACCACACTCTCTATTATTTAAATTACGCATTGCAAAGTTCCAAAGACGACTACGCAATGATTTTGTAGAATTAATTGCTTCGAATGTATCATTCGCATAACTAGACTCGGATTTTGTAGTATATTTTGTACAGTACCAATTTAAGTTGATTTTTCACCAATAAATTGTATATCCATGTTGCCTTCCCATGCAGTTAGAATTACAGCATTGTAATCATTAATATTCTTTTCTTTTTCTTCTCGTGGAAGATCGTATAATCTGCTTTTCGCTTTTAAAGTTTTTCTTCCTGCTATAGACGATACTAGATCTTTCAAAATTAGATTATTTGTGATCGGACGTGGAAATCCAAATCGGCAAACACGAGTGATACCCTTTTTACCTTTTTTACATCGTAAGCAATAATTATTATGAACATGACGTTGATGAGTATTTACTCTTCGATATAATAAAGGTGAAGTATTTTTATCGGGTAATTTACATGATATATATTTCAGAAGAAACTGAGAAATTTCTTCATTAGAAGATTCGCCGATTAAAGGAGCGTCTTTTATCCATACTAATAAATGAAAATGTTGAGTACCTCTACCTTGATACTCACGTCTCCAAAAGTAATGTGTTACTTCACCAATCGGATGATCACTCGAACATATAAAATCGAGCATAGCGTGAAATTTCTTTTCCACATATCTAGATACGGACACGGGATCAGATGCAATAAGTTCATTTGCAGATTTCGTGGACATATTAGGATTTATTTCTCGAAGATATTCAATCATATGTGACCATAGCCATTCGCTTGGACTTAGAGTTAAAAACCAGGTAGCTGGTCCATAATAATGGATCATACAACTTAGATCACATCTAGGTTTACGCCAATATTGTTCGGTATTGCAAAGCCTCGAAAAGATTGTATTTATGTTTCCTTCTAATTGATCTTTAGACATTGCGTTCAAGAAGATTCTTGCTGTAAATCGTTCTCTGGAATTTGTTACGTTCGTTTTATGATAAATACCGCTATTTAATTGTCGAATATTTGCATCATTCAATAAATAAAATATATACTGTATATTTAAACGGAATTTCGACATTAATCGTGATTTAATAAACTCGCCGTCTGGCAGACGTATCGATCTCTGTTCACATTGACCATTTTTCCCAAATGGATATTAGTCGGGGAAGCATAAAAGATCTAAAATTTTATCTCGACTATCTATTGAAATATTTTCAACTCTTAACATTTGATACAACGCTGTTGAACTCTTGTTTGTTCTTTTTTCATACATTGGATAGATAGTAAATTTTTCGTAATATGTGTCTGGATCTGTAATCTGTGTCAATAATACAACATGTTGGACATCATCGTTCAATTGATATTCAATCTCGTTTAGTTTATCAGTTAATAGATCATCATGTGATTTTGGTAATTGAATTTGTGCGTATAACGGATTGTGTTCTTTGAACCATGTTAATACTTCATAAACTTTTTTAACATCTACTAAATTTTCCCATATTATTTTAGATTTAGTTGGCACACCACGGACTAAAATGTATAATTCATGTTCACAATTTATTACGTCTGTTGCTTTACAAATTTTTTTTATCGTTTTATCTATTGGCAATGGTAAATGAAACATCCTGCCTTTAACTTTCTTTTGAAGATGTGATTGTGGTAAATTTTTCTTTGATACTGTTCCCACTCTCTGCACAACTTGAAAAGCTTTTGCTCTTTGTATCAAAATTTTTTCATATTCATTTAACGTTGTTATTATATCCGGTGTCTTGTCAACGTGTAAATTATTCAAAATACATGTTGATGGTAAAGTGCCTTTACGAAAATACGTTAAACAGTATTGGCAAATATATAATGTATTTTCTAAATCAATATGTAAGTAATTCATTAATTTTTTCCATTGTTCTCCTGATAAAGGTTTTCTAAATTTTCCTACATCAACAACATTTCTTTTAAAGCAAAGTTTTTCATGATAAACATGCAAATTGTGGTGTATCTATAGACCGTTTTGTCAATATGGCGAAAGCTTTCGAATACTTTGATAGTATTTCATCTTCATTTATATTTATAATTGTCTCATTATTGACATAGGTAGACATACATTTTCTGCATATAGTATCAACAATTTCCTCCAAAACTTGCACATCACCAAAACGTAAAGCTTTGTCCAATTTTAATAGTTCGTTGTAATAATGTGTCAAGTGATAAGTAAGTCTTTGTATATATCTCACTCTTGGATAATGTGGTGATAAAAAATGCAAAGCCAACAATTTAGATTTGCATAATTTGGGATCAATGTAACATGCTTGCGAATGACCAAGTTTCTTTGATTGTTGATATGAACATGTTCCTATTGATTTAACAAATGTCGAAATATTTCTCACTTTTAAACACTTGGATACTGTTGTTAGAAATTGTTTAAATCGTTCAATTATAACAGCATCATTTATTCTGCATAGATATCCACATTTCCAAGATATTATTTTTCTTCGTTTATTTTTCGTCGTTATTGGTAAAACATTAATTACTTGCCCATTTTTATTAACCATTAATGCTTCCTTAAATTCAACGTACTTGTAACTACTTTCAAAAAAATATGATTCTGTGAAAGCAGTATGTTTACTTAAACCACATAAAACTTGATTATAATTATTGGAAATAATGTCATCCTTACATGTATTAGCGCGACTTAAACATACTTCTGCTTTTTCTCTTAATAAGGCTAATGTCTTTCTTAAGATGATTATGTATTTGTCCCCAGCGTGTATACACCATTTAATTATTCGTTCTGCTCGTATCCCTTTTTCTTCTATTCGTGATCCTTCAATATTTTTTAAAAGAATATTAACATATATCTCCATCGATTGCAAAAGTCCAATTTTAGACATGATATCTTTTGCAGACAAACATTTCTTTCCACACCTGCCTTCTTCAGATGTGATGTCTTTTGCAGATAAAACTTTCTTTCCAAATCTGCCTTTTTTAGGTGTGATGTCTTTTACAGACACGATGTCTTTTGCAGACAAACATTTCTTTTCACACCTGCCTTTTCCAGCTATGATGTCTTTTACAAACACGATGTCTTTTGCAGACAAACATTTCTTTCCACACCTGTCTTTTTCAACTATGATGTCTTTTACAGATACAATGTCTTCTTCAGACAAATATTCTTTTCTGTAGCTATAATTTTCAAGTGCGATGTCTTTTACAGACACGATATCTTTTTCAGACAAACATTTCTTTCCATATCTATCTTCTTCACATGTGATGTCTTTAACAGACATGATATCTTTTTTAGATAAAATTTCTTTTATATACTTGTCTTTTTCAGATGTTATTTGTTTTTCGATCCGTAGTTGATATTGTTTTTGAATTTTATATTTCTTTTGTATACGTTTTCGACGTGCATCTACTCTTTTATGTTCCGCTACGCTTAAAGATGGAACATTTTTTGGAATGCCACAAGTACAATCTTGTGGAAAATGTTCAATTACGTTAGTTTCAAATATTCTGAGCAAATGATTTCTCATCAAAAAATGTTCATACTTTATAGTGCCTGGTTTTAAACCAAATAATAATGATACGGCAAACGCAATTGCAAACACTCCACAATCATTTCCATTTGGTTGTTGTTGCACTTTAGGAAATTTAATATTATTATTATTGAAAGTAAAAAATGGATACAATTTTTTTAAATATATTTCATGGTGGGTATGTAGTTTTCCATAATTTAATGAATCATATATATATATTATTTTCCTGTCGTAATAGCTACATACCCAGTGACCATCATATGTCGATGTACCGCTATGCAAGATTTGTATATGATCTTGCATAGCTGAAATAGGCTCTATTGTTTCGGGACATTGAATTCTCCATGTATCACGAGGATAGAAAGAAGAGCAATTTTTTAGTAACGTTTGAAATGCGTCGATATGGGTATCTTCCAACCATGCATTTTGCTTTATAATATTTATGTCGTAATCTGATAATTTTTTATTACATAATTCTTTATTTTTAGGACATGTATAAAACTTTTTCAATTTCTCACACTCACGCCTTTCATCTAAAGCGTAATATTTACATGTTTTCTCACGCTCATCATCTTTATCATTTGTATATTTCAAACATTTTATTGTACGATTTTCTAATAAATTACATGTGCATACTTTCCGTTTTGCTACACTTTTTTTTAATATATCAAACGAATATTTCATACGCTTTTTAGCATCGCAATTAATAATATCTGCATCATACAATTTACGCTTAATATTATTTTTACTATCACTTTTAATTACAGACGACTGTTTCTTTCTACACTTCTTTTTCTCAGATTCGATGCCGTTCACAGACAAAGCTTCTTTTTTACAACAGACTTTCTGAAATATCGTATCTTTTACAAACAAAGGATCTTTTACACACCTGTAATTTTCAGATGTAATGTCTTTTACAGACATGATATCTTTTGCAGACAAACATTTCTTTCCACACCTGCCTTCTTCAGATGTGATGTGTTTTACAGACACGATGTCTTTTGCAGACAAAACTTTCTTTCCAAATCTGCCTTTTTTAGGTGTGATGTCTTTTACAGACACGATGTCTCTTGCAGACAAAACTTTCTTTCCAAATCTGCTTTTTTTAGGTGTGATGTCTTTTACAGACACGATGTCTTTTGCAGACAAATATTTCTTTCCACACCTGCTTTCTTCAGGTCTGATGTCTTTTACAGACACGATGTCTTTTGCAGACAAACATTTCTTTTCACACCTGCCTTCTTCAGGTGTGATGTCTTTTACAGACACGATGTCTTTTGCAGACGAACATTTCTTTCCACACCTGCCTTTTTCAGTTATGATGTCTTTTACAAACACGGTGTCTTTTGCAGACAAACATTTCTTTCCACACCTGTCTTTTTCAACTATGATGTCTTTTACAGATACAATGTCTTCTTCAGACAAATATTCTTTTCTGTAGCTATAATTTTCAAATGCGATGTCTTTTAGAGACACGATATCTTTTTCAGACAAACATTTCTTTCCATATCTATCTTCTTCACATGTGATGTCTTTAACAGACATGATATCTTTTTTAGATAATATTTCTTGTATACACTTGTCTTTTTCAGATGTGATTTGTTTTTCGATCCGTAGTTGATATTGTTTTTGAATTTTATATTTCTTTTGTATAAGTTTTCGACGTGCATCTACTCTTTTATGTTCCACTACGCTTAAAGATGGAACATTTTTTGGAATGCCACAAGTACAATCTTGTGGAAAATGTTCAATTACGTTAGTTTCAAATATTCTGAGCAAATGATTTCTCATCAAAGAATGTTCATACTTTATAGTGCCTGGTCTTAAACCAAATAATAATGATACGGCAAACGCAATTGCAAACACTCCACAATCATTTCCATTTGGTTGTTGTTGCACTTTAGGAAATTTAATATTATTATTATTGAAAGTAAAAAATGGATACAATTTTTTTAAATATATTTCATGGTGGGTATATAGTTTTCCATAATTTAATGAATCATATATATATATATATTATTTTCCTGTCGTAATAGCTACATACCCAGTGACCATCATATGTCGATGTACCGCTATGCAAGATTTGTATATGATCTTGCATAGCTGAAATAGGCTCTATTGTTTCGGGACATTGAATTCTCCATGTATCACGAGGATAGAAAGAAGAGCAATTTTTTAGTAACGTTTGAAATGCGTCGATATGGGTATCTTCCAACCATGCATTTTGCTTTATAATATTTATGTCGTAATCTGATAATTTGTTATTACATAATTCTTTATTTTTAGGACATGTATAAAACTTTTTCAATTTCTCACACTCACGCCTTTCATCTAAAGCGTAATATTTACATGTTTTCTCACGCTCATCATCTTTATCATTTGTATATTTCAAACATTTCATTGTACGATTTTCTAATAAATTACATGTGCATACTTTCCGTTTTGCTACACGTTTTTTTAATATATCAAACGAATATTTCATACGTTTTTTAGCATCGCAATTAATAATATCTGCATCATACAATAGTAGTATAGGGGCAACTATAGCTAGACACAACAAACCCCCACCACCGACCCCGACCCCCTCCTGTGTGCCTGTCTGGCCACACCCACCACAGGTACCTATGGAAAAAAGAGGGGACTTGTGGACGTCTACGAGACAATTTTTATTATTTAAAAAGGGGGGAGGGGATGCGTGGACGTCTACGAGATCATTTTAATTATTTTAAAAGGGGGAGGGGACACGTGAACGTCTACGAGACAATTTTTTATTTTAAATTTTAAATTTTTTCCTTTTAAATTTTTTCCTTTTAAATTTTTTTATTTTTTTATTTTTTTTTATTTTTTTCCGGGCGAGTGGAAATTCTCGGGGTTCGAACCGGGGTCCTCCACATTTCCAGACAGGATCCTAGTATGCTGGGCTAGCTGAAATCTTATTAGAATAAGGATTAGATGTAGTATTTGTAGAGAGTAGTCCTCCGGCATAAGGGACCCTACGCTCTGATTGGCTTCCCTATAGTTGCCGGCAGTTTGATTGGATGAGGAGCATGTTTCTGAGTGAGAGGGAAAAACGCGGCAAAATAACACGTGTGTAAGAATCGGCAAGATGGCGGCCACCGAGAATGGAGACGTCACGAGAATAGAAGGGGCCGTAAAAAGCAAGTCTGTGCAGGTAGCGATTATGTTGGTTTTAGAGCTTTATGACGTCACTTAGACGAGGAGAGAAAGGATAGGAAAATAGTAAATGTTTTTATATAAGCGATTTAAAATAAAAAATTTTTATTAAATATTATACTTATGTTTAAATGTAAATAATAATTTCGCAATGTACAAAACTTCTTATGTGACGGAAAATATGCAAGTTCGCTGCTATATACATCGATAAAAACGAGAGCCGAGAAAAATTAACGTTCTATTATATATCCATATGGCAACGAACAATGACTATCAATAAACCTACGTTTTAGTAATACAGGCTCGCATACTTTAGTTTCGTCCCGTGTTACGATCTCATGAAACGCGGTGCGACGAATTGCTCTAAAACGTAGATTTATTGAAGTTCCAGCCAATTCTTCTTCGTTCTCTTCATTTTCTCGTACTCTCTCTTTATTTAGCAATAAATTCCTAATACTATTAAAATTGACTAGCCGCGAGTTTTCGTAATTTAGGGTTATGCCTTTAACTTTACATGACTCGTGCGTTCGACCGTCTGGTGCGCGTACAACATATGCATAAAATTTCGGACCACCGGACACGAACGCCTCGATATAGCTGCCGCTCCCGTAGCTCTCGAGTTCATCGGTCATATCGCCTAGAAAATTTCCCGTACGTGGTTTATACTCGTTCGGGTCATCGCTGCTCACGTAAATACATGAATCCGTATCATAATACAAAACGCGACGATCTAATCGCTCTAAATAAGAATATAACGTTAAACGAGCTTGGGCCGTCGTATACGCCGCTATCACGACATTAGTCAGTGGGGAGGAAACAACAGCTTCTTGTCGCAATCGCCATGAAACATATATTACCTCATCGTTTACGGGTAATATGTCGGTTATTTCATGCTCGGCACTTGTCAGCAAGGCTATAAAACGTTGAGGCGTTCTCACGACCTCGGTATTAGGTAAATTGGAGCGCTGACCAAATTTGCCCCAAAAAGAATTTAAGCACAGTTTCGCGACAGAACGTAAACCGGGATTTTGCGCGACGTTATGTTTATCAAACGATACCTTCGGTTTTCTCATACTCCCGCAGATATCTTTCTTTAGCATCGTCGTCGTTTTCCCCGCATTCGCTCGGCCACCCGCTGGCTTCTTGTTTAAGTTGCAAAAATGTATTTATATACTCGGCGAACAATCCACCTTGACGGGTCGTATGATCGAATTGACTAACTTTATATTGCCAAATCTCTCTTACAGCCGTCACGTGATAACCCTTTTCGACGGCCTTGCGTAATTCGCAGGACACCCACGTACCCTCGAATTCGCGTTCCTTAGCATTGTTATGCGTACAGGCCAATTGTGACAATGTTTCACAGCAACTGCGACATAATGCAAAAAGCAATTTTCCCTGCGCGCGATATGGGAGTACAGGATGAAATAAATCACGCGGTGGAAGTACTTTGCACCGTATGAGACCTTCGATCGTATTAAAATTATAATTCGGAGCCCTCCCGATTATTGCGGAACATTCCTCGCCGACATAAATATCAGGATGACCGATAGGGAAAGCACCTGTTTTCAAAACATATGAGTACAAGGAGCATACGTCAACGTATCGTATTTTTTCCATACCTGTAACCTCATAGCGCGTCACAATATTCCCCGTGCGGCCACCGAAAAATGCATCGCGCGGATCGAGCAGAGGCGTTTCCACCATCGGATGGTTCTGGAGAAATTCACGCATTTCGCGATTATCTCGCATATCGCGATCGAAAGAGCACTCCCACTTTTCTATCACAAAGTATTTCCGTTGCCGAAGTCTCCACGAGATTGCGAGAGTTCGCTCGTAACGTGAGTCAATCGTATCCTTGCAATCCGATGTAGAAGTGGTCTATCGCGATTCATAGGAAAGCAAGACGGGCATCCGTGCCAAAAACATCCGTGAAATTGTAGCACATGACGTTGAGGCGTCTCTGTATCAGGCGTTTCGTAATATCCATCGACGAGCGTGCCGTCGATTGTACGATATTCGCGCGCGCGCCCTGCGTGGTTTATAGAATGTCCGAGCTCGCGTTCCTTCCATATCAACCACTGCAGAGCTTTACGGGAATGATTGGTTGCTTTTCTGTATCCGCCAGTTGGAATGACGCCTATCGTATTTTGTTGCAAAAAGTTTTTCCGAAAAACAGTCATGCACGTCGAAGCAATTGTCGTGCATTCCTCGAACGGACATACATTTCCTCGATCAATAAAAATTTTTCTGAACGCCATACATGCTTGTCGAAGAATATCAACGTCGGTACGACAATAGCGAATGATCTCACGTTGGAAATCGAACACGGTGTTTTTTTGTCGCATATCAGCATGCCATTCAGGAAAGCGTTCGCGCTCTTCCGATTTCATTGTCTCCGGAGAATAATAATGCACGTCAGGCAAGGGGCCGACATACGACTGATTTTCGACAGTGTTAAACAAATGCGGAAAAATGCCTTTATCCGACGTATCCTGTAATCCGAAAACCTTCGGTAACTCGGATAAGCGCATCGGCATATAATTAACACTGTCGATGAATTTCGTATGTCCTACCGTTAACACCACGATCTTTGTACCGTTTAATATTAATTTAGGTTCTAAGTTATTACGATTTTCAACAATATACTTTAAAATAAATTGCGCGTCGAACGCTTTCGCATTATGTGCAATGCAAATGATCTGCTTGAAGTATTTTGTCGTACGCGTTGCAAAATCGACAAATTGTTTCACAGGATCATGACGAAATACGAACTCTCGCACCCCGCACCATCGGCACCTCGCGGACAAATTATTTTCTTTCGCGCACGCTTCGCAAATTTGTTGCGCCACGCAAAGAGTGGGAAAGTGTTTTTTTACGCTCGACGTACCTTCGAGTGACTCGTCTTGTCGTGTTTCAAAATCGTAAAATACGAATGCTACACGCTCTTTCTTGCTCGTGCATGCACGATCGTTTGCCACTTTACCGTCAAATTCTGTGCTCTCTTCTGTGCTTCGCATAACTGTCATCGCTGGAGCCGTTGCCGATGATGAAGACGACGGTTCGGTAGAGGAGCCATTATCACGTCTAAGAGGTTGCATGTAGCACAAATGATTCTCAGGCTTTGGTGAACGGCATAATTTGCAGTAAGAAACACCGCATTCGTGTCTCGCACCAAATTTAACGATGCGACCGCATCCGTCGCAAAATCGCACGACATTGCAGATACTTTCAGATGATTTACCGTCGTACGATTTTACGCTGCGATGACGCTCGAAACACTTCTTACCGAAAAATGCCCGATTACACGCGTTGCATTTTATACTTTCGGACTGCTTACACGGCGGCACAGTGAAACATCAGGGGCATTTATTTGGACAGCGATGACCCGTTTTATCGTTCCGATGACCTATATTACACGGCTCGCAATAATTCCTACAACCCGCGGCGGCATTTAAATTTACAATAGGGTTATAATGACGTAAACGCTCATAATACATTATATTTAAGCGTAACGAGGGTTCACGGTCGAGAGAAGCAAGTAGCGCGATTCCGTCGTACATCGGTTTCTTACCGCGCCCGAAAGTACTGAAATTATAAACTACAATTGCGATATTATCAACTGCGAGATATCGTTGAAAGCGCTCGATTTCCGGAATTCCACATCCCTCTTCAGTTATCGTAACACCAGCGTTCCTAGTTAATTGTAATGCGAACTCACGTTGAAACGGGGATTGCATGTGTCTTATATTATTCCATTTTTCATGTAACTCACCCGTACGTAAGTTACCGCGTTCGCAGTAAATTCGCGCTACTACGAGAGCGCGCGGAAAACATAAATTGTCGGAATTATTTATTGTTACTATTGAGCGCTTCACAACGTCTTCGTTTGTTAATTTAACATGTCCGCGACCCGAAGGAACCGTGACATTAAAAACGCGAATGTTGAAGTGTTCCGCGATATCGAGCCCCCCAGCACACTGCGCTACTGAACTCACGAGTTTCCAGATATCCTCATACGACATGTCTCTAGCCGGACGAAAGGATAATCCTGCAGGGCCCTGAGATAAATTCGCCGAATGGAAAGACATTCCCACATAATCTCCCGGTTCGCATAAATTTAACGCATACGCGTGAATTTCACGAAACGCATTTTCTAATGCGTGATAAATATTCGAACCTTCACGTATCGGTCGTATCGCGAAACTCACTTCTCTCCCGATTATGCCGAACCTCCTAAATTGCCGCATATTTTCCGTCAATAAATCTACGTAATTAAAATTAATATTGCTGACCCCATGACGTTGTTGCTCCTCTTCCACCTCCGGCTCCTCTTCACCATCTTCTGTCTCCGACGAGGGATTACAGCGTTCTTCACCGACGACTTCCTCTTCATTCTCATCCTCATCAGCTACTTCCTCGTTATTACAGAGTTGCGTTGCTCGTTCTTCAGGAGTCACTTCTTCATTTTGTCCACCACCGCCTCTCTGCACTGTCGAAACAAAAGAAAAATTTAATTATAAATAAAATAAAAATTACATCTACGTTATTTTTATTCTTTTCAAAATTTTGTATCTCACCTGGTGATGCCATGATATCAGCTTCACTGTCGTTTTCATCGGAACGTGCTCTTCCTAAAATTTAATATTTTATTTAATATTGAATATAGAATTTGTATAAAAATTAATATTTTTATTTTATTTTTATGCAAAACTTACTCGAAGGTCCTGTTTCGAGCTCTTCTTCAGCCGGACGTTTTCGAAGCTGAGAGGGAGTCTCTCGCTCATCAGTCGCAGTCGTGTTTCGATCTACAAATTATGATTTTGAAAATTTGGTTTATCACTGTCTAGCGTATTCGATTACATTACATTTGTACAATATAAATATAAGCATTTTGCTTACCGTTTAAGCGGTTTCCTCGATGGTTTGATAGCAGGAAGGCTATAAGACCGTCTGCATCCTCCTCCTCGTGGTCAAATGCCTCGCGCATTTCTATTATCTCACCCGCGATATGTAACAACTCGGCATAATTGTCGAAATAACCTAGCCTATATAGCACAGCGAGTATAGTATTCGAACTAGCACACGCAAATGCCCGAAAAACTGAGTAATTTATTTCCGATGATTCGTCCGATAACGCTGATAAATAGCATTCACTATTTAGCGTAGACGACAAATTTGAGCCTATAATTATGCACTTGCCTAATACCTCTCTAAGTCCAGCCATTTTTGTCACTTACTCACGAAATACACGATATCGCTATTTTCCGCGGAACGACTCGCGTTACTTCGGATAATGTCGAACTCGAAATTATCTTTTTTACTTCGATGCGGAGAATTTATTTAAATGCATATCCCCACTTTTTCCCAAAAAGGAACGCCGTTGAAAGATTTAAAATTTTTCCTTTCTAGGTAGTTAGATTAGTTTAAAGAAAACAAAAGAGCGCCGACAAAAAAAAAATCACTGGTTTTTTTTATTTCTTTTAAGAAAAAAGTAGACAAAAAATATTTTATTTTTTATTACGTTATTACATTATTTACTTAGTTTTATTGCTTAGGTGTTTTTATTATAGAGGTGTCAAAGTAAAGACTTTGTTGTGAAAATCTTTTAAAATTTGCGTAGAAGGGCTAGGATTATGCCAATTAGAAATTCGTCCTTTATAACATTTTTCTCTTTACAATATAAGCTATAAAAATTTATTATACGGCTGCTAGGCTTTTATTTACGCTTTGTAACATATTGTAATTGTATTTAGAAAAAAAGTTTAGAGAAAAATTTTTTCCTTGTAACGAATCTAATTTCTAGATGTTTCTAGATGTTTTCACGTAATTTTTAGCGTGATGAACAAGTTTGAACGTGAAAAATCATGATTTTTCCTGTTATTCGACTGTCTGCGCAAACTTTTCCCCCTACTTTTCTTTATATTTCGATATATAAGCAGCACGAGAAGATGCGAATTCTTATTCATTTGAGTTTGCTCGTACGAAAATCTTCCTTTCGGCTTCGATACAAGAATTTGTCGTTGTTGTGACTAGTATTCACCCAGTTTTATTCGAAAGTGATAACAATGGCTGCCACGAAAGAAGTTTCCAGTGATCAGAAGAATCTAGCCGATTTTGTTAAATCTACACACGTTTGCGATATTAGCAAATCGGACAACAAGATCGACATCGATAGAAGAAACGAACAGCGTTATTTACTACTATCGACAACGTATGGTCTTAATTCATCGTGTACTAAGAAGCTACATGTGGGATTGCAAGCAACAAACGAAGGTTATTTCGCACCAATTGTTAAATTAACGGGCAATTATGCGGACGGAATTTGTCTCGATACCGACACCTGGCAGCAATTTCAACTCAACATGGAACAGATGGACCTGTACTTGAGTGAGAATCAAAAAACCAAACCAAGTCCGATTATCATCAACAATATTTCCATCGGCTTCACCACCGCTTACGGATCGAGGGCTGTGATAGTGACTTACAAGGAAAATGTGGAACAATCTGCGAGTAATGGTGAAGCGGAGGAGCAAGAGCAGCTGCCCTTGAAGAAACGAAAAACACACAGTGTCACTATCGTGATGCAGAAAGCAACTTTTCTCGGCCTGGAAAATATTGCGAGATGCGTGGATGCACATTTGTCTCGACTAGTTTGCATCGCCGACACCGTCAACACCTGCGCCAATTACTTAATGAACGAGATAGAATTAAAACTCCCATCAGCTTACATAGATTGTGAAATTATAAAACTCATAGTTATCGGTAATTTTCAAGAAATTGAACGTAATGTACAAACGCAAATAAAGGATTTAACATTTTTGGATGTATATTTCAATATTGTATTCGAAGAATTACTTTCACTAGGATTTAATGAAATTGTGCGTATAATTTTAAAACGCAATTGCTAATTTTATAAAAATAAAAA
Source organism: Formica selysi (assembly GCA_009859135.1). NCBI lineage: Eukaryota > Metazoa > Arthropoda > Insecta > Hymenoptera > Formicidae > Formica > Formica selysi. The sequence continues at coordinate 27,012 of WHNR01000069.1, read as the reverse complement.
ATAAAAAATAAAAAATTATTGTCAATAAATATGAAGTTTATCCACCTTAAAAATCACAGCGTATTTTTTCCTTTACCCCTCTCTAATATTTTCTTTACTTCTTTACTACGCGCATAGAACATTCCATCAAAATAATATCAAAATGTTAGTTGAACGATAAACGAGCATCTTATTTCTAACATAAGCGCACACAGAGCACCGCTTATAAGCTCGTAAGCAGCGGTGCTCGATAAACGCTGGTACGTGCACATCCCCGCGAATACGCTTACTCGCGTCGCTCCCGCGGCTGCTTAGCAGCTAATCGGCCGCGGTGCTTTCCGCTCGTTCACGTACCGGGAAACGCTAGCGCGAGCATGCGGCCGCCGCGGTGGTGCCCCCGGAGCGCGGATAAACTTATTACTCAACGTATACCTACGATAAATATTAAAAATATTCGATGATCTTTTATTTATGAGTGCGAACGTAATCGGCAAAGCGTTCATTTCGCAAAATGGATGTACGGTGGAAACATCCTTGGACGTCGATCGTCTGTGGGCCTACGGGATGCGGAAAAACAATTTTCGTGAAAACGTTTCTTCGTCATTTATCCGGCATGTCAGATGTTCGATTCGAGAGAATTTTATTTTATTACGCAGAGTGGCAAGATGCGTATCAGCGTTTACAATGCGCCGCGAGTGAAAAAGAAAAAGAGAAAAAAGCACAAAAGACCGGTTACATTAATAATGCATTGATAAAATCGAAGAAAAATATAATCGAATTTCGCGAGGGATTACCGCGCTCGGAAGATTATTCCAACGATCCGCTCTCACCAAAATTAATAATAATTGACGATCTTATGAGGGAATCATCGTCGTGCGACGCTATCGTAGATCTGTTTACCAAAGGAAGCCATAAAAATCTCAGTGTTATACTCATCTCGCAAAATCTCTTTCATCAAGGGCGCGGACAGCGCGACATATCTCTCAAAGCGAATTACATAGTAGTTTTCAAAAATCCACGCGATCGCGCTCAAATTCGTCATCTAGCGCGTCAAATATATCCCGACGATCCAAAGTTTATGGAAGAAGCGTACTACGACGCTACATCGAGGCCACACGGGTATTTATTGCTTGATTTGAAACAATCGACTCCAGACGAATATCGCTTTCGCACGTGCATCTTTCCCGACGATACTCGGCATTACGCATACATACCGCGTAGATCGAACAATAGAAGTGGGGGCGTATAAAAGGGTAAAATTCGTGTTCGCAACTTGTCAGTCGTGCGATTACAGCGTAATGGTGAAAAAAGAAGAAGATAAAAAGTTGATGACATCGAATAGAGCAATAAAGAATGCTAGGCGGTCTATCGGTGAAAGAAGCTTATGCCTTTTAAAAACCTTGTGTCATTTGAAAAAAAATCAAAGAACTGTATTCTTGCGAGCCGCCGACAATAAGCTCATAAAGTGCATTCAAGAGTGCATTTTCAATACGCTAAAGGGTAACGTACCGCTTTGTTGTAGCGATAAAAAGCGATTAGCCAAACATAAAACGGTCCTACGGCGTGTTGCGACAAAACAAGGTAATTGGAAGATTAAAAGAAAACTGTTAGTACAGAGAGGTGGATTTTTACCCTATCTTATTGGACCTTTACTAGGGGTTATATTATCCCGGATTATCGGCGAATGAAAGAGAAAAATACAATCCTATATATCCCGTACATTCTCCGTATAGGAAAAATAATAAAAATAATAAAAAAGGAAAGTGCTAACACCTGTACTTTGAACAATGGAGAGGGCTAAGAAAATGGTTTTGATATCTACCGAAAATCTTGAGAGAATGCAGCGAATGCAACAGCAACCGGAAATGGCATCTATTACGATGACTGATAATTCGCCGAAGAAAAATACGGAAATATCAAGTGCGGAAAATGTAAATAATAATAATTCAGTACGAACTCCGGGAACAGCTTTATCGCGGCTCGATGCGGAGATGTGGCGTATTCTTAACCTCGCGACTCCTGTCGACGAGGACAAAAGATGGAAATTGTATAAGGAAGTACTCCAACGTTACCTTCACTTTGTTCAGGAAGCGAAAAAACGCTTACGTGAGGATATACAGGGTAACGGCGAGGACATTAATGACGAGCAGAACGAAGACACGAATTTGGATGTCGATGATAATGAATTTATGGAAACGTCAACTTTAATTAGCAGCGGCCGCGGCGACGGTAGCGCTAGTAGTAGTAGTAGTAGTTTCGGGAAAAAACGCGCACAATCGGCTGAAATGATCAAAAAAATTCTCGATAGTGTACCGAAATCTTATCGCGACAAAGCGCGAGCGCTATTAAAATATTTGATCGATATTCCGTCATCTAAAATTAGCTGGGATAGACGAGGACTCGTAACTATAGACGGCTCTGTCATAACAGGTTCGAATATCGCGGAACTTATAAACGACGCGATACGCGAGAGAAAAACAGTAAAAGCAACCGGAAGAATTCAGTTTGCTCGATTACTGCGTGACATAGGCACTCCTTCCAATCTCATAGGAAATCGTGATTTATTACATACGTACGCCCGATCTCAGCGTATTAAAATCGTGGTACCGCGCGGAAGTTCCACTCCGAGAACTTCGACCGAGCGTTCAAAGTCGTACAGACGTAAGGTAGACGAAACAAGCGATACCGAAGGTGATACGCTATTTGTATCCGCCGACGAGGACGAAGGCGACAAAACAGTAACGAGTTACGCAGATTTTCCGACAAAGAAAAGAAAAAAATTGCTCGACTGGAGCAAACTCGAATGATGGAACTCGAAAAATTGTATTACAGTCCCTCGCACTATGCCGGCTATTCGGCGACGGATAATTTATCGCGAGCTGCTAAACCGAATTTCTCACGTAACGAGGTCATCAACTGGCTTAAATCGCAAGACGCATACACGCTACATCGGCCGATACGTCGAAAATTTCCACGCTTACATTATAACGTGATAAATATCGATGACTTATGGGAGGCTGATTTGATCGATATTCGTAATCTCAAGAGCTATAATGATGGTTATTCATATCTATTAACGGTTATTGACGTACTCAGTAAATTCGTTTGGGTAGAACCTTTGCGCGACAAAACAGGTGCCTGCGTGGTAAAAGCCTTTCAACGCATATTCTCGAGAAACAAAGAGCCTACCCGTATACCTGCAGACCGACAAAGGTAAAGAATTTATTGCACGACAAGTACAAAATTTCTTAAAAGAAAAAGATATTCGTTTTCGCGTAGCTCGTAATCCCGATATTAAAGCAGCTATAGTGGAACGTTTTAATAGAACGCTCAAGGAACGAATGTGGCGATATTTTACGCACAAAAATACGCGACGCTACATCGATGTTTTGCAGGATATCGTTGGTGCTTACAATCATACCCGGCATTCCACCATCAAAATGCAACCTGCAGTCGTTACGAGGGAAAATGCGCGAATCGCGCGTGAAAATATGAATCGTCGCTGGAACGACAACGGTGATGGGGTGAAGAAAAAGAATCGCGGGCAAAAGGCTAAATATAACGTGGGCGATTTCGTGCGTGTCAGTAGAGCAAAAGTAGCCTTTGAGAAAGGATACGAGGCAAAGTGGAGCGAAGAAATATTTCGAATTCACCGTGTTCTCGAATGGAGAAAACCACGCGTATACGAATTAAGCAATTTAGCGGGCGAAGTTATAGAATGGATTTTTTATGAACAAGAATTAGCATCTGTTATTAAAGACTTGCAAGGGGAAGAATTTGTCGCCGACCGTGTGATAAAAAGTAGGGGACGTGATAACAATAAACAATTATTAGTTAGTTGGCAAGGATATCCTTCAAAATTCGATTCTTGGATACCCGCTTCAAGTTTAAAATCTTTGAATTAAAAATGAGGGAGGAAGGATTTTATATGATTCTCCCGAGTAATAGCAGCATGCGTTTTTTTCCGGAGAATAAAACCACGTGTTTCACCACTGAATTACCTCAACGTATAGACTTGCAGGGATGTTGGGAAGTAGCGCTCACGGAGATTCAATTTCCGACTAGCTTTCTTCTTATACGTCCTGGAGAAGGAATCATAAAATTATCATATTCAAGAATTCACGATAGATCCCCAAAAAAAGAAAATCAACGCTAAGAAAGCTGAAATACCATCGGGTATTTACTCAAGTTTGCACGATATTATAGAAGCTGTGAATTACTCTGCAAAATCCGTGGGTTCGCATATCCATTGGCAATTTGGCGCTATTATCGGGCGCAAAATTATTATGAAACTTTCCTGCGACATTATGAAATGTGACATGATTCATTATGTAAATTTTTCCGAAAAACTTTGCCGAATACTCGGCTTCGATACGAACAATAAGCTCAATGCTAGCGTAGTGGATCATTTACCGTTATGGCTCTTAAATGAAACCGACTTCAATATACAGAATGACGACGAGAAGCATGGTAAAATTGAAAATAATACCGGTACATCAGGCGTTTTACCTTCCTGGATTTATGACGATGTTGAAATTTATACATCGCCATTTTACGTATTTCCGCGCGAACGCGTAATAATAGCCGCCGAACCAGCTAGTTTGTTGCGCGGTATCCCCGACAAGCTCTTTGTCTATTGCGATATTTGCGAACCCTATATTACTGGTGATGTACAATCTCCTCTTTTGCGAATAGTCGCACTCGATGTTGGAAATGATTACGCGTTCGCGTATACTCAAATAAAGCATTTCTCGCACACTCAATACATTGCCCTGCGTCAAACGTCTTTTCGCACAATCGAGATAGATATAAGAGATCAACTAGGACAGAGTATACCATTCGAATTTGGAACGCTGACAGTGACATTACACTTTAGGCGTATCGAGTAGATAACATAATAATAATTAGAGACCGCGATAAAAAATTAAACGTTAATGGATTATTATTCGACGTATTACGGCGAGTTACAAAACGGCGGCAGTCGCGGCGGTGGAATTCCGCGAGTTTTCGTCGGATCGCCCTATCAACGAGGTCACGGTATTGGTAGTTTTCTCGGAGGATTGTTCAGACGAGTACTACCTTATTTAACCAGAGGCGTACGGACTGCGGGGAAAGAAGCTTTACGTGCCGGTGCTAATATAATCGAAGATGTTGAAAACAATATGCCGTTTAAGGTAGCGGCCAAACACCGATTTGAAGAATCGCGCGACAATCTTAAGAGAAAAGCTAAAGAAAAAATAAGTAGTTTGATGAAGGGTTCGGGTTATAAGTCGGATGCAAAAATGCATGTAGCTCAGTTTCCTTTCGGCGGGCTCAACACGCGCATCGCTAAATCCGCGACATTACGTAGACGACGCAAGGCGCGTAAGAAAAGTTCGTCAAAGAGCCAGACGCGAGGGAAAAAAAGAACAAATACGAAAACATCGAAAAATAAGAGAAGAAAAAAGCGCACTACGGTGAAAAGACTTAAGACATCCGCGAAAAGGCGTAAAACTGCTAGAAAGCGCACCGTATCCGACATATTTTCTTAAACGGCATATATTCTAAACACATCTAACAGTGAGAATTACAGCGACGACAAAAAAATTTGCGGTAAATAAGCAGGTCCTTTCTTCACACGCATTCGAGCGAGTGTTTAAAGAGCGAACTCGATCTCTTTTCTTTACCGCCCACACAAACTAGTATCGAGAGTTCGCAATGGATTCATTACAAACCCGTGACTTCGCTCTCGGACGATTCCCCGATAGAATTCGTCATCCCGGGTCACGGAGAAGAATATTTAGATCTCACGCACACCATGTTAAGTCTTCGCGTACGCGTAGAAACGTCGGGCAATTCCACGGGGCATACTTCGGGTGCAACCGTCACGGCCACTATAGGCCCCGTAAATCATTTACTTCATTCCATGTTCAATCAGATCGACGTGTATTTCAATCAAAAGCTCGTGTCGCCTCCAAACAACGCTTACGCGTACCGCGCGTACATCGAGGCGTTATTAAATTATTCTTCACCCGCAAAAACTTCCCATCTAACCTCCTGTCTACGGGACGCGGATACACCCGGTCAAATGGACGAACCGGTGGAATCAAAATCGCCAAATTCCGCTCTCGTGAGACGCGCGCGTTACATTCACGGCGGGCGAGCGCTAGATCTTGTAGGGCATCTCCATTGCGACGTTTTCAATCAAGACAAATTTTTAATTAACGGTGTAGAAGTACGCTTAAGGCTCGTCCGTTCGAAAGATTCGTTTTGTCTTATGGACAGTAACGGTTCATCGTCGAAAATTCATATACTGGATGCGAGCTTACTCGTGAGAAGGGCGAAAATAAGCGCCGGATTATTACTCGCGCATGCTAGAATGTTGAGTAAAGTTACGGCCAAATATCCGCTCACGAGAGTCGAAGTTAAAACATTTACGATTCACAGTGGTGTTGTGGGTGAATCGTTAGATAATGTAATACTCGGTCAACTTCCGAAAAGGATAATAGTCGGCTTTGTTAATAATAAAGCGTTTAATGGTGATAGAAAATTAAATCCGTTTAATTTCAAAAATTACGGAATAAATTTATTCTCGCTATACGTCGACGGTATGCAAATTCCTAGTAGACCGTAGTAGGTGAGATAGGCCGCTGCTAACCCACTTCACCCATGAGAGCGAGAGAGATGGATAGAGAGATAGAAAAGGATGGAGATATGGATTAGAACAGTTTGTTGACGACCGAGAGGGGAAGCGCGGTCAGGGGGGAAGAGGAGGGGGGGTACGTTGGGCGAGAGGGGAAGCGTGGTGAGGGGGGTCGGGGGAGCGCGTGACGTCACGGGAGGGAGCGGGTATGAATCGCTAAGATTGCCCGTGAGATGGCGCTCGACTCGATCGGGGGTCGCGCTTACCGACTCGCCCTACGTACCCCCCTCCTCTCCCCCCTGTCCACGCGTCCCCCTCGGTCGTCTACAAACTGTTCTAATCCATATCTCCATCCTTTTCTATCTCTCTATACATCTCTCTCGCTCTCATGAAAGTGGGTTAGCACCGGCCTATCTAGACACCCAACAAAATCAACGAAATCGCCCGGGAGATGACGCTCGACTCGATTGAGGTCGCGATTTCTCCCGGCGCGATTTTACCTTGGCGCGACTCGACCTTGACGCGACTCGTTCCTTAAGGAGGTAACGGCGATCTCTCGCGCTGCTCTTAGCGCGTGATCCGTTATCGCGATTCTTAAGGGACGCGCGTCGCTTCTAGCGCGCGATCCGCGAGCGGACGCTGATATATGACGCCGAGGGAGATGGATAGAGGAAAGGTTAGCGGCGATACGAGCGCGCTTATCGCTCGAGCGAGATAGCGAATCGTTGAAAGGTTGTGGAATAAAGAGAGATTGTGTTTTTGCGCGAGAGGAGAAGCGTTTTTATTGTTTTTCTTTTACAATATTTTTAATATATTAATAATGTGATAATACGAGTATGCGAATAAGCGTATCACGATTCTCCGAAGAGCAGAGCCTGCAGCTCGCAATCGACGAAATCGTTGCGGTCGAAGTTCTCATTATCGCGTATCATCGTGGGAATAAGCGTTGAATCGTGAGCGCCTGCCGCGATATCGAGAAAACGAGTCAGCTTGTTATCCACATGCGCGGTTAAACTGTTTAAAGATGTAACGATGCGGTTAACACAAAGTTCTAGATTTAATATAGTTAGAACGGTGCTCTTCGATACGGCCAGACGAACTTTGGGTGTTTCGAGACGGAGTATTCGGAGATTGTTGAGTGTACCGAATCGCAGCGTTAACTGTTCGATATATATCGGTGCTGGAGGACGCGCCTCATCGCGCTCGTCGGAGCGAAAATATGATAGAAGCGTAGATCGTAGATCGAGCAATTCCTTCCACATATCCAGCGTTAGCGAGATCTCCATGCCGTGGCAATCTCCAAGAACGATTTCCACAAAAGAGGGTCGACTAACATTAACACTGACTTCGAGATGTTTGTACGCAGTTTTGGTCAATGGATAGCGTCTTCCTAAGATTCTGAGCGGCCGCACAATCGAAACATCCGCGTCACATCTAGGCGTTCGGTCGCGATCTCGTCTGAAAATGGATGCGGGTGATAAGAGAAACGACGCTAGCGGATTATTAGTTCGAATAAACATTTAATAGTCTTACCCATTGTCCTGTTTAGCTCTTTTAGCGTATTCCGCGCTATCCTCGCGGTCTCGTTCGGTTAGCCTCGATCGATTGTCAAATGAGTGCTGCTGTTGCGGTGGCCCACCCATTGTCGCGTACATTATCGCTCGTTTTTTTCGTTCGTAGGCTTCGGCGTTCTCCGTCGACAATGAAGCGCTTAACTGATGGATGGTCTTTATATACTCGCGTAGAGATTTCTTCTTCCTCTTTCGCGCGCGTCCTCTCTTATATTCTATTTTTAAAAAATGACGGCAGAGTCGCTCTAGTCGTCCTCCTCGTCGATTCTCTCTCTCTCGGTCACGTCGCTAAGACGATAAACGCGACTTAGGAGATCGCGCAATTGCCTTAGCAGCCCATCCGTAGGACACTCGATACCGAGCGCGTGTAGATCGAAAGGACTCGCCGAAGTTACGATATTCGTAAATTCGTTAAAGGCGTAAAATTGACGTTTGGCGAAAAAATATAGATTGCCGTCGATATATCGAAAGGCTGACGTTATCGCGGGCGGTATTCCGGGAAATATATCTTTTAATGGAGCGTGTCTAATAACTATCATGCGGCACTCGTCAATCTCCGCTACCTTGTCGTCGTCGTAGATCGCGTAGGTTCGTCCCGTGTGCGTGTTTATCGCAGCGTTAATCTTAACATTTCGAGGAAGTCCGATATCGTGGAGATATCTTGGCCAACCCGATTTTAGCTTAAGGCTAGGATATTCCGCGAGGTAGATCGAATCGTCCGCGAATAGCGCGAGATCGCCCGAGGGTCTTCGATACGCGGCGGATAGGCGCGTGAAATTCGCTGGGAGAAACGCCGCGTAATCCGTGAGCCTCATGGGCCTACCGTAGCGTTTCTCGATTACGTCGATTGACCACACATTACGGCGATTAGCTATATATAATCGGTGATTCATTATCAGCGCGGCGTCCACGCGCCGTAAAGCGCAGAGATCCGCGCGCGCGGGGTCAATTGGCGAGACACTAGTCGTAGCGGGCGCCGCGGTAGTCGCGGGAGTCGCCGTTGGATAGTTTCCGTCGTCGTGAGACCCGTACAGATTCTGTATAGCCAGAATATCCTCTATGCTCAACTTAACCGGAAATTGATTCTCGATATCGGGTATATATGGAAACATTATCGAGTCGTTGCGCATGCTGTGTTGTAGACCCAAAGCGTGGCCAATCTCGTGCGTCAGCGTTTGCAACAAATGATGCGTGTTGGGAGGATTTTTATTTAGATACACATGCCACGGTTCTGAATCGTCAACGTGTACCTCTGACGCGAAATCAGTCATTCCAGAGGGAAAGAACGCGTGAGCTAGGGCTCCCCCGGGACCGTCGAAGGTCGCCGGACAAATGCCTATATTCCTGCGATTCGCGTAAGTGTGCGCGCCCGTTCGATACGATATCAATATATCGGGTCGCAGCGGGTCGCGCGCGAAGGTTAGCGACGAATTCACCGCCCATAACGCGAACGCCGCTTCGGCCGTTCGCGAGAGTTCCTCGCTAGCTACCTGAAAATTCCACGTGAGGCGCGTTTTCGGCCATTTTCGCGCGATCGGGCTATACGCGCGATCGGGAATATCCGCGAGACCGCATCGCGATTTGCGCATAAGGCTAAGCGTAACTGCGTCTAACTCGCCGTTTCCTGATAATTGATAGTATTCTTGAAACAGCGACAAAGCGCGACGCAGAGATGTCGCGTTATCGGATGATAACGATTCTCCGTTGTCCTTTAGAAAACCGTACGCGCGCAGGAAGCGAAGCGCCTCGGCCTTTTCCGAATTAACGGGCGCGGCGGCCGTCGCGGCGACGAGCGTCGTCGCTAAGACGAGAAGAACCGTCTTCGCGTTAGTCATCGCGCGGAGCGGGGAAAGACGCGGGAAACTATCGAGAGACGCCGGGCGCGATTGATTCGCGCGTTCGGCGAGATGCCTATTTTTATCGTTGACGAATTCGGCGCGGGTGGGGGAAGAGGAAATGCGATTCGTTCGAAAAAGAGTCGCAGTTCGCCCCGATTAGAGGGACGCGACCTTTCGACGGTGAGCGAACTGGGATGCGCGTTATCTAGCGGACGCTCGAGTTCCTCTCGCGGTTTTACTTTTTTATTATTTCTATTTTTATTATTTCTATTTTTATTATTCGTTTATCTTCTAAGAAGAACACTTGACGAGCGATTAGAGAAACGTACCCTTTCCGGCGACGATAAACATCCATCGCGTATCCGGGATGCGCGTTATTTAGCGGGCGCTCGAGTCCCTCTTATCACATTATTTTTTGTTATATATTTTCCTCTATAATCTATTTTTATTACTTGTTTATCTTCGCTCGTACCGCGGCATCCGCGCGTCGGTCTTTATAAACGTGAGATCGTTTCGAGAAGCGTCAAAGTATTCTCGCTCGCGAAATAGTAAAGTGACTAGTCGACGAAGCGCGAAATGGTATAAGAGCAAAGTGGCGAGGTGTGAAATAACGAGAATTAAAATCAGTCGCGAACTACTCGATATGGAACGAATCGAGCAGATAATTAACGCGGCCGATTATATTAATGTGAACGGTGATTTAATTGCAATAAAGGCTTACGTTTTGTGAGATCTCGCCTCGGATTTGCGCGAGGAGGCGCGAGGCATTATCGAGAACAGTCCGGATTTGCTCAGACTGAACTTTCAGCTGGATGGAGACATCGATATCGCGCGTTCAATGTAAGTATCCGATTAAAATTTTTATAATACTTTTTATAATAAATTATAATTTGTAATAATCCTTCTACTTTTTTACTTTAGACAACAGATAGAAGATTGTATAAGAACGGCGCGAGAATCGCTCTATGATTTATTTACGAAGACGAGGACTATGCTCGCGCAGGCGCAAAATGTTCACAGCGCGTTGCGCGACGCTCGCCAACGCGACGTCGCGCTAGCCCCCGAGCAATTTGAGTTTCGTGATCGCGACTTCGCCATTCCTGAATTAATCGACAGGCTTCACGAACACGAGAATAGGCGAGTTATCGCGTCACCGATCGACGAAGAGCCCGAATCGCGGCCAATCAGCGAGGAGCCCGAATCACAGCCAATCAGCGAGGAGCCCGAATCGCGGCCAATCGACGAAGAGTCTGAATAGCGACCGATCGACGAGAATCCTGAATCGCAATTAATCGACGAGGTGCCCGAATCGCAGCCGATGGAGGACGAGGCCGAACCGTCGACGGGCGACGAGAATGAACCGCCAGCGAATGTACAATTAGAGGGTTACGAGCCCGAATCACAACCGTTCTTCGAGCTATAACTTCACGCGTTAACAAAATTTGATTTTTTTATACTTATATATTTCGTGTATTACGCATTTGTAAAATGTGATTCTTTATGAATAAATGTGATTCTTTATGAATAAATACTATATATTAAACGAAGCGTTGATTCTTTTCGCTTCTCTTTCCTTCTTCGATATTCTCTCGCTCTCGCGCTATCTTTCTTTCGTAGTAAGCGTTGGCGCTCTCTTATCGCGGAAGGGTACGCGCTCGCGATAAAAATAGTATTCGTTATATATATAAATATAAATTTATTTTATAATATAAAATACTAAAATAAAATAGATTTATTTTCATTTTATTATAATAACACTAATCAGATAATCGAACACTTTTCTGACGGACATCTGTATAAAATAGGAGATGCGCGAGCTATTATCGTGGGAAAAGATACGCGACCGCGATAAAAGAAAAAACGCGGTTCGTTAGTATAGCGTGTATTTTGCGACAGTATGACGAATACATTAATTAAAACTTAAAATAAATGATTAAATTTATAGATTATATAATTCACTCGGTACATTATATATAATTAAATTTGTAGGTTATATAATTGATAATAGATTCGATACATTATATAAAGCTTAAAATATAATTAAGTTTATAGATTAAATAAGTGACTCGATATGTTATATAATATATGATGATGCATAATATACAATAATTTGATATAATTTATAATACAAACGAGTAGATATAAAATATTATAATATAGAATCAATCGCACATATTACGCAAATGATCGCGTCGTTCGAACCACCAATCGTGCAATTTACAAGCGTTCTCTAACGCGCAATTCTTCGCGTGATATCCGCAGCGAAAGGCTCGCGAAGCGTTTAGAGTTTCCAAACGTTTGATATCCTCGTAATCAGCGTCGATAGTCTCGACGGAGACGGCAACGTCGCGATCGTCGGCAACGTTTCCTAAGATCTCGATTAGCCATTTTTTCTTCTCGTGACCTTTAACGTAGATTCTTATCGCTGAATCGGGGCTAGATTCTCGACATACGGCGTCCCGAATGAGTTTTTTCATCGACCCGTAATTCACGTGTCCATCATTCCACTTTAATTGATGATGATTAGATGTCAACCAACACGCTCGAGATTTTTCCGCTCTCGTTAACAAATCCCAAGACATCGGTGGGCGAAAGATGTGATGCGTCAATTCTGCGCCATTTCTTAACACGGCTACTTCTTTCGCGACGAATTTCTCATTAACTACGAAACCTTGAAGATCGACGAAGATCGGTGCGTCCATCACCGTTATTAGCGGTACTCGAAGTGTGCGCCTCTATTATTCTCTCTTCATATTTTGAATATCATCGCGCTTATACGATTCTGCGCACAACGTTGGTGAGCGGATTGTACTCCATCACTCGATCGTGAATGATAAGACAGTAAGCTGTGGTATCAGAGGGAATATTCTCCTTGCAATCGAACTCTATGCGAACGTCCACGGTGGCGCTTTTAATCGATTCGTTTTGTCGTGAACAATCGATGACTACGAGCGGGCCATAGACTAAAAATTTATTCAGATTTAAGAGCGCTTCGTCATTGTCGCATCCGTAATACGTTCTTCGAAATTTTGAGTACATATCGTATAGCACTGCGACTTTGCGCTTATCGAAATCTAAATTCATATCGTCGTAAGGATAGAAATCGGAATTAAGATACAATTTGATATTAGTTAGTTTGCAATCGTCGAATAGGGAAGGCTCCTCGGATAGAACGTTCTTCTTTCCGGACTGTAGCGCGAAGATAACGTATCGCGGTTTTTCAAGTTGCGTCGCCGCTTTGACAGCCCACGAATGTTTAGTCGTGCTCTGTAGAAGCGGAAACTCGTAGAGATCCCACGAGCGAAAAGCGACGCTCAGATATCGTCCGCTATCCAATGTGCGCAATAACCTTAATTTATTAATATCGTTTAACACTATATGTGGCATTCGCCACTGTATCTTTAATAAAACGATTTTAGGCTCTTGCGTTTCGCGCGATATGATACAATTGTTATCATTACGCGCTCGTATTAGAATAAGTTCGTGTCGCGCGTTGATCACGACACGCTTGTAATCTTCACAAAAACTTAATAGCTGAGAGGTACGCAAAAGTTGAAATCGTTGATCGACGAATGAGTTGCCGCTGATAAATCCCATCCGGCGTTCTTTAATATCTTGCTTTTTTCGACTGACAGCGACGCGTAATTCTTAATCGTGCTAGTTATCCCAACATTTCTGCTTCGATCGATTTCCACACCGTCGAGTTCGTAGCGAATCTCCTCGAACATAAACGCCGCGCAATTGTTCACTAGCCTCGTCACCGACGCAGTTCCCTCTTGCGCACTCGGCGACTCTTTAGACTCGAGTCTACCTTCTATGTAGAGAAAACTATCACATGGTAATGTGTACAAATCTTGCTGTTGTATAGGAATTCGTATCTCGTCGCTATTCCCAAACGTAGTATTAGCGTAAGGATTGTATGTGTGAGTTTCAATCTTGACGATACAATCGTCGAAGATCGGCTCCCCGCCGATGCTTAGAATGTCGCACATTTCACTTTTACGGAGAAACGGTTCTTGGTACGACGAAACCCAAAGAGCGCAGGAAAGCCGCGTTAGCGGTGGTTAACCTTCCTCCCTTTTTCTTTCTCTTTTTCACGTCTAGGGGCGACGCGATAGCGACGATGGGCGCGTTTCTCGCATTCGATCCGTTCACTACGAGCATCGCGCACCTCTCTATCGTCTTCGCCGCACGTGCAGACGAACTGTGATCTCTTCGCCGCGAAAATCGATTAATCTTCCGTTCTGATCCACGACACGCACATTTATATCAGTAATGGTCCGCGCGATGATCGGGAGGTAAATGATCTGCGCTGGGATCTCCGACACTTTATATCCGGGTGGAACATTAGGCGCGAACTCGTGTATAGTATGCGCGGATTTGTCATTGTGATACGCTCCTGTCGCGACATTACACTCTACTCTAATGAGATTAATAGCCATAATATTTATCGGCTTATCAGACGCGTACCATTTATTCGATTGTAACACGCGAGACGAGAAACCCAGTAGCGAACCGATGTTATCAGGTTTTGTGAAATTTACTCGATACGCGCACTTAATCTCGCTTCTCATAGTGTTATCATTACCGCGAAGCGTTATAGAATTTTCACTCTTATCACCGTTGTCATCGTCTTCGAAATAGTCGTCGTCGACACTGTATATATAATCGTCATCGCTCGTTTCCATTTTCTCGTTTTCGCGCTCTCGTCTCTCCTCTCTCACTCGTCGTTTGCGATGAATCGCGGCTCTTAGATACGCGCTGATAGCGCTTAACTCGTAAGATCCCACTGGAATCGCGATAATCTCGTCGTTGTCGTCGAAGTAAAATTTATTATTCGTGGAATTTACATTCGGTATCGTGTTATAAGTCTCGAAATTTGTTAAACCTAACTCGTAATCATCGTCGTTTAAATCTAGAGGCGGAAAGTAACTCGCAGCGAGAATGCTGCTTCGTCCGGAAAGAGTAAGAGTTAGCGACATGATTGACGAAAGTAATCGAACTGCGTTCGATCGACGAGCGACGGTCGATATTATAGCGCGCGATTCCTCCAATCGACCCCCCGGAGAAATCGAAGACTCAATTGTCCACAGATATTCTGATCACGCGTTTGCTCGGAGCGACGATTGTATCGAATATTAGCATCGCGCCTCAGATAACGCGCGAGTTCGCGCGGAGGACGAAGATTGCCGAAACCGTCGTAATAGATCGCGTCGCCCCCTTTTTTCGCATATGCCACCCAATGAGTACCCGGGCCGGATGCGTCGTCTAAATTCACGATGCCGCTCTCATCGCGGCGCGCCCGCGATGGAAGCGCGTCGCGCATAAACACGCCTCTAAAGTGAGGCACGCGCGAGAGTATCGCCGCGCGATTTAACTGTTCATTCGTCGTTACTCCGACGGATGGGAGAATTCCTAGCGTCTGTTTACGCGAAGTTTTTTTTTAGCTCTTCCTCTTCTTCTCGTCGTGGACGCGCCACTTCCGCGCTTGTACGGTGCGAGGTATAAACCACGACCCTCCATTGCGCGATCGTGACGCTGCAATTCCTCCAACTGTCGTCGCGCCGCTTTGCGATCGTGCACCGCTTTCGCGATTCCCGCCGCTCCTCCAGCCAAAGAACCGAGAGCTCCCAATAACGGCAGCAGGGGCAAGAAGCCGCCGCGGTTCGCTATCGGAAGCGTTCTTTTCCTCGTAGCGGTCGTCCTCCTTTTGCTCTTCTTTCTCTTGATTCTCGTCGCACTCATTCCAAGTTTTGTTTTCGATTTCATAGCTATCCATACAGCCGTCGCTGCGGCTCTCTCGCCGAGAGTCGACTCTTTAGCCGCGACGCGCTCGCGCGCTCTCTCAGCGAGCGCGCGGTCAGCGGTGTGTCGATCGGTGAGCTCGCCGCTCCGCGAGTACGCGATATCGTGCTCGCGGCAGGCCGCGTCCAGAGGATTGATGCCTCGATCGCCTCGCGCTAATCGTTTCGCGAGACGAGTACCTGGCCCACAAAATTGATATCCGGGTATATGTAATTCGAAGGGGAGCGCGTTTATCGCTCTATTCAATAAGCCGGCGCCGCTGATATCACCGATTACACCGTACCGCTGCTTCGCGAATTGCATTCGCTGCAATCTTTAACGAGCGGCGCCGGGCCGTCGATGTGCGTTCGTTGCCAGGGACGATTGTAATGCTCCAGGCATCGACGGTAGCGCCGCACCTCCGGATCCAATCTTATATGTTCGGGCAGTTTCTCCCACAATCGTTCCACATAGCGACCGAAGTGTTTTAGTAAAATTACTTTCGGGATAAACCGCAATTGATCGGTGGCGAAATCGAGAATATCGTCACCGTCTATTAATAAAATAAACATCTCGATTCACCGCGCGTGATTCGCTACTGCGCGATCGACGGCGATCTATTCGTATATAAATAAAGAGATCTCGCCCTGCCTCGCGCGAGTGTACCGCGCACGCGCGCGGCGAGAGGAATGCGCTTCGTGCGGCAGCCGATCGCGATAAGGGTGACGAATCTCGATAGTAGGGCGCGACCGTCTGAGGAAGCGCGCAGACACGGTCGTCTATTGCCGAACGCTATTCGCTGCCTCATTTGCGGTCCCTCTAATTGTGGTAAAACGAACGCGCTGATAAGTTTGTTGGAGAGCCCGCACGGTGTACGCTTCGAGAACGTTTACGTTTACTCGAAGTCATTGCAGCAGCCTAAATATCAGTATTTAGAGAATTTATTGGCGCCGATGGAAGATATAGGTTATTTCACATTTTCCGATAACTCTGACGTTATTTCGCCTAGCGAAGCGCTCCCGAATTCTATATTCGTATTCGCCGACGTAGCGTGCGACAAACAGAATACTATTAGAGAGTACTTCGCTATGGGTCGACACTCGAATATCGATTGCTTCTATCTGTGCCAAACGTACGCTAAAATACCAAAGCATTTGATTCGAGATAACGCGAATCTGTTGATTCTTTTTAAGCAAGATGGCACTAATTTGCGTCACGCATACAATGATCACGTGAACACGGATACGTCGTATGAGAATTTTCACGCGCTATGCCGCGCGTGTTGGCGATATAGATATGGTTTCCTAGTGATTGATAAAGATAGCGCGCTTAGCGCCGGCAGATATAGGCGAGGGTTTAACGATTTCGCCGTACCATAGAGCGATCAGTCGTCGCGAATATGTCGAACGCATCGATCGCTCTCCCTCCCGCGAGCGAGAAGGACCGATTTATTAATCACGATGGCTGCGACGGATATCGGTGAACGAGAGAAGACGGCGAAAGAGCTCGCTAAGACGCGCGCATCGATTCGTAAAAAACACAGAGCGTTAAAGACCGGCAAAATGGAGAACGAAATCGCGATGGAGAGCCGTTTTAAGCCAATCGTCGACCCGCTGCGGCGCATCGCCGAGCGCGCCGAGCGAGACGAGATCGAGCGAGACGAGATTAAACGCGAAATGATAAAGCGAGACGCGATCGACGCTTCGCCCGTAACGACGAGCGTCGAGGAAAAATGGAATGAGGAAAAATGGAAGGAGGAAGAGTTGACCCCCGCTTGGAAAAAACCTAAAGTGAAACGAATACGAGCGCGACGACGATTAGATGCCGTTTCTACTCCGTCAAACGTGTATCCTATCGAGAGAGATCCATTCGCGCGGAACGAAACTGAAGAGGAAACGTTCGAACCTGAGAATCTTGAATCATCCTCAACGTTTGAAACACCTGTTAAGCGAACCTCGCGAATTTCTCAAGATTACGAAATGCCACACGGCCGGCTAGGACCGTTGGGACGAAAATACTTGGGGGCTCTTCTCGGCGGAGAAGCGCCAAATGAGATCGATCACGTTTACGGAGTGTACATGAGCGCGAAAGGCGCGATGCTTGGCAATAGGCGATTCAATATAGACGCGAATGACTCCATACTTATAGATGAAATTAAATACATCGGTACCCCCGGTTTATACGAATTAATCTTCATGAAAAATCCTGATAGTCTCACATATACTGAAAAGGATAAATTAACATACAAGGGTATATTGTTAATAACGAACGCTCATAAACGCGACCATGACGCTAAAAAATCTGTTTTAGGAAATAAAGGATACAAATACAGGTTTGTTATCGCTCCGCTTATTCACGGCAGCAGCGCAAAAAAGATGGGTGCGGGTCGCGTACCGTCAACCATGCGAGTCACGAACGATAGAATCGATTACATTCATTGGGACGATCCAAACGAATTAGTGGATCGTCTGCGATTGCTGGACGCTTCGCGTCGAGCTGGCAACAACGCTCACGAAAACGAGATTCTATCGATAATCGAGGAGCTTCGCGAAACGGGAGCGATAGTATAAATCGAACTGTCGCATCGACGATCACCGCAGTCGTGCGTGGAATTCGCGATGTCCGTGAGCAAATTCGGCACGCCTTTAAAAAACCGCGGCTATGACGCGAGAACCGGAAGACTACGTCCGGCTATCGAATCTCTGCGAAATTACGTGCGCGATAACGCGCTGTCTAAGCTCTTCCGTCGAATACGACGCGAGAGAGCGCAAGATAAAGCGTCTGGCTAAGCCGGAGGAGGACGCCGACGCGACGAGCAAAAGCTACGTTGAAGGAATTACGTCGCAATTGAGAAAAGACGCGGACGAAGCAGGGAAAGGCGTCATTCTACTATTCACGAGACTCACCCAGCTCGATAACGCTCTGGGTATACGAATAGACGCCGCGAAGAGTTTTGTTTCCAAGATCGAAGCGCGCGACGACGTTTTGAGTAAACGGATAGACGCTGTGGAAAATTCCGTTTCGAGAACAGAATCTAACTCTAACGCTCTAGGTAAACGAATCGATGCCTTAGATAAACGAATTAATAGTTTAAGCGATCAAATCGATGTCGCAAAAAAAACAATATCGCTCAACGCTGCGGAGTCTTCGACGAAAAGCGCGAGCGATCGTAAAATACTGTTCAATCAGGGGAAAATAATACAGGAACTAACCCAAAAATCGCGCGTCGCCGCGAATTGTGCGACTGATTCTGCGGTGAAAATACGAGAATTAGAAAATTCAACATCGCAATTGAAGAGAGACGCGGACGAGCTATCGGGGAGAGTGACAAAACTAGCGAAGATTCGCGAGACCAGCGGCGACACTCGGAGCGGCGAGCCGCTCGAGAGAGAGATCCCGCCCAACGTCATCCTTGAAAAAAGAGAAGAGAATTATGAGCGCCGAAAAACGAAGACTAGTCGAGGAATTGCACGCGCCCGCGAGAAGAAACTTTCCGCGTCGTCGCGTCGCGATACGCGGGTACGACGACCTATGGCAGGCGGATGTGGTCGAGATGCGTCCTTACGCGAGACTTAACAAAGGCCACAACTACATACTCACCGTTATCGACGCATTAAGCAAATACGCTTGGGCTATACCGCTTAAAAGCAAGAGCGCGAACGAGGTTACACGAGCGTTATCTAAGATAGTGCGAGACTCTAAGCGGTGCCCGAAAAATCTGCAGACCGACAAAGGAAAAGAATTCTATAACGCTGAAGTGAGAAAATTCGTGGAAAAGCGCGAAGTGAATCATTATTCGACGTACTCGGTGATGAAAGCGTCGATCGTTGAACGATTTAATCGCACACTCAAAAATTCTATGTGGAAATATTTCACGCTAAGCGGAACGTATAAATGGATAGACGAATTACCTCGACTCGTCGAGGAATATAACGCGCGAAAACATCGTACTATAAGTATGAGACCCGTCGACGTGACTCCAGCGATCGCTGATAAACTTTTAAATACGGTATACAGCAATATAAAAATCGCGACTCCGGCTAAATTCAAAGTAGCTGATCCAGTACGCGTCAGCAAGTTTAAGACGATCTTCGAGAAAGGCTTCACACCTAACTGGACCACTGAAATTTTTCGAATAGCCAAGATACAACGAACTAATCCTGTAACGTATCTGCTGAAGGATTCGCGCGGCGAAACGATCGCCGGAGGATTTTACGAGCACGAGTTGCTGCGCGTCAACGATCCCAACGTGTATCTCGTGGAAAAGGTGCTGCGCCGAAGAGGCAACGAAGTTTACGTGAAATGGCTGGGAATGGACGAGTCGCACAATTCTTGGATAAATAAAACGGCTGTATTACGATAAAAATGTATTTTTATTAAATAAAACTACATATATTAAATACAACTATATATTAAATACAACTACATATATTAAATAAAATTATTCGTTAGAAAAATAAAAATTATCGCGTTCCATAAGGGTTCTCTCTCGCGCTCCATACGGGTTCTCTCTCGCGCTCCATACAGATTCTTTCTCGCGCCGCTACGCGGCCGCCGCGTCCTGCGTTTTCTCTTTCGCGCTTTATACGGACTCTTTCTCCCGCTCTATATGTATTCTTCATCGCATCGTTAAGCGAACGTCGTATCTCGCGGTTACCTTTTTTCGCGTTGCTCGATATATAATGCTTCCGAGAACATAATAAAGAGAAGATGGAAGTTTTCTCTCTGTCTAACTTGCCGCAAATCCTGCCTTAGATTTAGTAAGTTACTCCAGTCACGATTTGAAATAGCTCGCATAATCTGAGTCAAGATTCGTGGCAAATTGGACAGAGCGACGGTTTCCATTCTTTTTTATATCATGGAAATACTCGAAAAAACACGCGCGAGTCCGTCTTTCTCGCATTCCATACGGGTTCTCTCTCCCGCCGCTACGCGGCCGCCGCGTCCTGCGTTTTCTCTTTCGCGCTTTATACGGACTCTTTCTCACGCTTTATATGAATTCTTCATCGCGTCGTTAAGCGAACGTCGTATCTCGCGGTTACCTTTTTTCACGTTGCACGATATATAATGCTTCCGAGAACATAATAAAGAAATCACGGAAATTATTGCTCTATCTAACTTGTGACAAATCCTGAGTTAGGTTAGGATTCGCCGCGAATTGGACAGAGCGGCAATTTCCATGATTTTTTATTTTGTGGAAATACTCGAAAAAACACGCGCGAGTCCGTCTCTCTCGCGCTCCATACGGGTTCTCTCTCGCGCTCCATACGGGTTCTCTCTCGCGCTACATACAGATTCTTTCTTGCGCCGCTACGCGGCCGCCGCGTCCTGCGTTTTCTCTTTCGCGCTTTATGCGGACTCTTTCTTACGCTCTATATAAATTCTTTTATCACACCATTACGCGGACGTCGTATCTCGCATTAACCTTTTTCGCGTTGCTCGATATATATAATGCTTCCGAGAACATAATAAATAGATTGTGGAAGTTTCCAATCTGTTTTATTTCTAATAAATCTCGATGCAGATTTGGCAAGTTGCTCTCATCAAGATTTATTTGCTCTCTATAAATCTTTGGTTGGAGCAACTTGTCAAAACTAGCTCGAGATTTATTAGAAATAAAACAGGTAGGAAACTACTACAATTTTTTTACGATGTAAAAATACTTGAAAAAATTCGCGCGTCTCTTCGCGAATATTTCGTACCTTCGCGTATCCCATTTTTACTATTTTTTCTCTCGGAATATTTTATTATTTATAAAATATTATAATTATATATTATTTATAAATATTATTTATAAAATATTATTTATAAAATATTATTTATAAAATAATCTTTATTATTTATAAAATAGTCTTTATTATTTATAAAATAAACTGTGTTTATGCTAACACTAAACTGTGTTACATTTATATTAACAATAAGTTGAAAGTTTGAACATTTTAAGAAGCATCTCCGGGAGCGTCGTAAATAGAATGGCGAACGCGCGTCTCGCGAAATTACAAACACTCGAGAAAAAACGCGATCTCGCGAGTTCGATCCTCGCGTTCGTTTATAAATATTTTCACGATTTTCGCGAGGCATGCGCTCGTTATTCTCTTATATCGCGCTCTCGGAGTATTTATTACAATAAACTATATTAAAATAAACTATATTAAAATAACCTATATTAAAATAAACTATATTAAAATAAACTATATTAAACGCAAATATTATTTATTAGATTCTCGATATATAACGTTTCCCTCGCTCCTTATCGCGGTATTTTATAATGCCCCCACGGTAAAGTATCCATAGTCCTGATACAATGTATCGTTTATCATCATGCGGGCTAAGTGCAACTTTCAATTCCGACACCGTATACACCTCGTGTAACTTAGATCTTATGCAAGATTGTTCGCGCCTCATCTCGATTCTTTCTCGAAGACAGCGCGCGTAATCTTCGAACGTTATCGTTCTCGCGACGACGCCGCTCTTAACACCCTTAATTTTTTTCGTATCGTCTCTACCTTCGACTCGTAGCGCGTACATCTTCGTTCTAAGCCCGACGAATTCCGTCATAATCGCGCCGGCATTCTCGTCCTTCATAACACCAGGTATTTTCTTATTAGCTAGAGCATACCATACGCGTTGTCCACCGCGTAATCGCTCGTATCAAATCTATCATGTCGCGCTTCATATCTTCATACACATCCTCGCACTCCGATGCGATAAATGAGGCTATCCGTATCGGTATACATTATTTTACATTTATCTCGATATAACGGTAGCATATACTCGTAATGAAATTCGTATAAACGAATCTTAGACACATCGAGAATACACATACCCACCGTAAACCGGTTTGTTAAACTAATCTCGAGTTTGCCGCAATTCCACGGCTACGAGATTCTCCGAGAAGACGCTTCTGCTATGAAAGTTCGGCTTCGCGATCATCGCCTCCGCGCCGTATCGCCCATCCCATCGAGTCACCAGCCGGACATCCGAGTGATTGCGCACATTCTCCATAGTCTTACCGAACACGGCGTTATTCATCAATTTCTAAAGATTTTTCTCAACTCGTTTTTCGCGTTAATTCGTAGTCGCGTGTTTAATTCGATATATCCGCGCAGCCATGGAGATTGCGCGAATTGTAATATTCTGTGTATCCTCGTAACGCGTAATCCGTGCCGAATGCATTGCTGCAAATTGCGATAATATATTACGTAACGACTCTTATCGCACAGCGTGGCGAGAAGTTTCTCGTCACGCTTTCCGGGCGGCTTATCGCGCGTCGGGCAGAATGGCAAGTCCGCGTGAGAATCGTGAAGGTTGGGCGGATACGCAAGGTCGACCTCTAGAATGTAACCGATAGGCGAGTTCGGTCTCACAGACATTAAGTTGATACTCGTGACATCGTCGACCCATCGAAAATCTTCGTAAGGTAAAGATTGACACATCGCCCATCCGTATAAATTATTTATATCGAAATACATGAGATAAGAAGACGGTTCCGAAGGATCGTAAGTCTGCAAATACTTGTTATTAGCGCGCGCGTATCTATTGGAGCATTGACTTAGCCCGCCGCGTATCCCGCGTTCCACGAACATCACCATATCGATATCGGTTAATAACTCGAATCGAATATTCGTGTGCTTTAACATAGCGTCCCACGTATATCCAGGTAACGTGTAATAGTATGCGGGATCTAAATTATAACTTCTCATACACGCGTCGCGAAAATTTTCGAAGACATCGGCTAATAAAAGAACGTCGGTTTTTAAATACAAATCGCTATAGTCGCCCAACGTTTCGACGCGAAATCGCTCCCAGACTCTTATCGCGCGCGCGTAATCGCTCTCGGATATCGCGTCACCGGTTAGCGAACTATGGAAAGCCTCGCGCGGTGGTAGACGAGTCTCCAGTAATTTATCGACGTCGTCGATGTACTCATAAGGAAACACACCTTTTCGCGCGAGAAGCTCGAAATCAGCGTCGTCAAGATCGGAAAATTCCGAACGCGCGATCTTCAGCTCGCTCTTGTCAAGATACGACGCCAATTTTTCGAGACTCGCGCTTAAAAATTTGAAAGAATCCACGAAGCGCAATTTCAGGCGTTTCCCAAAGCATCCCTCGTTTGACGCATTCTCAATGTTCTTCGTGAAAGAGATATACATTTCCTTCGTTAGCGGCAATAACTCGACGCTGCCGGGAAAAGCGTTAGCCACATCTTTAATAATGAAATGCGCATCGTAACCCGATAAATTGTGAAAGAATATTGGAATTACGTAAGTCTCCTTATAATTTAAATTACAATTCGAATGCGCCGGACCTCTATACCGTCCGGTTAGATGACAGTGATCGCGCACGCGAGCGTCTTCCGATTCGAACGGTTTCTCGCATACGCGACAGTGCGTCGCGCTCATGAATCTCTCACATTCGTCCGGTGTAAGATCCACCATAGGCGCATCAATGTTGAAAATAGTCTTCGCGCGAAGCGCTAAATCGTACAATTCTTTAACAAACCACGATACGCAATTCTCGCCGCGATAGGCTTTGTATGTCGAGCCAGCATCATCGAACGCGCATCGCGCGTAATATCCAGCGCTATAGACTTTGTGATGCTGAATGATAGATGTATTCGGTGTTCTCTTCTCCTCTTTCTTCTCCAGCACGCATTCGAGATCGGCGTACACCACGAATGGAAGTCTCTCCTTTCTACAGTAATTGCGAAACTCTAACCATTTGTCATCTTCAGTAGGAAGAACTATAGCGCACTCGTTCATCCTTCCACAGTCCGCGCTGTGAGCCAATAATTTATCGCTCGTTCGAAAATAATGCATGCAGCTGCGACATAAAAAACATTTTTTAAAATCGTGTATATTATCCACACTACGCGACAAATTTTTTAATTCGTACTCACCGATCGCATATATGCGCTTTATGTTGCCTATTGCTCAGTTGCGATCCGATGAGTCGAGACAAATTCTTAATCCATGCGAAATGCGCCGTATTATCTCGTTGCGTCGTATCGCTCAGATACAGCAGATTAATGTGTCTGTCCTTCTTATTACAAGTGAGACGCAGAGGAACGATACGGCAGCTACTTTTCCCGTCCTTCTTATCTCGAACGGTATACACATTAATAGATATGTCGTTAATACGCTCGAATCTAGTAATTCCATTTAAACTCATGGGAAACTCGATACCCTCCAGATTCAGCACCGTCGAGTAGTGAGGATACCGCGAGCTTCTCTCCGTATGTTTTCTCGACGGATATAAAGCGGCGACTACCGCCCACGCGAAACACGCGTTATCCGTAGATCGCACGTTAATCACCGCTTTCTTCAACGCGATCTCTCGCGGTATCTGGACGTGGCATCCAGCGTGCATAGGATTATATTTATTCACATTCACCGTTAAATTTAGAATTCGCGATAACGCCCATCCGCTATCGCGCTCTTGAAACTCCTCCAGCGAAGCTAAAGTAGCGTCGACCACACGCTTCCCATACCACTCTTGCAAATCGGAAAGAGGTAGAAGCGGATAATTCTTCGTAGCGATAGTCTTAATATCAATCTTGTCGCCTGAGACGAACTCACCGATAAACACGGTATTGACCTTAACACTGTTATGTTCATCTATAGCATCGCGTACTCTATCGAGCACGGTATCTCTAGCATCTTCGAGAAATCGCGAAGGTTCGATATAATCGAAGTTGATAACCGCGCCGGTTAAAATGCGTCTAGAGAAAGCTGTCTCCATCTCAAACATGAGAATCCTTCGCGCCTCTCTACGCCGCCTCCCACGCGTTCGAAACGTCGACGCAGATCGTCTCTCGCGCCCGTCAATCGAACGGTTCGAGCGATCAGAGAATTGATCGCTCCGGTGGATCTCCCCCGGCGCTCGCCTCGAGACCCCTCCCGCAGAAACTCGAGACACTCGTCGCACCGTCTCGCCACGCGCGATACGCGTCCCACCGTCGAGACATCCCGCGCGCTATTAAGAAGATCGCGCTCCTCTATCGTTTCTCGATTCATCACTCGTCGTTTAACGAAAGCCAAGATCTTTTATTGATAAACCACGTCTCTTCCTCGTCGTAACCCTCGATATAGAACAAAGCTCTCGTCGCGCAGCCGTCGCACCAATTATTCGACACGTCGAAGACTTCGTCGATAAGATCGCAGGCGACACTCTCTCGCTATACACCGATTTTTTCATATGCGTCGATACGCTTCTCAAGAAGCTCGATCTATGCGCGCATTCCACGCAATATCTCACATCCTCCTCGAAATAATTTCCGTTCTCAAATTGGCAACCGAATGTATAGAAGCAATGCACGACGTGATTCACCTCCCACGAAAATTTGGAACTCCGTATCGCCGTTTCCAATTGCGATAAAGCAAATAGCCATCGGCTCCGACATTCGAGAAAGGCTCGTCGAATCGCGCCTCGCTCGCCTCTCGCACGAACTCTTCCGCGAAGCTGATCTTTTCTTTACAGTACAGACAGTCTCTATATATAACATTCGCTTAGTTCCTTCTTCAAACAATTAGGTATTTCCAAATTCTGTATATCCTCGATACTTCTAATTCGAATATTCACCACTTTTCCAGCTAGTCTCGATAAGGCGCTCGGTGCGCGCTTCATCACGCCGCGAATATTCTCGAACGTACTAATATCTCGAGATCGTCGCGCCATCCTTTTATAACGAAAAAAATGGTGATAACGCGCTCCGATTAACTAAGCTGGATATTCGCTCTCGGACGCGTCTCGTCACCGGAAGCGCGTCATCGCCAAGAAACGAAAACAACTCGCCCCGAAACGCGATAAGCGCGCTCGTATCGCCGAAAAACGAAGAAAAACTCGCTCCGATACGCGATAAGCGCGCTCGTATCACCGCTAACTGTTCCTCTCTCCTTTCGACTGCCCCCCGATAAATCCTCCGTCTCCCTCGGCGCCGGATACCCGGCATCCGCTCGCGGATCGCGCGCTGGAAGCAACGCGCAATACCCTTAAGAATCGTGATAACGGATCACCGCGCTAAAGCAGCGCGAGATATCGTCGTCGCCCCCTCTTAGGAACAGTTCGGCGTCAAGGTCGAGTCGCGGCGGGAGAAACGCTTCGCGCGGGGAAAAACGCTTCGCGTGGGAAAATATTGGAGAGGGTTTAATAACTTAGCCGCGCCGTAAAACGGTCAGTCATCGTGGATACGCCGAGCGCGTCAGTCGCTCTTCCTCGC